>JBCEWE010000097.1:2172646-2487646 GCA_039877035.1 Silurus lanzhouensis | reverse complement strand
AGCTGCCAGACAAACACATGCACACTCACACTGACACCCATTAATTTGATTGACCTTTGCCCTTCAACTATGGTGGCCAGGTGGGTGAAGAAAGAGAACACAGAAGGCCTGTGTCCTGTATAAAAGGAATAATCCTGAAAAGATTCTTTGATTTCTCACAATTTTTAAAAAGCCCCTGGATAAAGAAAATAGTCTCTTAAAAAAAAAATCCTGGATTTTTTAAAAGATTCTAAAGAAAAAAAACTGATGAAAGTCCTGGTATCTTAAACAAAACTGTATCGAGTCTTTACGCTTTCAATGAGGAAATATTAAAGTCAGATGACGCAGAATAGTGCACTATATAGGGAACTTTTAGTTTTCATTTCTTTCTATTTTCGAGCCGCTGTCTGTCCCTGTCTCTCTATCTCACTGCTCTTATCTCTATATGTCTCTCTACGGGCCGAGTTTACTGACAGATGGTGGCGATGTTAAAAAAAAACTGGATAGTGGTCAGATTCTGTTTAATGGTGCATTTAGCAAAGTGACTTGCTCATGAGCTTGAAACCAATATCATGGAGAAAATGTTCAACAGCACTGCATCACCACAAGAAAAAAAATACAACATAATGGAAAATGAGAAAGCTGTTCATCTCAAGAAGTTTGTGTAATTAGCCTACAATAACTCCTTATCTGCAGAAAACCACAGAGTCTAAAGCAGTTACTAAAAGGTACCCAGAAATACAGTGATCCTAAACAGATTTTTGCAGATATTGCAGATTTTTGGCCATTTTATTTACCAAAGGAATTCACCACCGTTTTCACGGTTGGAGTGTACATTCCCCCCCAGCTAATGCTAAGGAGGCACTATGTGAACTCTGTGGGGCTATTAGCGACCTGCAGAACGCTCACCTTGAAGGACTATTTATTATCACCTGAGAATTACTCCTGCATCAATGACATGATTCCTCATCAAGACCCGGCTTCCACACTCACTGGACCCATACAGTCTACTTACTGTCCAAAACGTTCCATTGACGAAGCCATCACCCAACCCTCCATCTGGCTCTCACCCACCTGAACAATAAGGACGCATACGTACGACTGCTTCGTGTTCATTAAACACAATCATCCCTAATCACCTGATTAAGAAGCTGAGCCTACTGGGCCTTAACACCTCCCTCTGCAACTGGATCCTGGACTTCCTGACTGGGAGACCTCAGTCAGTCCGGATTAGGAACAGCATCTCCAGCACCACCTCAACGAGCACTGGGGCCCCTCAGGGCTGCGTGATTAGCCCACTGCTGTTTACTCTGCTGACTCACCACTGTGTAGCAATGCACAGCTGAAACCACATCATCAAGTTAGCTGATGGCACGATCACGGTGGGTCTCATTAGCAAGAATGACGAGTCAGCATACAGAAAGGAGGTAAAACAGCTAACACCCTGGACTGGATTGAGAATTGCACTGTCTCTTAGTGCAAGCTCCTACAGAGGATAGTGATGTAGCTCTAGGTTGTGCGATGTAGCTCTGGGTTGTGTGTTCTGGAGAAACATCTCATTTGACTGTGCACTGTACACAGCTATATATGGTTGAAATGACAATAGAAGTTTCTTGACTTGACTTAAGTTATTATTGGGTTTATGAAAAATAATCACAAATTTAAAAAACAAAATGTTCTATTGTTTCCAGATTGCTGTAAAAAATGTTTCTTGATTCTTGCAGTTCCTTGAACCCAGCCATTATGGATGCACAAGCCAGTGCACGGTCCCAAGCCCAGGTAAATGGGGAGGGTTGCGTTAGGAAGGGCATCCAGCGTAAAACATGTGCCAAATCAAATATGAGAATGAGAATTTCATACCGGATCGGTCGAGGCCTGGGTTAACAACGACCGCCACAGGTATCGTTAGCCGACAGGGTACCGGTGGAAATTGGGCTACTGTTGGCCCGAAGGAGGAGGAGGAGAGGAGGAAGACATCTACAGAGACGGCAGGGAAAGGAGCAGTGTAGGAGAGTGGAGGTTTAGGGTTGGTACTTTAAATGTTGGTACTATGACGGGTAAAGGGAGAGAGGTAGCTGATATGATGGAGAGGAGAAAGGTAGATATGTTGTGTGTTCAGGAGACCAAGTGGAAAGGGAGTAAGAGCAGGAACATTGGAGGTGGGTTTAAACTGTTTTATCATGGTGTGGATGGAAAGAGAAATGGTGTAGGGGTGATTCTGAAGGAAGAGTACAGTAAGAGTGTAGTGGAGGTGAAGAGAGTTTCTGATAGGGTGATGATCGTGAAGGTGGAAGTTGAAGGGATGATGATAAATGTGCCTATGCTCCACAAGTTGGCTGTGAGATGGAGAAGAAGGAAAGATTCTGGAGTGAATTAGATGAAGTGGTAGATGGTGTACCTAGGAAAGAATGATTGGTGATTGGGGCAGACTTTAATGGGCATGTAGGTGAAGGGAACAGAGGTGATGGGTAGGTATGGTTTTAAGGAGAGGAATGTGGAAGGGCAGATGGTGGTAGATTTTGCTAAAAGGATGGAAATGGCAGTGGTGAACACTTATTTTAAGAAGAATGAGGATCATAGGGTGACTTATAAGAGTGGAGGAGGGTGCACACAGGTGGACTATGTGCTATGCAGGAGATGCAACCTGAAGGAGATTGTAAGGTGTTGGCGACACCTGTAAGGTGTTGGCAGGGGACAGTGTAGCTAGACAGCATCGAATGGTGGTCTGTAGGATGGTGTTGGAGGCAAAAAAGAAAAGGAGGAGAAAGAGGACTGAAAGAAGAATAAGATGGTGAAAACTGAAGGAGGAAGAGTGTAGTGTAAGGTAAAAGGCATATGAGGAGCTGTATGAGAGGTTGAACACTAAGGAAGGAGAAAAGGATTTATACCGATTGGCCAGGCAGAGGGACCGAGCTGGGAAGGATGTACTGCAAGTTAGAGCAATAAAGGATGGAGAGGGAAATGTGTTGACTAGTGAGGAGAGTGTGTTGAAAAGGTGGAGGGAGTATTTTGAACAGCTGATGAATGAGGAAAATCAGAGAGAGAGAAGGTTGGATGATGTGGAGTTGGTGAAGCAGATGTAGAAAGGATTAGTAAGGAGGAAGTGAAAGCAGCGATTAAGAGGATGAAGAGTGGAAAGTCGGTTGGACCAGATGACATACCTGTAGAAGCGTGAAGATGTTTAGGAGAGATGGCAGTGGAGTTTTTAACCAGATTGTTTAACAGGATTTTGGAAGGTGAAAAGATGCCTGAGGAATGGAGAAGAAGTGTGCTGGTACCGATCTTTAAGCATAAGGGAGATGTGCAGACCTGCAGTAACTACAGGGGAATTAAGTTGATCAGTCACACCATGAAGTTATGGGAAAGAGTAGTGGAAGCCAGGCTGAGAGAAGAGGTGACCATCTGTGAGCAAAAGTATGGTTTCATGCCAAGGAAGAGCACCACAGATGCCTTATTTGCTTTGAGGATGTTGATGGAGAAGTATAGAGAAGGACAGAAGGAATTGCATTGTGTGTTTGTGGATTTAGAGAAAGCGTAAGACAGAGTGCCAAGAGAGAAGTTGTGGTATTGTATGAGGAAGTCAGGTGTGTCAGAGAAATATGTGAGGGTGGTGCAGGACATGTATGAGGGCAGTGTGACGGCAGTGAAGTGTGCAGTAGGTATGACAGACAGGTTCAGGGTGAAGGTTGGACTGCATCAAGGATCGGCCCTGAGCCCTTTCCTGTTTGCAGTGGTGATGGACAGGTTGACGGACAAGGTCAGACAGGAGTCTAGGTGGAGTCTGTGGTGAGACCTGCGATGTTGTATGGATTAGAGACAGTGGCATTGAGTAAAAGGCAGGAGGTGGAGCTGGAGGTAGCAGAGCTAAAGGTTTTCGTTGGGAGTGACGAGGATGGACAAGATTAGAAATTAGTTTATTAGAGGGACAGCGCATGTAGGATGTTTTGGTGACAAGGTGAGGGAGGCGAGATTGAGATGGTTTGGACATGTGCAGAGGAGGGACATGAATTATATTGGTAGAAGAATGCTGAGGATGGAGCCACCAGGTAGGAGGAAGAGAGGAAGGCCAAGGAGGAGGTTCATGGATGTGGTGAGGGAAGACATGCAGGTAGTTGGTGTGAAAGAGGCAGATGTAGAGGACAGGGTGGTATGGAGACGGATGATCCGCTGTGGCGACCCCTAATGGGAACAGCCGAAAGAAGAAGAAGAAGAAGATTCTTGCAGTTCCTTGGTTCCAAATATAATTCTTAAATCTCTGAAATTCACATTCCCACAGCTCACTGCTATTTAAAGAAAAAAGTAAAAGTAAGCAGTAATTTAATAAACAAAATGTGTGTGTGTGTGTGTGTGTGTGTGTGTGTGTGTGTGTGTGTGTGTGTGTGTGTGTGTGTGTGTGCCTGCATTTATATACTCTAGGTGTTGCTGGCTGCTGTGTCAGAAATAAACTGCAGGATCAGAGAGCTCCGAGGCTAACGTCGCTAACAAACAATAAAAGGAAACATTACCTGAAACAAATTCAAACCACCTAATTATCAAAACAAATATTTTAGTTCATGGCTCATGCACTGGAAGAAAACTCATTAATCAGACATGCACTGATGTGTTGCGACTAATCGTCTGCGAGAGAACAGCATTATGTAATGCTCCGTTTCCTTTAAAGGGAGATTCCTAAAACATGTTCTGAATGGTGTCCTGTCAATCACACAGAGAGCTGTTCATACCTGCAATCTGTGTGTGTGTGTGTGTGCGCGTGCGAGTGTGTGTGAATGTGTGTGAGTGTGTGTGAGAGAGAGAGAGGGAGAGTTAACCTAACAGAGAATCATCAAAGGAGAACATCATCCTCAGATCTGAGTGAAACACACACACACACACACACACACACACACACACACACACACACACACACACACACACACAGATTTCTAAATTATTCAGATGAAAAGATAATGCCAGTCTTAGCTTACCATATATTCATACACTCCTGCCCTCTTGTCTATTTTTTTGTCCACATGTCTGTCCCCCTTGTCCTTCCATCTTTCTGTAGGTCTTTCTGTCCACCTCTCTGACTGATCATTCCCTCCATTCATCTGGTCTGTCTGTCTGTCTGATTCCCTATCGAATCCTCTTTCTGGTTTTATCCATTCATCTGTTTTCATTTAGGTATAATTACAAATGAGCTGTTTCTACCAATACCTGACTTTTCCCAGCAGAACTAAAAACTGATAAATAACAACATGCAAAAATAGATCAAATCATCATTCCCTTAAAATAACATTATTGAGGAGAATGCATTTTTTAAACTGTCCAATTCTTACAATATTATTTTTGTACGTTATCTATAAAATTTATATGAAATGTGTATATTAATTTCTATAAAAGTCTTTAATAATCCTGGGAAACTTTCCTTTTAGTCAAAGAAACAATTACATAAGTGTCTACATGTCATAAGTACAAAAATGATTTCTAGTTAAAAAAAACTCCCACATCAATAATTTCAGAGTAATGAGGAACAAAAATGAATGAAAAGAAGGTGTAGAAAATGATGGAGATTTTACTCCTCTATTAGTGTTGTTTACGTAGACTGTCACTCAGGAATGTTTCTCCATACACACACACGTGCACAAACACACACGGTCTACTTCTTCCAAGTGTATACCTGTTAAGTCTTCTCTCACACACACACACACACACACACACACACACACACACACACACACACACACACACACACACACACCAGCGTTCTTTAGTATTCATAGTGCAGTAGGAGTTTTACAATAACCTGCTACTGGCAGTGTGTTGATCTTACTGAACAAGGGTGTGTGTACATGAGGGTGTTTCACAATTTAGAAGGTTTGATTTTTACATCGTCATCATGTATAATCCTGAGGAACACAGATGCTGGTGAAAAACTCACATAGAGCACTTAGTCTCAGAAAAATACCCCCTTACTATCCACCATTCATGGTATTGTAGTATATGTATATTATTATTTTTTAGATATTTGCATTTATTTTTATTTCTTTGTTGTTGTTATTATTATTATTTATTTTTATTTCTGTTTTTATTTTATTTTATTTATTTATTTATTTATTTATTTATTTATTTATTTATTTTTTTTTGTATATTCTTCTTTTTTTATATATATTTGCATCTATTTTTATTTCTTTGTCTTGCTGCTGTAACATGGAAATTTCCCCACTGTGGGACGAATAAAGGTTTATCTTATCTTATCTTATCTTATCTTATTACTGCCCCTTAATAATAAGAAACCTCAAGAGGGTACAGTTATGTTCACACTTCATCAGTCCCTCAGCTGTCTCAACTGTACAGGACCAACGCTTCACATTTCTTTGCATTTACACCCGTTCACGCCTTAGACACAGAAGGAATGTTATCTGATCTTGGACATGATTCACTCTTTAAATGAGACCTGAGTCTTCTTGCAGTTGCTTCAGGAGTTTTCTAGAACTGTAACTTTAACTACCTAAGTGCAGCTACTGCAGACTATTAGTTCCCTTATAACACACTGCTAATCAGCAAACATCTACAACCTTTAATGAAAGAACATCGCTAACTTTCATTTTA
This sequence comes from Silurus lanzhouensis, assembly GCA_039877035.1. NCBI lineage: Eukaryota > Metazoa > Chordata > Actinopteri > Siluriformes > Siluridae > Silurus > Silurus lanzhouensis. The sequence goes on along the minus strand of JBCEWE010000097.1, from coordinate 2,481,079 downwards.
TTTCATTACATAAACTTAGAAAAGGGTAAAACTTAAGTTTCATCTAATTAGCAGCTATTAGCAAAAGTCTGCTGGTCAATATACTTAGCAGTTAGCATAAAAGTTGAGTAAACAAAAAAGTCAAAGGAACAAGAAAAAAAAATAAAGTAACATGTTTTACAAAACTATATATTAAATATATACAGTATATATTTTAATGTTTGTCTTTGTTTTTTCTACTTATTAACCGCAGCTACCTAATATACTGACTAGCAGCTAGCATAAAAGTTAATTAAATAAACAGAGGTAAAATTAACAAAAACTGGAGAAACAGGAAACCGAGCTATAAGATATTTGTTGATTAAAATCAATTCTAACATTAACTTATGTAGCAGCTAATACCATGCCTTTTAGCTAACTAATGTTAGCACTCAAAGGCAGGAAGAATTGCTCAGTTTAGATAAACAAATTCTAAAAACTTCAGTTCAATAAATATCAGATAAAAACTTTTATAACTCTGGAATTTTTAAATGAAGAAATCTTGAGAGGATCCAGACTTCAAATCAGACATTATTGGAGGTTGAATAATATCAAGTCTTTGCTATCTTTAGATTTCCAAGTAAAATCATCTACAGGCATCTGCAGGCTGTCCGTCTTCTTCAGCAGTGAGTTGGGCATCAGTCTGGATCAGGCAACGTGATATATTACATTCTTTTCATTGCATAGCTCATTTTACATTAAGTTATTTATTTATAAACCCCCAAAGCCAACTGATGCACACTCCCTGAGGATTCTGGGTAATAAGTCAGTAAGAGAACACAATAAAAGTGTTTACTACTTTGCAGGGAAACTTGGACGTATAATTTTAGAAATTCTTAACAAGTACTAAAAGAAAGAAATTGGAAAACCAATGATAAAATGTTGATCAAAATCTATGAAACCTGAAACAGTGGCTGAAAAGTGTGTGCAGAGTTCGAACATAAAAAATGATAACAACTAAACATAAGTCGTTTCCTTCATTTGTTCTTTTAAACTATTACTTCTTAATATTCAGATATTAAAACATTACAGCTCAGTGTATAAAACTAAAGCAAAACAGAGCACAAGCTTGGTGCGTCAGGGAGTGTATAATGAGGACACGGCCCAGGCTGTGTGTGGTGCGCGGTAATGAAAGGTGTTTGGACACAACACTCCAGACAGACAACATACTGCCACAGACATAACAATGAGTCAACAGGATCCGCTCACACAGAACTCACCTGTCAGCTCCAGAATACTTTTTTTATTTTTTTACATGTTAATTAAACATGCACTGGCTAATATGCAAACTAGCAATTAGCCAAAAAGATCAGTAAACACACAGGTAAGCCTTAATGTAAAGCCACAGGAGATACAACTAAAAAAAATGTGTTGATGAAATATCTAATAAAAGAAAACACTTATTAACCCATTAAGTAGCTCAGTAAAGGTGTGTTTGCTGAACTAGCAGCTAGCATAAAAGAGATTTGTCCTGGTGTACGCTAAATTTGGGGTTAATAAAACCTTTCTGACCTAGAATTCAGGTTCAACACATTTAAATTTTTTTCCTTTTCTAGGAGTGAAAAATACCAAGTATTAATAAAGACATCATGTAACCATGAAGCTCAGAAACAAATGGAATTGAAAAAGAACAAACATCAAAAATTATTTACTAATGTGAATGCTGAGAAGCAGCGTGGAATATCGACTTAAAATAGATTTTAATATTTTACAATTATCACCTTCCCTTGTTTTGCAGTTTTCACTGACCTGGGTGCAAGCAAATTGCTAACGCTAATGCTAAGAAACCATTTATCTGGCACACATTCAAAATATAGACTTTAACGCTTTGTTTTTCTGCTCCTGTCTGATTTTCCACAATGAGTATTACATAATCAGATCCTACACAAAACTCAAACAACGTAAAGTCTGGTGAATCAGTGGAAACAACAACCTGCGTCTTGAGGAGGTTCAGCAGCTCTTTGACTGGCAGTGGGTTAAAGGGTGTGTTTGTGAGAGAAAGAAGAAAGAGTGTCTAGGGGTGAGGGGGCACACAACAAGGAGTGGACAGAAGGCACGAGTATCATGTTCCATCTTCACACACACACACAAACACACACACCCTTCTCCTCTATGAAAGTTTTATGCTCAAGTCCTGGCATGTGTGCTGTTTTTTGAGCCTATTTGATCTTTACATTGCAATAAATAACTTATTGTTTATAAAAAAAATTAAAAATCAATTTCCACTTTTCATTTTTGTTAAACATTTTATAACGTCAATTACATACATACATACACTGAACTCTTTTACAGAACTGTTGGATGTGTTGTGAATTATGAAAAAGTTGGTACCAGGAAGTGATTTTCCATACAGTCTGATTTAATGCTGTTTCTATGGTCAATGTGAGAACAAGAGGTAATTATAGCACAACTCCAGCTTGGCCTTTGTTCACAGCTTTCCATATCCGAGAGGGACAGAGATAAAGAAGTCACTTGTGGGGGTGGTATGCTTAAAAATGGTTTGACCTCATTTGACCTTTTGACCCTTTAACAGCCACACATCCTATTGAACAGCTAAAGGGAATCTCGGCTTTCACTGTAGCACCCTGGTGGGTTCAGCGCAGAAAATAAAGAAGCCACAAACCCACATGAGTCCTAGTCAACCAGACCCACTGCATTTTAGCAATAAACTCGAAGAAGAAACAAACACTTTGATCAGCTTGACTGATGACCAATCACATACTTTATGAAGCAGTCTATTAGAAACACACCAGAGTACTCAGAGATCTTGGTCATACGCCACAAAAACCTTTTAAAAACATTTAAAGTCATTCACCTAAAATCAGAAAAAGTCACATAACATTACAGAAAACTGAGCATGAGTGAATGGGAACAGAAGTTTTCACACTTAGCCATTAGTCATAACTGGCCCTAAATAGGACAATAAGAAGTCATTGTTTTGACTCTGAACAGATTTACATTAATGAAATTTGGCAGATGCCCTCATCAGAGCACTTAAAATCATCTCATTTATACAACTCGAGCAGTCAAAGGTTAAGGACCAGCCAGTTTCAGTGCCGGTCCCAAGCCCTGACAAATCGGGGAGGGTTGCGTTAGGAAGGGCATCCAGCGTAAAAACGTGCCAAATCAAACATGCGGAGGATCCGCTGTGGCGACCCCTAATGGAAGAAGCCGAAAGAAAGAAAGAAAGTGGCAGCTTGGTGGTGCTGGGATTTGAACACATGACCTTCTGATCAGAAGTCTAACACTTTAACCACTGAGCCACCCCCTCCCCATGATGAGATATAAAGATAAAAAATAAAACACGTTCGTCTCTAATAGTCAGTCTTTAGAATCACTCCACTATAAAGAGAAGAATTAAAACATGACAATGTGACCTTCATAGTGAGCTGCTTTTAACCAAATCATTAACTGAATTATCTGAATATCATTTTACTGTCATATTTCATCTTTCTGCAAAATGACTGATGACACAATGAATGAGAATTTCTCTCTCGCTCTCTCTCTCTCACACACACACAGACACACACACAGACACAGACACAGACACAGACACACACACACACACACACACACACACACACACACACACACACACACACACACACACACAGCTCAGGGCCAAACTCAGATGTGCTCTTTCAGTGACAGATGTTGTTTCTCTATCTGCAACCCTGTGCAAGCACCTGCCAATCAAGTGGACATCTAATGTCTTGGAGTATTGGTGTCCATTTTGGACCACCTCAGGCTGACACATGAAAGCAATCATAAGGGAATGAACTCTAACTAAAGCAGGTAAAAAATGACAGTATAAGTAAAAGCATTTTTTGTCATTTGTTACAGACAACAGCTTAAATCACATATAAACCACACAACAGTTTGATTATCAGGAAATTAAAAAAAGATAAATATCCATCCCTGATCTTCTGTGGTAGTTCCATACTAACAGGCTGCATTAGACATTAGGCAAGCACACATTTTATTCTTTAAATGTTTATAATGATCACATCACAGACACATTATTATATCTACAAGCAAGCAGTTTGCTTAGAAAGCTATTACTTACTAACTTACAAAATTCATTAACCGCAACAATCTCCTAAAAAAATTCAGAGCAAACTTGAATGATCAGAAGAAAAGTCTAGTTTGTTTAAACATTAGCATATATTTTATAAACTGTATTAGGCTCATGTGAATCTAAGGTTTAGATTCAGAAAGTGGTGTGTAGTTAAATAGAAAATTAATGAAAATTTAAATAAACGTTGCCTGATGTTACGTCATTCTGTATTTTGACACAAACTTGCTATAACTCATTAGACTCTGATCGAGAACAGTTCCCAGCAATGAAACAATTATACACAAACATAGATATGAACATTTCAAAGCTCAGAAGATGGTTGCAGGAGTCAGTGAGTGCATCACACACACTACACTACCACAGTGAATGCAACCAAACTCACTAATCCATACGTCCATTAGGACTGCTCTGATCAAACTTAACAATTTATCACTTAACTAACAATTCAGACCTGAACTGCTGCTGCTTTCACTTACTACATAAGTAACAATAGATCATTTTAGTATTTCAACTCTTCTCTGTATTCATCCTATTCACTTCTACCTCTATAGCCAACAACCGTCACAAAATCCACAGACTGACAGCATCCCTAAAAAACATCAGAAAAAAGCTTTGACTCACAACAGAACCTGCACTTTATGTGACTCCAAATAGAGAGATCACAAATCATTACAGTAAACAAAAACAAACGTTACCATGCAGGTTTGCAGATTTACAAGATGAACCTAATGAAACTTCACAAAATTCTATTGTAAGTGTGTGTTCATGTGTTCTCCATGTCTACACTTATACACTAACAAACCTCTAGTTAAAAACAACTTGTTGATCTAAATCAAGATGAGAAAAACAGGTTTGCATGAACACATTCGGAGTCTTTTGTTTCTTTTTCTTCTTCTTTAAGCTGCTCCCATTAGGGGTCGCCACAGCAGATCATCCGTCTCCATACCCCCTGTCCTCTACATCTCAAACCAACTACCTGCATGTCTTCCCTCACCACATCCATAAACCTCCTCCTTGGTCTTCCTCTTTTCCTCCTTCCTGGTAGCTCCATCCTCAGCATTCTCCTACTGATATACCCCATGTCCCTCCTCTGCACATGTCCAAACAATCTCAATCTCACCTCAATGGATTGACGGTCCACTCTTCATCCTCTTAATCACTGCTTTCACTTCCTCCTTAATAATCCTGTCCACTTCCTGCTTCACCATCTCCACACCATCCAACCCCCTCTCTCTTTTTCTCTCTCTCGCTCATTTTCCTTATTCATCAGCTGCTCAAAATACTCCCTCCATCTTCTCAACACTCTCTCTTTACTAATATGGATAATTATTTGTCATTTAACATGTTTTATGTATGCATCTGTCTTGTAAGATTTTATTAAAAAAGAGACACCGCTTTGGTCACAAAGTGCTTTGGTACTACTGAGAACAACTTCAACTTTGGACCAAATAATAAAGGTGCTTTTTACCAGTTACATGTAGATTACAGTGAATTTATTTCTTCACATATCCCAGAGATGTTAGGAAGCTGTAGTCAGATCACAGCCATGATACAACACCCCTAGAGCAGAGAGGGTAAAGGGCCTTACTCAAGGGCCCTAGAGTGGCAGCTTAGTGATCTTTCAGTAAACCAGTAACCACTGAGATGCCACTTCTTTAACAACTCCTTTAATCATGTAAAATATGTAGAAAATCTGATTAGATTTGATGCACCCAGACATCCGATCTGCATTTCTGCTTTTTACAATCTGGTTTCCTTCAGATTTGCTCATGTGCTGTAAGACTCTGTAACACGCCACCTGTAATCATCAACTAATAAACCAGAGGTTTAAATGATTACACAGATTTCTCAATCCTGATCTCAAAAATGACTTGTCCTTCACATTTTCATGCCAAATTCACAACAGAAATAATAAATAAACTTCTCATTTGAGTTGTAGGGTGTAAAACTCTGTCCTTCTCATTCAACCTTCTGGTCCAGGAGAACCTCAGTGTCATGCACTGTCCTCCAACACACTTGATTCTACTCCATCAGTGATCTGATTAGTAGAAAGGGATCAGGTGTGTTCAGGACATGTGCAGCACAGAAGGATCTCCAGGATAGAACCAGGGTTTTGCACCAACACTGTAAATCTTTTCCTGAAGTTTAATGAACTTTGGACCTGAAAAAAACGAAAAGCTCGTGAGTAACAGCTCGTCTAAAAGGAGAAAAGGAGAAAACCGGTTCCCCTGATGAAGCAGTAGCGCTGTTAGGTGCGTTATTATGAACGGTGAAGGTGCGCAGATCTTTCTTCTTCTTAAAACGCTTAAAATGAACAATTCTGAATATTTACAGAAGGAAAGAAATTAAACAGATTAAATGTGTTGCTGCGGCTTCGGAAGCAGTTGAACGCACATGGCGTTAAAATAAAACCCTGTGTGTAGGTGATGAGACAGAGGGAAAACCGCTTCCTCACCTGAGAACTGCGGGGAAGTGGAAGATAAAGCGGCCATGCAGGTGAACCCCAACAGCAGCGCGCACTGAGGAACCACATCCGTCAGGTACATCCTTAAAGTGGCGCTGATCTCGGACCTCTGACGGCACCATCAGGGGCTTCAGGGCGAAAAGCCGCACCGAACGGAGTGTGTGTGTGTGTGTGTGTGTGTGTGTGTGTGGATTCACGGGTGCTTCTTCAAGGTCCTAAACTCCGCAAAGTATCCCAATCGGACGGACTGCAAAATTGTAATTAACCCTTGTTGCAGGGTCTGGTCGTGTCTCACACCTTATCCATCTCCTCCTACTAGTTACAAATCCGAGTTAATAAGTGTGTCCTAAACAGTAGTGTGTTAAATAGTGGCTGAGAATCCCCATAAACACCTGGATGCTCTGCTGCATTCAGAAACTGTTCACCCTCTTCACTTCTCTTTCAGTTTTGTGTTACAGTCTTATACGATAATCATTTAGATTAATTGTTTTTCTCAGTAATCTACACTATAAATGTGTCCACCACCATCACATTCACCAGAATGATTAAAAAAACCAGCTACATTCTGACAGTAACATGTTTGAAAGCACCAACAGCAGTAGACTGAATAAACTGTGCTCCTTATATAAATACACTATTATATAAATACACTACTATATAAATACACTATTCTATAGTTACACTATTATATAAATACACTACTATATAAATACACTACTATATAAATACACTATTCTATAGTTACACTATTATATAAATACACTACTATATAAATACACTACTATATAAATACACTATTCTATAGTTACACTATTATATAAATACACTACTATATAAATACACTATTATATAAATACACTACTATATAAATACACTATTCTATAGTTACACTATTATATAAATACACTACTATATATTGGTGGACACTATTATATACATGTCCACCTGACCGAGTGAAGAAAACAAGTGAATTTAGACACTGATGAACACCAGTTCTGCTGTTAACAATAAGAATCAATGAAGGAAAGAACAAGAAATAAAACTACAACTGACATACAGCAACAGCCATTAAAACAAAAGAGGATTAAACAACCCAAAACAGCATTAATAACTGTATTTATTACAGTCTGACTTTGTCTTTATGTCTTTGAGATCTATTTTATTGAAAATGTCTCTTTTGACCGCACAATTTTGGCGATCAGTGGTTGTTTATTTGGGCTCTTGACCCTAAACTGTCTCTCCTTGTTGTAACTGTGTTTGTAAAGCATATTTGTTATGACAAAAATGAATTTGTAGATATCCGTTTTTGGTTACCTTTTGATAGTAATGTGCTTATCAATTATTTAATGACCATATTCACTGCTCTCAATCTATATTTAATCTTTGATTAATGAGTGGTTCCTGGTTACTTTCATAGTGTTTATGATAGTGCTTTAACTTTCCAAGATTTGTTTTTTTTGTTGTTAAAATTATGAAGGATATTATAAACATTTGATGTATACAGCCTTTAGCTCTACAGCACTGTTTTAGACCAGAGGTTCTTAAAGTATGCGGCGTCTCTCTAGTGGGGAATAAAGATATGACAGGTGGGGCGCAATGAAGGACATGATTTATATAAATTTTTTTGTACTTCATTTATCTTCATTCTCAATTAAAAATTAAGTGCATACACTCAAAGCAACTGCATACAAAAATTTTGGTCATTAATGCAAGTAAAATGAAACCAAAATGGGTTACAAACACATTTACACTTTTTCTTAATCCGGGCCTGGGTTCGATCCCCAGTCAGGGAACCAACCCCAGCCACTTTCAGTGCTGGTCTCAAGCTCGGATATATTGGGGAGAGTTGCGTTAGAAAGGCCATCCAGTGTAAAAGCATGTGCAAAATCAAACATGTGGAGGATCCGCTGTGGCGACCCCTAACGCGAGAAGCCGAAATAAAGTTTATGCTTATTTGGTGTTGTTGATTTTTAACAAACTTAATTTCTTTAATTCAAGTATTTATCACTTTTTGGGGTAATGGAGAACAGAGAGCTTGAAAATCTACAAAAATCATGCCACATGCGGGGTGCCAGCATAATTCATAACACCCAGCATGCAGTGCAGCATGAATAGTACTAATAATAATAATAATAATAATAATAATAATACAGCTGAATGTTCTTACTCTTTTCTTTATTTGCTTTTATTTTGTTGTTTTTGTTGTGACCTTTCAGTAGACTGCTTTGTGATGCTGTGTTTTTAGTTTCTTTTTAATTGTCACCATTGTTGAGATTCATACGCTGATTGTTGATGTCCGTGTGTGTTCTGGTAGGCTAACATCTGTAAAATGCTGTAAAGTAGGTTACAGTGAAGAACTGTAAAATAAAGAATATTTCTGGTAGCTGCAACTGTTATTGTTTTTCTGTTAATTTGCAGACATATTCTGTATAGTTGTCACGGTTGCAGAGTGACTGAAGCAAAACCCCAGGGTAGTGAAGAAAAGGGTTTTACTGAAGTAGTAGCGCAACAGGTAAACAAACAGAAATGCTGAACAAAAAAGTAAATGGTTCTTCGGGGAGGAAGAACCGAGCGGTCTCTGGAGGTATAGAGACCGCGGTGGATATCCACAGGAAAGTGGAAGGTCGTGTAGCGAGGTCACAATGTTCATCTACGTGAAATAGTAGAACTGACGGTGAGTGAGAGCAGGAGAGGGGTTTATGTAGGGCTGTGGTTAACGAGCCGCAGGTGCCGATACTTAGTATGATGGGGACAGACTACTATGGGGACAGACTACGTGTGTGTGTGGAGCTGAGGGATGGCGTGGCAGGCTGTCCCCCGACCCCGACCCCGGGGGGCCGGACGGAGCGGATGAGCTGCGTGAAAGTCCACCAAGAGAGTCGGGTCCAGGATGTCCTGCCGGGCCACCCACGAGTGCTCCTCAGGTCCGAACGCTTCCCAGTTGACCAGGTATTCCAGTACACGGCCCCTCCGGCGCAAATCGAGCACCTCGCGCACTGCGTACACCGAGGGCTGGCCTAGGATGTCTGGCAGCGGAGGGTCCCTGCCAACCTCAGGAGGTGGCGTAGTTGGCGTGCGAGGAGGGAGGTCAAGCTGGTAGGAGACCTCGTTGACCTGGCAAACCACCCGGAACGGCCCAATGAATCGGGGGCTCAGTTTCCTGCACGGGAGACGGAGCCGCAGGTCCCTCGTGGAAAGCCACACCCTGTCTCCTGTTTGGTAGGAGGGAGACTCCAGCCGACGTGCGTCCGCATGCCTTCGTGTGTCATCAAGGGCTCGACGGAGTTTGGTGTGGGCCGACTCCCACACCCGGACGCTCTCCCGGAACCAGTAATCAACGGCAGGGATGTTGGATGGTTCGTCCAACCACGGGAACAAGGGGGGCTGGTACCCCAGCACGCATTGAAACGGGGTCAAACCGGTGGTGCTCTGTCGTAGGGAGTTCTGGGCGTACTCCGCCCAAGGCAGGAATCGGCTCCACTCCGTCTGATCCTCATGGCAGTACGACCGTAGGTAGTGCCCCAACTCCTGGATCTTCCTCTCGGTCTGCCCGTTGGATTGAGGGTGGTAGCCGGGCGACAGGTTGACCGCCACGCCGAGAAGCCGGAAGAACGCCCTCCAGACGCGTGACGTGAACTGCGGTCCGTGGTCCGACACTACCTCTTCCGGGAGACCGAAGTTCCGAAACACGTGCTGGAAGAGAGCTTCGGCGGTATCCAGGGCGGTGGGCAGACCAGGGAGAGGTATGAAGCGGCAGGCTTTGGAGAATCGATCCACCGCCACGAGCACGCAGGTGTGACCTTCAGACCGTGGCAGGTCCGTAACAAAGTCAATGCCTAGGTGGGACCAGGGCCGATCGGGGATCATCAGCGGGACCAGCTTACCCACGGGTAGGTGGCGCGGGACCTTGGACATGGCACAGGTCGGGCAGCCCTGGACATAATGTGCCACATCCCGGTGCATGTTGGGCCACCAGAACCAGGCTTGGAGGAGAAGGAGGGTTCCCTGGCGCCCCGGGTGGCCTGTCCCGGGAGTGTCGTGGACGGAGTTCAACAATGCGGGACGGCAGGCTGCAGGGACGAACGTCCTGCCCTCCGGGCACCCGCGGCCGAGCGGATTTCCTCTTCTAGGTTCCACACGATGGGGCAGACGAACAGCTCGGGAGGAATGACTGGTTCTGGTTCGACAGGTTCATCCGAACCGTAGACGCGGGAGAGGGCGTCGGCCTTACTGTTCTTAGACCCCGGACCGTAGGTTAGGGTGTAGCTGAACCGGGTGAAGAACAGGGCCCATCGGGCTTTTCGGGGGTTTAGCCTCTTGGCCTCTCTGAGGTATTGCAGGTTCTTGTGGTCCGTGATCACCACGAATGGATGTTTTGCTCCCTCTAGCCAGTGTCTCCACTCCTCGAGTGCCAGTTTAATGGCGAGGAGTTCCTGGTTCCCTATGTCGTAGTTCTGTTCGGCGGGGGACAGTTTCTTCGAGAAGTAGGCACAGGGGTGAAGTCGAGCGGGGCTCCCGGAGTACTGGGAAAGGGTAGCCCCGACCCCGGTGGATGACGCGTCCACCTCCACGACAAAGGGACGTTCCGGGTTCGGGTGATTGATAGTGGAGCTGCGCAGAACCGATCCCGGAGCTCCCGGAATGCCTCTTCTGCCTCGGACGTCCAGGGCAGTTCTTTGGGTTTGCCCCTGAGGAGGGAGGTGAGCGGGGCTGTGACCTGACTGAAACCCCGTATGAAGCGCCGGCAGAAGTTCGCAAACCCTAGGAACCTCTGTAACTCCTTTACAGAGCGGGGGGGCGGCCCTTCCCGAACCGCCTGCACTTTCTTCTTGTCCATTTGGATTCCCTTGGCGCTGATCACATAGCCGAGGAACTGGACCTGGGTTTGGTGGAACTCGCACTTAGGGAGGTTCAGGTATAGCCGGTGCTTTCGCAGGAGCTCCAACACTTGGGTCACGTGGTTGTGATGTTCCTGAAGCATCCGGGAGTAGACTAGAATGTCATCGATGTAGACGATTACGGATCGGTGTAGGAGTGGCCTGAACACCTCGTTCATGAAGCCCTGGAACACAGCCGGCGAGATGGAAAGGCCATACGGCCACTAATCTCCTTTTCGAATCCGCACGAGATTGTAGGCACTCCTGAGGTCTAGTTTGGTGAAGTAGCATGCCTCACGGAGGTCCTCTAGTGTGGCAGGGACGAGCGGGAGCGGATAAGGGAGAGGAGTGATGAGGGCATTGAGGCCCCGGTAGTCGATACAAGGCCGGAGGCCCCCATCCTTCTTTGCCACGAAAAAGAAGCTCAAGGCAGTGAGAGAGGAGGATGGTGTGATAAAACCCTGTTCGAGGGCCTGCTGGATGTATTGTTCCATGGATGTGCATTCAGGAACGGACAGGGGATAGATCCGGCCCTTCAGGAGTTTAGCTCCAGAAGCCAGATAGATAGCACAATCCCAGGGTCGGTGAGGAGGTAGTCGGGTTGCGGCTTGTTCGTTGAACACATCCTCGAACTCGTAGTATTCAGGCGGGATCTCCGTCTGAGAGGGTGTAGGGGAGTTTTCGACTCGTGTGGCGGCCATGGTCACCCTTCTGTTGAGTGGAGTGGGGAGACCATGAAGACAGTGTTCGTGGCACCAGGGACTCCATTCAAGGACATCAAGGGCTCCAGGAACATCGAGGTGAGTATTTGATCAGCCATGGACGCCCCAGGATGATGTTTACTGTAGAGTCTTCCAGGACCATGAACTGTATACGTTCTTGATGAAATAGACCGACCTGGAGGGTGATGATGGGAGCGCAGTATTTAATCCAGCCCTGTCCAAGCGGGCGTCCTTGGATGGTCTGGACGGCCAGATCGTGGTGTCCCCGCTCCCGGCGTAGCTGGAGCTGGTCTAGGCATGCCTGGGAGATGAAGTTCCCGGCAGAACCTGAGTCGACTAGGGCGGAGGTGGAAAGACGGGTGTTAGGACCGAGAAGAGTCACAGAAAGTGTGGCTAAATGAGAAACCTCAGAGGGAAAGGCAATATTGCTCACCTCAGCGCGTTGGGGTCGAATGGTGCACTGCGGAAGGGAGTGACCTGAATTGCCACAGTAAGGACAGGCCCCAGTGGTTCGGCGTCTCTCTCTCTCTCTCCTAGACAGACGTTGAAACCCCAACTGCATGGGTTCGGAGGTAGTCCCTGATGCAGCGGCTGATGCAGTGGGAGGCATGTAATCTGGCATGTGACAGGCAGATAGATGTTGTGAGACCAAAATGGAACGTTGTATAAAGGTCTCTAGTCCTACCGCATCAACATGGGTGGCCATTGCCATTCGTGCCATGCGTGGCAGGCTGTCCCCTGACAATAGTGCAGTATACTGATTTGTTAATAACTAACCAGTGTGTACTTATTTTAAGTGCTGTAGTTTCATGTGTAGTCACCATAATGGCAATTAGTGTTTACTCTAGTTGTGTTCTTGAACCTTATTAAGCAGGTTATATAACAATAAAAGCAAAAATAAATACTCAGATGAAGCGGGTTACATGTTTGTAAAGGCAAACAATAATGTCTAACTTGTCTTTTACTCAATGCCACTGCCTCTAAACCATAAAACATAGCAGGTCTCACCACAGTCCTATAAACTTTACCTTTAACTTTACCAGATGCCCTTCTATCACAAATCACTCCTGCTCTCTCTTCTCCACCCACTCCACCCTGCCTGCACTCTTTTCTTCACTTTTCTAACACACTCTCCATTACTTTGCACTGTTGAGTCCAGGTACGTGAACTCCTTCACCTCTTCTCCCTGCAACCACACCACTGCCTCACTCCCATTCACACACATGTACTCTGTCTTACTCCTACTGACTTTAATTCCCCTTTTCTCCAGCACATACCACCACCTCTACCGGCTCTTCTCAACCTGCTCCCTACTCTCACCACAAATCACAATATCATGCGCAAACATCATAGTCCACGGAGACTCCTGTCTGACCTCGTCCGTAACCGGTCCGTCACCACTGCAAACAGGAAAGGTCTCAGAGCCGGTCCTTGATGTAGTCCAACCTCCACCTTGAACCAGTCTGTCGTTTCTACTGCACACTTCACTGCTGTCACACTGTCCTCATACAGGTCCTGCACCACCCTCACATACTTCTCTCACACATCAGACTTCCTCATACAATACCACAACTACTCTCGCTACCCTGTTGTACGCTTTCTCAAAATCCCCAAAAACACAATGCAACTCCTTCTGACCTTCTCTATACTTCTCCATTGACATTCTCACAGCAAATAATGCGTATGTGGTGCTATTTCTGGGAATAAAACCATACTGTTGCTCACAGATGGTCACCTCTTCTCTCAGCCTGGCTTCCACTACTCTTTCCCATAACTTCATGGTGTGACTGATCAACTTTATTCCCCTGTAGTTACTGCAGGTCTGCACATCTCCCTTATTCTTAAAGCTCAGTACCAGTAAACTCCTTCTGCATTCCTCAAGCATCCTCTCACCTTCCAGAATCTTGTTAAACAATCTGGTTAAAAATTTCACTGCCATCTCTCCTAAACATCTCCATGCTTCTACCAGTATGTCATCTGGTCTAACTGACTTTCCACTCTTCATCCTCTTATTTGCTTCTTTCACTTCCTCCTTAATAATCCTGTCCACTTTCTGCTTCACCATCTCCACACCATCCAACCTTTTCTCTCTCTCTCTTTCTCTCTCTCTCTCATTTCCATTGTTCATCAGCTGCTCAAAATATTCCCTCCATCTTCTCAACACTCTCTCCTGACTTATCAAAACATTTCCATCTGCATCCTTTATTGCTCTAACTTGCAGCACATCCTTCCCAGCACGATCTTTCTGTCTGGCCAATCACTACAAATCATTTTCTCCTTCCTTAGTGTCCAACTTCTCATAAAGCTCCTCATATGCCTTTTCCTTGGCTTTAGCCACATCCCTCTTTACCTGCTGCCACATCTCCTTGTACTCCTGCCTAATTTTCTCATCACTCTGTCGATCCCAATTCTGTTTTTCCAACCTCTTTCTTCTTATGCGTTCCTGCACCTCATCATTCCACCACCACGTCTCTGTCTTCCTTTCTCTTTCCAGATGTTACACCAAGTACCTTTCTAGCTGTCTCCCTCATCAGGTGGAGAAGAGCCTGGAGAGGTGGAGGTACATGCTGGAGAGAAGGGGAATAGAAGTCAGTAGGAGTAAGACAAAGTACATGGGTGTACTGAGTTCAGGTACCTGGGATAGTGCAATAGTGCAAAGTAATGGAGAGTGGGTTAGAGAAGTAAAGAAAAGAGTGCAGACAGGGTGGAGTGGGTGGAGAAGAGTGAGAGCAGGAGTGATTTGTGATAGAAGAGTATCTGCAAGAGTGAAAGGTAAAGTTCATAGGACTGTGGTGCAATGTTGTATGGTTTAAAGACAGTGGCATTGAGTAAAAAACAGGAGGTGGAGCTTGAGATGTTGAGGTTTTCTTGTGACGAGGATGGACAGGATTAGAAATAAGTTTATGAGGGGTGGTCACGTGACCCTAAGCAAGATGGCAGCTTAAGAGTTTTGCTCCGCTTTATTCTTTTTATTCAGCCCTATTTTCTGTATAATTTGTGCTGTTTCAATAGTGTGGAAGGAGATGGAAAGTGGTGGGGATAAGGATTTTCCTATTTTTTCATCAACAAGGTCACAGAAAAGTAAAAAGGAAAAAGAAAAACACAGCCGCGCGTGATGGAGAAGGGGAAAAGGCTAGTGCTAGCCTACAATCAGACACTTCACTTACTTTGAGTAAAATTAGGGCTGTGTGCACGCGGCTAGACGTATTGAGGGACAGTTAGGAAAAATTGCTTCCTCTGTTGCAGTTCTCGAGAACGCGTTCGCTGCTCATACTGTACGAGTCACTGACACCGAGAACCGTATAACTACAGCCGAGCAACGGATCTCTGCAGTGGAAGACACGGGGAGTGCACATAGCAATCTAATGGCTAATTTGCGTGCTACCGTGGAACAACTGCAAGCTAAAGTGGATGATCTGGAAAACCGGGGTCCCCGTAAAAACATGCGGATTGTTGGTCTTCCTGAGAAAGCGGAAGGCAGTGAATATCTGACTACTTTTTTATAGTCTATGTTTCCGGTTTGGCTTCAGCTTTCCGCAGTTTTCCCTGCTATCGAGATCGAGAGAGCGCACAGAGCCCCCCTTCCGTCTCAATTAACACCAAACGCACCACCGAGGAGTGTCATTGTTCGGTTCCTCCGCTTCCCAGTAAGAGAGGCGGTTTTGAGAGCTGCCAGGAAAACTCCGGTAAACCATAGTGGTGCCTTACCTTACGCTTTTTCCCAGATTTATCGGCGGAGGTTGTGTGGAAGCGGCGGGCGTGTGGAGGCGTGTGTAAAAGAATGGTGGATCGGGGGGTATACCGTGGCTTTGCTTATCCAGCTAGACTTCGCTGTTTACACAACGGAAAGATCATTTTATTTGACAGTGTTCTGGCAGCTACTAACTTTCTGGACACAGCCGAGTGATCTCTTGCTTTTCTGTAGACAATAGGATTATTCCCGTTTTTTTCCCACTCCTTCAATCACTTTAAGGGCGTTTCATGTTTCTCCTTACTGAAAAATTATATGGCTTGTTATATCACGGTGTTGCAGGACCGCTCGGTTTTGTATTTAGGACTGTTAAGTCGGTCTGCACTAGGTCCCCTGGTGGTCTAGTGGTTAAGATGCAGCACTCTCACTGCTGCGACCCGGGTTCGATTCCCGGTCAGGGAACCATCCCCAGCCACTCTCAGTGCCGGTCCCAAGCCCGGATAAATTGGGGAGGGTTGCGTTAGGAAGGGCATCCAGCGTAAAACATGTGCCAAATAAAAACGTGCGGAGGATCTGCTGTGGCGACCCCTAACGGGAGAAGCCGAAAGAAAGTTTTAAGTCGGTCTGCACTAGAGTTTTTTTATTTTTTTTTAACTTAAAAAGCCATTTAATTACATGTCCACAATTTCTTTTCTTCTCTTTCTTTATAGGTTGTATTTAATTAATATTTTTTTCTTATTAAGGTTATTTAGGGTGGACTTTATTTGTTTATTTCTAGGAGTTTTTAGGGGGCTCTTTCTGTCTGTCGTGTTTCTGTGTGGTCAATGGAGGTGTTGGTGGGTGGTGTGTGTGACAAGTTGTTATGTGACCCCTATCGTTTGGGGATAGGGCAGAGGGGGGAGGGTTGGTGGGGGTTATTGTTTATGTTTAGGAGAGCCGGTTATATTACAGAGTTATGTTGTCTTAATCTTACTTCTGTCAGTCCACAGCATTTAAATACGTTGAACAGCACTGATGTATGTCTGATCTGACTAGGGTGGTCACATGGAACGTGAAGGGCATGGGTAACATAGTCAAAAGAAAGAAAGTTCTAACATTCTTGAAGAAGTAAAGGGTAACTATTGCACTGAAAGGTCCATTAAGCCATTGAAACCGCTGAGGGAGTAGTTTGACATGATTCTGCTGAATAAACTCTTTTTATGAGAATCTGTACACCTCCCTTGCGCACCCCAAGACCCTGCCACTTTTTTGAATAGGATACCCCTACCCTCAATCTCAGACGAGGACCGGGCCTTTTTTAATGCCCGTCTGACAAAAGGTGAAATCTTTGCCACTATTCAGTCTATGCCTAGTGGGAGGGCACCAGGGTTGAATGGCTCCCCTCCGGAATTTTGCAAAATATTTTGGCATGTGCTGTCCCTATTTTCATGCCAGTAGTTGATAACCTTTTGGAAGACAGTCTTACTCTAGATTCCTGGAGGACTGCTTCTATTAGCTTGATCCTCAAAAAAAGGAAAGAACCCATTAAACTGTGCCTCATATCGCCCAATCAGTTTACTTAATGTAGACTTAAAAATTGTGGCTTTAGCTTGTCGATGTCAGGGGACAGCCTGCCACGCCATTCCCCAGCTCCACACACACACGTAGTCTGTCCCCATCATACTAAGTATTGGCACCTGCGGCTCGTTATCTACAGCCCTACATAAACCCCTCTCCTGCTCTCACTCACCGTCAGTTCTACTACTTCACGTATAGGAACATTGTGACCCTGCTACACACCGTCCACCTTCCTGTGGATGTCCACCACGATCTCTAGTCCTTCAGAGACCGCTCGGTTCTTCCTCTCCGAAGAACCATTTTACTCAGTGTTCAGCATTTCTGTTGTTTTCTTTTCTGTTGCCTCTTACTTCAGTAAAAACCCTTTTTTCACTACTCTGGAGTTTTTGCTTCCGTCACTTCGCAACCGTGACAGAAGAACTGACCTTACCAAACAGAAGGAGTAAGAAAGAACCACGCAGCCTTACCGATGGAACCTGATCCTCAGCCGGGTTTAAACGCGGATCTTCTTCGAGAGCTCATCGGAGCGCTCCGGGCTGCGGTCGCCGCTAAACCGGTTCACCGAGCTCCACCTCCGGCACCTCCGCCACCTTCTAACAACCCGATGGCTCTCCCGAACTCCTTCTCTGGGAATGCGGCTGAATGCCGCGGCTTCCTACTCCAGGTAGAGCTATTCATCGCAATGCAGCCGCACCGCTTCGTCTCCGACCGCGCGAAGATCGCCTTTCTGATCTCGCTGCTATCTGGAAGAGCTCTCGCGTGGGCCCGCGCGCTATGGAGCGCAAATAGCGTAGCTCTCGCCTCCTTCGCGGCGTTCACTACGCACGTAACGGAGGTTTTCTGCACGGGAACAGGAGCGCTAAACAACGCGGATGAACTCCTGCATCTCCACCAAGGAGCAGACGGCGTGGCGAAATACAGCCTTCGTTTCCGCACTCTAGCGGCCTCCAGTGGTTGGAATGAGAATGCACTGTTAAGCGTATATCGCCAAGGTCTGAATCCGGCGATTCGAATGGCAATGGCCACCCATGTTGATGCGGTGGGACTAGAGACCTTTATACAACGTTCCATTTTGGTCTCACAACATCTATCTGCCTGTTCCATGCCGGATTCCACGCCTCCCACTGCATCGGCTGCTGCATCAGGGACTAGCCCCGAACCCATGCAGTTGTCTCCTGTCTAGGAGAGAGAGAGAGAGACGCCGAACCACCGGGGCCTGTCCGTACTGTGGTAATCCAGGTCACTCTCTTCCACAGTGCACCGTTCGACCCCAACGCGCTGAGGTGAGCAAAATCGCCTTTCCCTCTGGAATTTCTCAGTTAACCACACTTTCTGTAACCCTTCTCGGTCCTATCACCCGCCTTTCCACCTCTGCTCTAGTCGACTCAGGTTCTGCCGGGAACTTCATCTCCCAAGCATGCCTAGACCAGCTCCAGCTCGCCGGGAGCGGGGACACCACGATCTGGCCGTCCAGACTATCCAAGGACGCCCGCTTGGACAAGGCTGGATTAAATACTGCGCTCCCATCATCACCCTCCAGATCGGCCTGTTCCATCAAGAACGTATACAGTTCCTGGTCCTGGAAAACTCTACAGTGAACATCATCCTGGGGCATCCATGGCTGTTTAAACACTCCCCTCGGTGTTCCTGGAGCCCTTGTGACGTCCTCGAATGGAGTCCCTGGTGCCACAGACACTCAACACTCAACAGAAGGGTGACCATGGCCGCCACACGAGTCGAAAACTCCCCTACACCCTCTCAGACGGAGATCCCGCCTGAATACTACGAGTTCGAGGATGTGTTCAACGAACAAGCTGCAACCCGACTACCTCCTCACCGACCCTGGGATTGTGCCATCGATCTGGCTTCTGGAGCTAAACTCCCGAAGGGGCGAATCTATCCCCTGTCCGTTCCTGAACGCACATCCATGGAACAATACATCCAGCAGGCCCTCGACCAGGGCTTTATCACCCCGTTCTCCTCTCCTGCTGCCTCGAGCTTCTTCTTCGTAGCAAAGAAGGATGGGGGCCTCCGGCCTTGTATCGACTATCGGGGCCTCAATGCCCTCATCACTCCTCTCCCTTATCCGCTCCCGCTTGTCCCTGCCGCATTAGAGGACCTCCGTGAGGCACGCTACTTCACCAAGCTAGACCTCAGGAGTGCCTACAACCTCGTGCGGATTCGTAAAGGAGATGAGTGGAAGATCGCCTTCATCACTCCCGCTGGTCACTACGAGTACCGGGTCATGCTGTACGGCCTTTCCATCTCGCCGGCTGTGTTCCAGGGCTTCATGAATGAGGTGTTCAGACCAATCCTACACCGATCCGTAATCGTCTACATCGATGACATTCTAGGCTACTCCCAGACGCTTCAGGAACATCACAATCACGTGACCCAAGTGTTGGAGCTCCTGCGAAGACACCAGCTATACCTGAACCTCCCTAAGTGTGAGTTCCACCAAACCAGGGTCCAGTTCCTCGGCTATGTGATCAGTGCCAAGGGTATCCAAATGGACAAGAAAAAAGTGCAGGCAGTGCAGGAATGGCCGCCCCCCTGCTCTGTAAAGGAGTTACAGAGGTTCCTGGGGTTTGCGAACTTCTACCGGCGCTTCATACGGGGTTTTAGTCAGGTCACAGCCCCGCTCACCTCCCTCCTCAGGGGCAAACCCAAAGAACTGCCCTGGACATCCGAGGCAGAAGAGGCATTCCGGGAGCTCCGGGAGCGGTTCTGCGCAGCTCCACTACTCAATCACCCGAACCCGGAACGCCCCTTCGTCGTGGGGGTGGACGCATCTTCCAACGGGGTCGGGGCTACCCTCTCCCAGCACTCCGGGGACCCCGCTCGACTTTACCCTTGTGCCTACTTCTCGAAGAAACTGTCCCCCGCCGAACAGAACTATGATATAGGGAACCGGGAACTCCTCGCCGTTAAACTGGCACTCGAGGAGTGGAGACACTGGCTAGAGGGAGGAAAACATCCGTTCATGGTGATCACGGACCACAAGAACCTGCAGTACCTCAGAGAGGCCAAGAGGCTAAACCCCCGGCAAGCCCGATGGGCCCTGTTCTTCACCCGGTTCAACTACACCCTGACCTACCGTCCGGGGTCCAAGAACGGCAAGGCCGACGCCCTTTCCCGCATCTACGGTCCGGATGAACCTATTGAACCAGAGCCAATCATTCCTCCCGAGTTGTTCGTATGCCCCATCGTGTGGAACCTGGAGAAAGAAATCCGCTCGGCCGCAAGCCAGGAGCCCGCACCCTCCGGGTGCCCGGAAGGCAGGACGTTCGTCCCCACAGCCTGCCGTCCCGCATTGTTGAGCTCCATCCATGACACTCCCGGGACTGGCCACCCAGGACGCCAGGGAACCCTACTCCTTTTCCAAGCCCGGTTCTGGTGGCCCAACATGCACAGGGATGTGGCACGTTATGTCCAGGGCTGCCCGACCTGTGCCATGTCCAAGGTCCCGCGCCACCTACCCGTGGGTAAGCTGGTCCCGCTTATGATCCCGGAATGGCCCTGGTCTCACATAGGCATCGACTTTGTTACGGACCTGCCACGGTCTGAAGGTCACCCTTTTGCGCGCCGGCTACGCCACCTCCTGAGGTGGGCAGGGATCCTCCGCTGCCGGACATCCTAGGCCAGCCCTCGGTGTACGCGGTGCGTGAGGTGCTCGATTCACGCCGGAGGGGCCGTGTGCTGGAGTACCTGGTCGACTGGGAAGGGTTCGGTCCGGAGGAACGCTCGTGGGTGCCCAGGCAGGACATCCTGGACCCGGCTCTCTTGGTGGACTTTCACGCAGCTCATCTGCTCCGTCCGGGCCCCCGGGGTCGGGGTCGCCCCAGGCGCCGTTCCCGGGCGTCGGGTGCCGCCCCTGGGGGGGGGGGGGGGGGTGATGTCAGGGGACAGCCTGCCACGCCATTCCCCAGCTCCACACACACACGTAGTCTGTCCCCATCATACTAAGTATCGGCACCTGCGGCTCGTTATCTACAGCCCTACATAAACCCCTCTCCTGCTCTCACTCACCGTCAGTTCTACTACTTCACGTATAGGAACATTGTGACCCTGCTACACACCGTCCACCTTCCTGTGGATGTCCACCACGATCTCTAGTCCTTCAGAGACCGCTCGGTTCTTCCTCTCCGAAGAACCATTTTACTCAGTGTTCAGCATTTCTGTTGTTTTCTTTTCTGTTGCCTCTTACTTCAGTAAAAACCCTTTTTTCACTACCCTGGAGTTTTTGCTTCCGTCACTTCGCAACCGTGACAGTCGCCTGGAGAAGATTCTACCTAAGGTTATTAAACCAGACCAAACTGGTTTTATTAAATCCCGTTATGGTTCAGAGAACGTTCGTCGTCTGTTGAACATAATACAACATCTGGCTGTAGATGGTGACCCGGCTGCTATAATATCTCTGGATGCAGAGAAAGCTTTCGGCAGAGTTGAGTGGAGGTTTTTATTTCAAGTGTTGGACAAGTTCAATTTGGGCTCTAACTTTATCAAACTAGTGAGACTTATTTACTCTAGCCCGTCAGCTGTGGTTAATACTAACGGTTTACTATCAAGTAGACTTCCGATCTAAAGAGGTTGTCGTCAGGGCTGTCCCCTGTCGCCACTCTTGTTTGCCTTATATATCGAACCTTTGGCAGAAAGTATTCGCATGCATAGGGGCATCCGGGGGGTGATGGCAGGTGGGGTGGAACACCATCTATCATTATATGGTATGTTAATGTGAATGTTATGTTATCCATTCCCAGTCTGTTGGAGACAATTAATTAATTTGGTCAGTTTACTGGATATAAAATACATTTTGGAAAATCCCAGGCCATGTTTTTAAATACCCCACAACCAGTTAATTTACATTGTCCCTTTCACATCACTGACTCTGGGTTTCTTTATTTGGGCATACACATAACCTCTGACCTAAAGGATTTATTCGCTAAGAACTACTTACCCTTAATGGCAAGACTTAAGCAAGATATGAATAGATGGGCCCCTTTACCAATGTTTTTTTTCGGAAGGATTAACACGATCAAAATGAATGTGCTCCCCCATTTTCTCTATTTATTTCAGTGTATACCCTGTTACTTGGATCAGAACTTTTTTTAAAGATCTGAATGCAGCTATTGGTAGGTTTGTATGGAACAATAAAAAGCCTAGGATTGAACTTGCTTCTTTTTTGAAGCCGAGGGAGTGTGGGGGTGGCTCTTTGCCCAATATGCAGCTATTTTATTGGGCTGCTTAGATTAATCAAATGCTTAGGTGGTTTTTAAATGATACAGACTCCTTGTGGGTCAGTATGGAATCTTTTGCATGTGCACCAAGACTGCTAACATCCCTTCTGTTTATTCATAACTTTAAGGAGGTCTGCCCGGTGGCTGGGAACTTTTTGCTTTTAAACACTCTTTTGGCTTGGGATGATGTCAGGAAGTATCTTAATGTCCCCAAGACTTTGGCTATGCAATCACCAATTGCTTTAAACCCTGACTTCCCTGACTCGTTAGCTGGCCTTCTGGCCTGGGCAGGAAAGGGTATATCTAATTTGGCTGATTTATTTACAGGGAAGGTCTTTAAATCTTTTGAGACACTTAGGATAGATTACCAACTTCCCAAAACTGATTTTTTCAGATTTCTCCAATTACGTCATTTTATTCAGTCTAAAATGAGACAGGGGAAAATTCGCTGGGAACTTTCTGATGTTGAAAATAGTCGTCTTCTTCCGGGCGCACTAAAGGGGCAGATATCTTATCTGCTCTGTTATCAGGAACCTCTTCTCCTTTGGATCCTTTGAGAAAGGTTTGGGAAAGGGATATGGGCCAATCATTTACTGATGACGAATGGCTCTTGATACAAATCAATCTCAAGCTCTGTGCATGAGCAAACCTTCAAATTTATATACAGGATATATCTTACCACAGTACGCCTCCACAAAATGTACCCAAATGTATCTCAGATGTGTTTTAAATGCAAATCTGAAATAGGAACGTTGATGCATTTATTTTGAGACTGTAAGAACATCAAACCTTTTTGGCATGAGGTACATGATGTGGTTCAGAAGATGCTGGATAGAAAATTTACTTTGTCTCCAACTATTTATCTACTGACTCACAGTCTTTATTGAATATCATTACTTATTTGGCAAATAAATGCATACTCATTCTATGGTCATCACCACAGGTACCAACTTTAAAGATGTGTCTAGCACAAATGGCTAATCTTCTCCCTTTGGAAAAAACTTACATATGACTTGCAGAATAGATCTGATGTATTCTGGCGGATATGGGCCCCTTTGTGGGATTTACTTACTCTACAGGCACGACCCTAGCCCTGATTTATGTTTTTCTTTTTGTGTTTTGTTTACTCATTTGTAATTGTTTCCCTCTTGTTTTGATTTGCCCTTTGCGTTTCCATGGTCACTTTCTCATATTAGCATTATATTGTTGTGATTAATATGCTTGAGTGTATGCTGTGTGTGTGTTGACTGATCGGCTGTGTTTTTGTTTTGTTTTAGTGAGAAATAAATAAAAATATAATTAAAAAAAAAAGAGAAATTAGTTTATTAGAAGAACAGCGCATGTAGGACGTTTTGAAGACGAGGTGAGGGTGGCTCAATTGAGATGGTTTGGACATGTGCAGAGGAGGGACATGGGGTATATCGGTAGGGGAATGCTGAGGATGGAGCCACCAGGAAGAAGGAAAAGAGGAAGACCAAGGATGAGGTTTATGGATGTGGTGAGGGAAGACATGCAGGTAGTTAAGTTGAAAGAGGACAGAGGGGTATGGAGACGCTTGGGCGACCCCTAATGGGATAACCTGAAAGAAGATGGTTTGGGTAATACAGATGTGTAAGAGTGTGTGTTTTACATTTAATATTTAATGTTCTAAAGATATGATCTACTTTACTTATTTCAGCACACTATAACATGTCTACACAATTTTTTTTTGTTTATTAATATAAACAAATTCTACACATGCCATTTCACTATCATTGAACATTTCAAGGCTCTCATGGTGTAGTTGGTTTCGAATTGAAAATGAACTAGGATGCTAATTTATTGCTCAGGAGCGCCTGGTTCTACAAATTTAACTGACTGTAGAAGACTGTAGAAAGGAAACACTCATGTTATTTCTCACTGTTCGGTGTTTGTATTGTGCTTTTCAAGATTTATAAATCACCCTCTTGGTGTCACCCTGTTGAGGATGAGGTTCCCCTTTGAGTCTGGATCATCTCAAGGTTTCTTTCTCATACCATCTAAGGGAGTTTTTCCTTGCCCCAGTCACCCCAGACACACAGTTCACTTTTTAAAATATTTGTTCTTACTTTCTGTAAAGCTGCTTTAACACAATGTCCATTGTGAAAATCGCTATAGGTATAAATTATGAATTAAAATATTCATTAAAATATATAGAATATAATTATAACTATTATATAATATGATTATTAATTAAATATTTTAGGTTAAAGTAATTCAGCTGCTCTCTTGCTGCCATCTACTGGGCACATTATTTTTGCAGCGGTAATTCTTGTAGATGTGGTGATGGATGTTTGCGGGACGGGACCAATGTCCGAGTGTGACCCAGTCCTCGCTTACTACTACTACATATTATACAACAGGTGTACATACTTTAAGTATATTGTATATGTAGTGGGATTGGCAGGACAGCTGGTGGATTGATCTCAGTTGCTCCGTGCCAGTTCACTTACTTATACTATGCACTGAAAGTTCAATTTAATAAATTTGTATTTGTATAGCGCTTTTGACAATGTACATTAACTCAAAGCAGCTTTACACGGATAATGTGTAAGCTGATCTCTCTCATTTGGCGTTGCTAAAATATACAGCTGTGCATAATTAGCATTGCAATGGAAGCAAATACCATGTTTATAATTTTACCCAGACACAGCATATATAAAGAGAAAAGCAGTGGGCTTAAGACAGATCCTTGCAGAACACCAAACTTTACCTCAAAGTGTGGAAAACACCATTTACATTAACAAACTGAGAGCGATCAGTCAAATAAGATCTGAGCCAAGAGAGAGCTATTGCATTTATTCCAACAACGTAGTTAAGTCTAGCAAGCAGGAGATTAGATCAATGGTGTCAAAAGCTGCACTGAGTTTGAGCCAAACAAGTCAAGAGACAAAACCCTGATCAGAGGCCAATAACAGGTCATTTACCACCTTAACTAGCACCATTTCTGTGATATGATGAGGACTAAAGCCTGACTGATACATTTCAAAACTGTTATTCCTAAGTAGATGTGAGCAGAACTGCTGTGCTACAACCTTTTCCAAAATCTTTGGATATAAAGGGGAGGTTTGATATTGGCCTGTAGTTGGACAGCTGACATGGGTCAAGGTCAGGTTTCTTAATTAGGGGGTTGATAACTGCCAGTTTGAAGGATTTAGGTACAATAACCAGTGCTAATGGAAGCGTATCAATTTTAAAACAGGTTCAATTACCTCTGGGATATAGGATTATGCTTGTTATTTTCTATGAGGGTGGAGAAATATGCTGATCTAGCAGCACTAAGAGATTTTCTATAACTTAGGTGTCAGGTTCGAGAGCGAACCACTCTAGCAGTCTGCCACGGGGGGGCGTTGAAACCCAACTGTTATAGGAGAACCAAAAATTTAACACCGACAGAGTAGGTTGAAGAAGAAGAAGTGCACACAAAAAGAGAAACTCAGGAATACAGGAATCAAAAGGAAACTCAGGGAAAACAAGACAGGAGACTTGGGAAAACTCAGGAAGCCAGTAGAATAGGGAAGACAGGAGACTCAAAGACCTCAAACAACCATAAATAGCAAGACTCATCAAACTGACAACAAACAAACCCACACAGATCCAGATTCAAATACAAATCAAACATAAGGGCAAGACAATACCAATATCGTGACAACTATAAAGCCGAATATACCACGACAAAAATAATACAACAACAAGGACCAAGGCAAAAGGGGTAACTTAAATACACAAACTAACAAGGAGCAGGTGGGAGACATTAAACAATTAGGGCAGGGGTGGCCAACCCGCGGCTCGTGAGCCGCATGCGGCTCTTTGGCTGGTTTCATGCGGCTCTTACGTTCCTTTCGAAGTTTGTGTGTGTTTGTTTTTTAATGTGCGTGTTCGCTTTGCTTGAGTTCAATACGGTATTTTTAAGACTTAAATGAGCTTGCCCCTACTGGGAAACTTTGCGGTATATCAGACCTTGGCATGAGGCCAATCATAAATTACAGGGATGCACCGAGAATTTTCGGAAAAACCTAAATCACCGAAACAACACGCCAGAAACACAATTGTAATGACGCAATTAAAAAGCGCAGCCAGCACACGGTTATCTGGATAAGAGCAACATGTCTGCGGTGTGCGGAGAGCGATTTGCAAAACATGCAGTGCTGAAATTTCAAGAGGGGGTGTATCTGCAAAGAGTTTCTCCAAGTCGGGTTTATCACCTGAAATCCAAACATCCCGATTGCCTTCTAAATATGAGAAGAACGCGGCGCAGAAAAGTAAATTCAATCCGAGCATGCGCACTCCGTCTGTAGAGGACGTTTTTGAAAAGGCGGGAAAGTTTTCCAGTGATGGTGCCAAGGCAAAAGGCATAACACAAAAAATTATGGATTTCATTGCCTTTTGAATTGAATTTTCATTTCGGTGCATCCCTAAAATATTATCGTTGGTGTGGCCCTTTGACACAATTCAGGTTTCTCATGTGGCCCCTTGTAAAAATGAATTGTTCAAGGCAAGGAATGCCAAAAGTCCCACTAAGTAACATGCATAGTAAAAGAAAAACGCTATTGTAAATTATTATATTTTTGTTTGTGGACTTGGTTAAACAGAGTTTGTGTGTGTGAGACAGTGCAGTGTTCATTGTTGAAAATGACTGTCCTGTGGTCTTAGAACTGTAGGAGTCAATTTCTGTTATTATGTTGGTGTGTGACATTTACAATAAATCTGGCTGAGCAGAGGTGTGTGTGTGTGTGTGTGTGTGTGTGTGTGTGTGTGTGTGTGTAAGAGGAAGGGATGGGTGATGTTCATGTGTGCCCATGTGTATGATGTGGCTCTTTGCGGTAACACAGTCAAAAATGTGGCTCTCGGTCTCTGACTGGTTGGCCACCCCTGAATTAGGGGCTAGGGAGTAGGGGATAAGGGAGTAGGGGATAAGGACCCAGTGGCGGCATCTGGTGGCCAAAGCAAAAACAAACAACCCAAAAATGTCCAGACCCTGACATCAGGAGTCTCTCCTTCCATGCTATTTGAAACACTGTAAATTTATTTTGACTCCATTTACGTTCTAATTTCCAAGTGGTCTGTTGGTGGTCCGTACGATCATTATACCACTGTGCTCATTTTTTCTCCCTGATCATTTTGGTTTGAAGGAAAGCCCCATCATCTAGAGTGTAATGTTGATTCTAGGCATGCTGTGGCCCAGTCAGACGGAGATCAAATCAATATCGACATTTCCGGAAGATTATTGATAAAAAAGTATGTACTCTTTTTATGTGAGAAAAAAGTACTGTAACTTAATCTTGTCCTTTAAAGTATGTGTAACTAACTCTAAAAAAAGAGTAAATAAGGTATTCCTTTTGAGCTCCATTTTGTTTGGTCTCTTCCGCCCCATATGGTATAGTCCTTTAACTCCGCCCCATACGGTATAGTCATTTAACTCCGCCCCCATACGGTATAGTCCTTTAACTCCGCCCCCATACGGTATAGTCCTTTAACTCCGCCCCATACGGTATAGTCCTTTAACTCCGCCTCCACTAGTTAGTGAGATGCACACATGGAAAAGGAAAGTCATGTCCCTAAAATGCTCTGAAATCGTACAAAGTTCTCAAGGAAAGTAAGGGATAATTAAGCACCTATAGCTGGAACGGGAACATGCTAATGAGTTTGATTTGTTTAATGTGTATATGCATTAATATGTGGGTTAATCTATTTAACTGTGAAGAAGTGTTTTAATGTGTTGTTATCACTTATGTCATGTGAAACCTCAGTGTCACTCACATCTGTGACATCATTGTGTGACATCACAAAAGGGTTTCTTATAAATGGTTATTTGTGTTTATGTTTGTAAGAACTGATTGTATTATTTGTTATTTATCTGTTCTGTAGCTCTTACGGTGTTTCACTAAGAAAAGGTTTTTCATCAAGGAAAGGTAGATTTTGTGTTTCCCAAGAAAAGGCTGATGGCTGAACACAAAATAAAGGCTTTTTGAAACATCAGTACGCTTCACCATTGTCTGGCTGGGGGTTTGCTACAGTATGTAGTAAAAGTATGTGTGAAAACTGGGACATACCAGCATGTCATGTGTAATTGTACAAATCTGGATTCAAATCTGCATTTAAACATTTCTCCATTCAGTATTTCTTATAAAGTCTGTTTACATGTTTGCAGGTCGAATTCAGCAAAGTAAACCACTACACAACTCCTTGCTTGTGTAATGGGCTGTGGCATACACTGTACAGATGTAGGGTTTGATATATAGTAGGAGTTGGATCTGGTCCAGCTCTAACCCTTAACTTTTCCCAAAACGTTCACATATGAGATGTTCGAAGGTATATTTTTTAGGGGTGCCCTCATTTCGCCTGGTAGATTTACCAGAGAAGACCATGTCTTATCACTTATACTATCCTTTTTTTAACATTATAATAACAACGTGGCATATTGTATCCCAGAGTAAAGAGCCAAATGGGTTAATTGTAAATAGCATAATTTTGTATTAATATCTATAATAATAATAATAATAATAATAATAATAATAATAATAATCGGAATTTCAAAAAAATAATTAAAATAGTGATTTATCTTTAATTTCTTGCAGCCCCATTCATGCCACAGTATTTATAACAGTGTAAAAAATAGGCTCCTTCAAATATCAATTATCACATGATGTGTTTATAAATCCAGAGTTTTATATATATATATATATATTATTCAATTTAATGTTGATTCTTTAAAGTCAAACGTGCTTTTAAAAAGTGCGTAAATGAAAAATACCCACGCTCAATACGGCAACTGCTAAAGGACAAACGGCTTTTTACAGAAACACGGAGCGTTTTTCTGTAAAAAGCCGTTTGTCCTTTAGCAGTTGCCGTATTGAGCACATGACTAAACATGGCGGCGTGCACACAGAGGACAGGAATGTTACTACGAAATCTACAATTTCAGAATGAACGTATGTCATTTTACAACAGAATTTATTTTATAAGAATATAGTGAATAACTGTTTTGTATTAATATGAGTAAGATGGATGGTCGCACAAAAAGTCGTTGTATTTCACAAAGTCTTAATGCAATTACAAGTCAATATTTCACAAAGGCTTATATTTCTATTTATTTATTTATTTATTTCTATTTATAATATTTACTCCAGAGTTACTAGCACCCTTTTATTAGTTTGGAATTGAATTGTGTATAAAAGAAATTTGGGTGGCTCATCTCTTGACCCCACAGCTTGTAATCGCACTGAGAACACTGAAAACATGCCTGTAGAAAAAAGAACAAAGAGATGATTAGGATAAATACACAATCTCATAATAAAACACACACACACGCACACATTATTTATATATATATATATATATATATATATATATATATATATATATATATATATATAAAATGTGTGTGTGTGTGTATATATATGTATGTATTAGCTCAAATAAGTCCCTAAGAATCCACACTGATGTGTCATGATTATTACATTGACACTCAGTAGACAAATGCATCTCAGTGTGATTGTTACTACTAGTAAAAGTGTGGTTATACTGAATATAGGTACATTTGGAACCTGTTTAAATGGTCAGATCAGCAGTCCTAATCTAACTGCTGTTGAACAGTTTTATTATGAGATTGTGTATTTATCCTAATCATCTCTTTGTTCTTTTTTCTACAGGCATGTTTTCAGTGTTCTCAGTGCGATTACAAGCTGTGGGGTCAAGAGATGAGCCACCCAAATTCACTCCTCCAGCCAAACCGATGATTGTGGATAAATCGCGGCCGGAAGAAGCAGTGAGACGGTGAGACAGTTTCTCCTGAGAAATTAAAAAGTGTTTAAAGTATTAAAAATGACTGATATTGTCATAAAAACAAAAAAATATACAGCATTTCTGTGTGTCTTTAAAAGTGAAGAATTTGCTGTTCTAGGTCTTATAGTTTTAAACAGGTCTTTATTTTCTATCTTTAATGTTCAGTGAAATGCTCCTGCAGCACTTGACAATGTTTTTGTTTGTTAGTTTTCATGGTGCTGTAGTTCTTTCATTCACTGGTCCAAATATAATTTGCTGCATTGTGACTACAAATGAGACCAAAATACAACAGCCAATCAGCTTTCTGTGATTGGCACAAATCTCTCTTGGATTGTTCCACAGATATAAAACAGATTTTATGTTTCAGCTATGGGGAATTGCGAGTTTCATGGTACTTGGCTTGAAAAAAAATAAGGGCTCGGTTAAGGCCATTCCTAATGGTCTTAAAAAAAAGTCTTACATTTGACTTGGTGAAACCTGCAGTAACCCTGAATATAAGATTTCAGTGGAGATGTAACTGATCCAACACAGAATTGTATTGAGTTGATGGCAGGAGAAATAAAAAAAAAAATGCAACCAATGCAACAGATTTGAAGCAAATTTTTGTTGATAACAGATGGAGTCTATTTTCTGTTATTCTTTCATTATTTTTTTAATTTCCACTCAATATTTTCAATGAATTTATTTGCACTGCAAGTAATGTTTGTGTATGTGGTTATTATCTGTATATTTCTGTCCTGGATTTTTTGAGTGCTTAAAAAATTGAGTGATTAATAATTTTTTTTTTTTTTAACTATCAGCTGCTGCTCAGACTTTCAGTATTGATATCAGAAAAGGAAAAAAGACAATATTCCATCTTTGAACTAAAGGGTGATCAATAGTGTTACTTTATCCAGTGCTTTGTGTCACTTATAGGGCCTGAGACAAACTGCTGTAAAACATTTTAAAATATCAGTATAGACTGATTCATACTTTTTGGTCTTTAATAAAATGTCTGACTTGAGTATGAGTGTGTAAAAGTAAAACCGAGACTGTTTTGACAGGTTTGTCAGTCCTGAGTTTATTCCCCCTCGTCAGCGCACAAACCCACTGAAATTTTTCCTTGAGCGTAAAGACATGATCCAGAGGCGCAAAGTGCTGAACATTCCTGAGTTCTATGTGGGTAAGAAGCATTTGAACTGATCTTAACTGCTGTCATGCGTTGCTGATGAATGCTGTCTGATTGTAACCTGTTTGCGTTCAGGAAGTGTTCTGTCTGTCACCATGTCGGACCCACACGCCACCAACAACAATCACCGCTTTGTGGGAATCTGCATCCAGCGGTCGGGTAAAGGACTTGGCGGAACCTTTATCCTCAGAAACATTATTGACGGACAAGGTGGGCTCCTCATCAGAGCATGTCACATTCTTAGTGAAGTGTTGCTTTGATTTGATTTTCGTGTTCATTTTATTTCATTCACTAACTTAGATTTTCACGTCTCATATAGACAATTTTAAAGATTTGGAATTGTTCTGCAGCGTTTGGTAGATCATTTAAAATGACATTACAAGCTGCACTCTTCAGGGCCATGGTTGTTAGTCTTGGCAGCAAGTCCTTCATGTGTGTGTGTGTTTGTGTGCAGGAGTGGAGATCTGCTACGAGTTATACAATCCTCAGATTAAGTGCATTGAGGTGTTGAAACTGGAGAAGAGACTGGACGATAACCTGATGTATTTGAGAGATGCTCTACCAGAATACAGCACCTTTTCCTTTGACATGAAGCCCATTTACCTCCCACTGACGCAGGACGTTCCTATCAATGAGGTGGGCATGAGATGAGTCATGGTCATTTGCTCTTTAACCGTGAGTTTACACTCCTCTCTTTCCCTATCTCTCTTTTACTCTTCTATCTGTACAGCAGAAAGTGAGGATGAAGCCACGTCCGTGGTCCAAACGCTGGGAGCGTCCCAAGTTCAACATTCAGGGAATACGCTTTGACCTCTGCCTGACCCCAGAGCAGATGGAGCATGCTCAGAAGTGGGCAGAGCCATGGAGGCAGTACGACATGCTGAAGGAGTACGATAGTTCCTTACTAGAGGAGAAGATCTTCAAGGAAGTGCTGGTGGAGCTTGGAAAGTGATTGCACCAAACTCATGCCTTCAGCCTGTGGAATGTGTTTAGGGCATGAATGACATGACCCATAAAGCTGTGTTTGTGTTTCTATGCATCTATAATTTAAATAAAAAAGGATTTGTGACATTTAATAGGAGCTTTTTGTTGCCCCAGACATTCCCTTAATACAATGTGTTTGAGGAATAAAAATCACAGAATATTATCACCAATAACTTAATATTTTTATGAAAATAAGTTAAGGCTTCTGTAAAGCACATGAAGCTTAGTGTCACAAACAGCATCAGAATCCTCACCTCACTTGGTTTTCAGCAAAACATTTGCTCTCACTCAGAAAGGGGTGTGGCTTAAAGATTCACAGTGGAATTTAACATTTATTTCTTACAGGTAGTTATAAATTACATTGTTTTATGTTGTATTTAAAAGTTTATTTCCAAGATTTTATATATATTAATTTTCATATCTTGCTTTATACATCTGCATCAATTTGTGAAAAAGCAACCTTTTAAAGATGATTTCATTTCTTTAAGATTGAATTTGCTCATTAAATACAACACCTTAAAACAAAGATTGCCCTGAACATCAGCATAAACATATTGCATGATTTTCTCCAAATAATGTTTTATTAGTTATTAGACTTAAACACTGCACAAATTTAAACCTGCGCTGTTTTAACACTCCTGATCTGACTGAGTTCTCATGAAACCATCATGATGTTGAATGTGGAATAGGTTTTTTTTTGGTATTCAGTTCAGATGAGCAGTGATTTGTCAAATAAAAATGTGGCAAGATTAACGGGATGAGAAAAATGTAATGGCTTAGAAAAGGATATTTTTAACAAAAATGCAATGTGTTTGGAAAGTATTAAGATGCCCCTCATCTTTTTCAGTTTTCTAGGTTGCAGCCTGATATCACAATCATCCAAATAGATTTTTTTATTCTTATTAATCTACACTCTGTACAACATAATGACAAAGTGAATACAGAATTCTAGAAATATCTGAAATATCACATGGCCAGCCTGAATTGGAAACAGCAACTCCAGCACCACCAAATTGAGCACTGGGGTCCCTGCTGTTCACACTGCTGACTCACAACTGTGTAGTGATCCACAGCTTAAATCGCTTCACATTTGCTAATGACACAACCGTAGTGAGTCTTTTCAGCAAGAAGGAGTCAGCATACAGAGGAAAAATGCAGAGTTTAAATGTACTGTTGTAAAGCCAACACCAGTCTCTGAATGTAAAATGGTTGTTGACTGTAGGAGGGCACAGAGAGATTGCTATCTATCTATCTATCTATCTATCTATCTATCTATCTATCTATCTATCTATCTATCTATCTATCTCTCTCTCTCTCTCTCTCTCTCTCTCTCTCTCTCTGTGGAGATTTTTAAGAACACAAACTTTACCATCTTTATATACCATCCTTACAAAGACCAGCAGAATCTTAACTTCTTGAGAAAGCTGAGGAAGGCCCAGCTCACACCAAACTTCCCTACCGCATTCTATAGAGGGTCTATCAAGAGCCTCTTGAGAAGCTGCATCACTAGCTAATTGGGTATTGCATCATTTTAGATTGCAGGACCTAATACCAGATAGTGTGGAATGCTGGGAAGACAATCAGGGGCACATTTACACAACACACTGCATCCACAAAACCCCTAGCATCGTGGCTGTTTACACACACACACACACACACACACACACACACACACACACACAAATGCATAAATGAACAATACATTAAAACAAATTTGTTTCTGCACAAATTGCTGCTGTTTAAGTGTATTTATTCTTATATAGACAAAAACAGCTGCATTAGCAAACATCTGCTGTACTGTTTTTGTCTCGCTGTCTGCTACTAAATGTTTGCAAACATGCACGTTATTTAATGTGCTGTGTTAATTTATGTTGTTTGAAGTCGCAACGTGGTATGAGAAGGCCTGATCAATAAAATCTAAAAAGAAGAAAAATGGATTTTTGGTTTGGGGTCATAAGAATCTCACCAAACAAGGCTGGTAAAGCTCCACCCTGGTTATACCTGATTTCAGCATAGCTGTGGCCAGTTTATCCTTAATGATACCACTTATTTTCAACATACCGTACGGTTGCACAAAAGGAACAAATCTGTGATTAAACATCCAGTGTTAAAAATCATTTGACATGTCTGATTGGTCAGATTTACCCTTTTTGACACAAACAACATGATAAATACCTCACAAGTTCATGAATTATCTGGCACAGCAGGAATCTTTGGATTCATACAAGTAAACTTGGAATGTGTGTGGTTGTTGAGATTTAACAAATCTCTCTCATTGTTACTTCTAATTGCATTCATACAAATTGCAATTCAAATGATATGAATTAAATACGTTATGCATGTGATATAATTAGAAACGGATTTTAATTTGCCATAAGGTTATGATGTGATAACAAGGATCACGTGGGAGCTGTGATACCGCACCATAAGAGCACTGACTGCACACTACAGTAAAACACCTGGTCAAATAAAACCAACTCACACAATACCGCAAGCAATAAACATTCATAACAAGGATTTTGAAAAAAAAATCAAAATGAAAAACTAATGATCTAATGACACTTTTAATGTTAGATTTCTTTCTTTTCTATTTCACTTCTCCTTTCCATGCTGTCTCTGTAGAAGTCTTCCTTCTCTCCTCCTAATTTGACACAATTTCGTGTTTGTGTGTTGAGAAGAGATGACGATATCATTAAAAGAGAAGGAGTTTCAACTGGCGTCTTCACCATAGTAACGGTCGATAAGACTCATGGTAGGTACTGTAGGATTTATTTGAGAGGATTTACATTTCACTGTAGGATTGTTTAAGACTATACAGTAAAATGTAAAAGCAAAATCACCTTTATTTCACCTTCCTTTAAATGTTTGCTAATTTATTCAATTGACCTTTACTCAGAGTGAAGAATTATTAGACTTTTTTTATGTCTCTTTATTATCTTTCCATAACGGAAACGCTGTTTTGGATTGTCTTTACATCTATTTTGACAACGCCCACCATCCATACCGCAAGTGCATGATTAGACGCGCAAGTAAAAAAAAAAAAAAAAAAAAAATGCGGCTGACTTGACAGTGTATTTTTAAGCTGCGGCTGGTTAACCGCAGTCTTTGAGTTTTGTGCTGGAATGCACCACTTCCTGTTGCAGCAATGAACATAGTGGGTTCAGACTTAACTAAACCAGAAGCGGCCTGAAAACCTCCAGCGGCATCTAAATCTCTAATTCTAGCACAGTACTGATCTACCGAGTTCTCTGTCTGTTGTGATGCGAATCAGTTGAGCCTGAGAAGCTTTCATGTTATTTAAATAAGTATTTATAAACAACGCATTGTGTTTATCATCGGTTGGCAGTGTAGAATCATTCTCCCATGCTGCTCTGAAACGCCCCACAAAGGTAGCTGGCGTTTCCTTTAAGCCATGTTTAGTGTTGGCTGCATGAGAAATTTCACGCTTAGATGCTTCTCTGTTATCCAGAAAATTAGCTCGCAGGAGGTTCGGCCATTTTTCTATGATCAATTCTTCTGTAACGTTACAATTCTTCTGTTCGTACATGGCAAACAGTTTTTTCTCTTTACTCTTGGCGTCTTCAAATTGGTGCGCAGGCATCTTCTCTGTAGGATGGCGTGTGCGTTCAGAGCGTCTTGGACCTTGTAAATCTTCATGCTGGTAACTAGCCATCTGCTCCTCCACCTCTATCTCATTTCCTGACTGTGACATTATCACTTTAAATTTTAACTTTAATGGCGGAAGAAGACCCCCATAACAGATATGAAAAAGCCCTGTATATGAACTGTATAAACATAAAATATCAGAACATCAATTTAAGCAGCTGACATATATGCATTAACATATAGACACTAGAATTATCGTAAATGTCAGACTAAATACTACAATGAACAAGTTATCAACAATAATAAATTAAAATAAGAGAAATGTGAATGTTAAATCCTCAATAAACACTGTTAACTAAGTGGATGAATACAAAATTCAAAAACCAAAATCTATGTCCTTAATTAGACAAAGTCCATGTGGATGCCTGCAGGCATGGGCACAAATATAATCACAGTTTATCTTGTTGCTCTTCAGTCCGAGAAGCCGTTCATCCGTTGCTCATCGTATCGTTGTACTATAGTAGATTAATACTCACGACCTTGCATCAATGTCCGTAAGTGTGGTTGTACTTGACCATTGCACCGAAACTGTAAGACTGCTGTCCGAAGTATAGGTCAGGCGCGAGGAAGCAGCTTGATGAGTCCACGCTGATGCCTTGTGATGGTGATGTAGCAGAAGCTGTAACTGGCGCTTTGAAGACCCTCCGTGGGCCGTTGTAGACAACAGTTATTGGAATCGATGCGGGTCAAGCTCTTACTGTAGCTAACCCCTAGCCAGACAATGGTGAAGCGTACTGATGTTTCAAAAAGCCTTTATTTTGTGTTCAGCCGTCAGCCTTTCCTTTACGAAACACAAAATCTACCTTTCCTTGATGAGAAACCTTTTCTTAGTGAAACACCGTAAGAGCTACAGAACAGATAGATAACAAATAATACAATCAGCTCTTACAAACATAAACATGAATAGCCATTTAAAAGAAACCCTCTTGTGATGTCACACGATGATGTCACAGATGCTCCCCTTTCTTGCCAAGCTTGCGGTCACCAAAACTCTTCGTACAAGTCCATCTTTGTCAGTAGTGACTTTTGAAACCCTACCCAATCTCCACTCATTCCTCTGCAAATCCTCTCCTTTCAGGATTACGATATCTCCAACTTGTAAATTCCTTCTTGGAGCATGCCAGCGCTGTCTAAGAGCTATGTTGGCGAGGTATTCCTTTCGCCATCGACTCCAAAACTGTTCTGCAAGGTATTGAACATGTCTCCACCTTTTCTTGCCATACATATCTTCTCTGATGAATTCACGTGGAGGAGGTAAGGCCTGGACAGATTTCATTGTCAGAAGATGATTAGGGGTGAGTGGTTCGAGGCCATGGGGATCACTGAGATTGTCAACAGTCAGAGGACGGCTGTTGACTATAGCCATAGCTTCATAGAAAAAGGCCCGTAACGAAGCATCATTTAGTCTACCAGAGGAAAGCGCAAGAGTGGATCTTAGGACACTTCTCACGGTCCTTATATGTCTTTCCCACACCCCTCCTGAATGGCTAGCATGGGGTGCATTCATTCTGAAGTCGCACTGCCTATTTGCAAGAAATACAGCAAGACGATCTGCATCAACTGCCTTTAGAGCTTCTCTGAACTCATTTTTGGCTCCTACAAAGTTGCTTCCTGGGTCAGACCTGATCAGACGAACAGCACCACGTATGGCGATGAA
Source organism: Silurus lanzhouensis (assembly GCA_039877035.1). NCBI lineage: Eukaryota > Metazoa > Chordata > Actinopteri > Siluriformes > Siluridae > Silurus > Silurus lanzhouensis. Next base: position 2,443,157 of record JBCEWE010000097.1, on the reverse strand, counting down.
ACATCGAAGGCCGTTGATGAAAGCATCTGTCGACATGTCTTCGAGAATCTTAATATGGACAGCACGGGAACTAAGACAAGTGAAAAGAAGACCGTATCTCTTGTTCTCTTTTCTTCCTTGTTTTGTAAGGAATGGCCCGAAGCAATCCATGCCACAGAAAGTGAAAGGAGGGGATGGCTCCAACCGTTCTGGTGGTAGGTCGGCCATCTTTTGCTCCTCCATAGGTCTGCGTAGCCGTCTACAGATGACACATTGACGAATGTAGGATGCAACACCCCGGTTGATTCCTGTAATCCAGTAGCCACTGCGCCTTATTTCGTTGATAGTAAGACCTTTACCTTGATGTTTCATCTTTTCGTGATGATAAGCAATAATCAACCTTGTGATGTGATGATCTTTGGGAATGATTGCAGGGTGCTTGAAGAAGTTGGGAAGAGAGGAGTTGCATAGCCTCCCTCCCACCCTGAGTATGCCATCGTCATGTAGAAAAGCGTCAAGAGCGTGCAAAGGATTATGCCGTGGTAGAGGGATTCCTTTGCTCAGCAGTTTCAGCTCTTCTTGATACACATTTTTCTGCAGAATTTTGATTAGAAGATGTTCTGCCTCTTCACGTTCGGCTACAGTGGTGAGATCGTTTGATCTGTTATTGCTTATGCGCCTTAGAATGCGTGCAATTGCTCGTATAGTTAGCGACCAAGATGAGAACTTAGACAGACGATCAATGATGCTTGCGTGTTCCGTGGTTTTAGTACTGAGTGCTAGAACACTCCTGACCTCTGGATCTCCAACTGATAACTCTGGTACTTCCTCTGTAGCCAGCTTTATTTCCTTGTTCCATAAGAACTTAGGTCCGGCAAGCCAGGTAGATGATAAAAACTCACTGGCAGTCAAGCCCCGGGAGGCGTGGTCAGCAGGATTCTCATTTGTCGGGACATATCGCCACTGTTTTGGGGCTGAGCTGAGCTGAATCTTTTGAACCCGGTTAGCTACAAACGTGTGAAACCGTCGCGCTTCATTTCTTATGTATCCTAAGACCACTTTAGAGTCAGTCCAGAAGAATTCCTCTGCGTTAATGTATCCCAATTCCTCTTTAAGCATGTTGCTTATTTTCACGGAAACAACTGCTGCTGTTAATTCTAGTCGTGGGATGGTTGTGACTTTGGTTGGAGAGACACGTGATTTTCCTACAACCAAGGCACAATGAATATCTCCCTTTCCGTTTTGAAGTCGCAGGTATGAACACTGGCCGTAACCCTTCATACGGCATCAGAGAAGTGATGCAGCTCTGTCTTAGAGACCCTTCCAAATCCAGCAGGTGAGTAGGTACGGGCTATGGTAAAATTATCTAAGTGGGCTAGATCTCTTTTCCATGTGTCAGACTTATGTGTCAGAGAGTCAGCTCTGGCCTCTCATTCACGAGCTTAAGAAAAGTAAAGAAGACATGATGAACATTTATTATGAAATTCGAAATCTCACCTCACCCTCCATCGACATAAGAAGAAGAGTTGATACGTGTGAAGTTGTGACCACAGAAATCATCAACATTGCATACAGCAGAGCTATAAATGAGGAAAGCGGGTTTGATGAGCCGCAGGAAAGACACCGCCTTCACGAACTACTCCGCCACGACTATGCAAAGTCTGTCTATGGATCCGCAGCTTCTTGGACAAGTCACAGCCAATCCGATCACTACTCCATAACCTCATCCATGATAGTAAAACGCGTAGACGCAGCAGCTGAACTAGCAGTAAAGGAAGCAAATTATCAGATGCTGCTGGAAGAAGAAAAGCAAAAGGAATCTATAAGGGAGCTAGAGGAACAACAACGCAAGACACTAGAGGCACAACGCGAGACACTAGAGGCACAACGCAAGGCACTAGAGGCACAAAGGCGTAAATTGGAGCGATTACAGGCAGCGAAAGAGATAAGGGCCGCTCAAGCCAAGTTGAAGATCTACGAAAGGGAGATGGATCACAAGGACGCTATTTATCTCAAGAAGGAAAGGAACATGGAATCAAAGAATACACCTGTAACTACAGTGCCCCTCTCTCAAGTTGCAACGCCCCATCATACAGACATTCCCTCTCTCACTCAGCTCTTTCAAGACAACATAGCCTTAAATAGGCTTCCTGTTCCTGAGCCATTTGTCTTCAACGGCGATCCCATACAATTCATTGAATGGAAGGCAGCATTCACTTCACTCATAGATCAAAGGGCAATCACGCCAGCCGAAAAACTATACTACCTAAAAAAGTACGTTGGTGGCCCAGCACGGCAGGCTTTAGATGGCAACTTTTACCGAAATGACAATGAAGCATACCAAGACGCGTGGGACAAACTAAATCGTCGCTTTGGCCAGCCATTCGCCATTCAGAAAGCGTTTAGAGAGAAGCTCACCAACTGGCCCAGAATTCCATCGAAGGATGCTGAAGGACTGAGACGCTTCTCAGATTTTCTGAATGCTTGTCAAGATGCCATGCCTCATGTCAAGGGTCTTGACATATTAAACGACTGGGAAGAAAATCGGAAGCTCGTTCACAAACTACCAGACTGGGCAGCTTTACGCTGGAACCGACAAGTCACGCAAAGTCTAAATGAAAATCAAGAATTCCCAAGTTTCAAAGAGTTTGCTCGATTCACGTCAGATGAAGCCGAGATTGCTTGCAATCCCATTACGTCCTTTCATGCCCTTCATTTGTCAGATTCTATCACTGAGAAGAGAAACCTCAGAGATGTGAAGAAAACCAAAGCTAGTGTGTTTACCACTCAAATAGTCACTAAAAATGAAAAACACAAGTCAGAACAGGGGAAAGTTAAGGTTTCATGTATCTTTTGTCAAGATAATAGACACCAACTACACGCATGCTACAAGTTCACCGAGATGGTATTAGTTGAGCGACGCAAATATATAAAGGAGAAGAAACTCTGTTATGGATGCCTGAAACCCGGCCACAGCGTGAGAGACTGCCGTCATCGTCTTTTCTGTAACCACTGTAAAGGAAAGCATCCTACAGCCCTGCATGATGACAACTATAAAAGAGAAAGGACTACATCAGAACCAGAAACAAACCAAAGTGCTGCTGCAACGTCACTCAGTGTAGCAGGTGAAGGCTCATCAAACACATCTATGGTGATACCAGTCTGGGTTTCATCTAAAAATGATCCAACCACTGAGAAACTCGTCTATGCACTGCTCGACACTCAAAGCGATACTACGTTCATTGACCAAGAAGTGAGTGATGGTCTTAATGCTGACAAGTATCCAGTGAAACTGAAGTTGACGACTATGAGCGGCAGGGATACGGTGATCACAAGCGAAGGTGTCTCTGGGCTTCGTGTTAGAGGATATAGTTCTGCAGTTCAGGTTGATCTTCCGGTCACCTATACAAAGGACTGCATACCTGTCAACTGCTCTCACATTCCCACTTGTGAGACGGCTAAAAAATGGAATCATCTGGCAGAAATAGTGGATGAAATACAACCACTAAAGGACTGTGTAGTAGGTCTTTTGATCAGCTACAACTGCTCAAGAGCTATGGCACCAAGGAAGGTCCTTTTAGGAGACGACGAGGAACCCTATGCTGTAAAGACTGATTTAGGATGGAGCATTGTAGGGCGCTCACTACAAACCCATGATGTGTTGAGCGCACATCATCTATGTCACAGAATTACAGTTAAAGAGCTACCTCCGTTAACTCCTACCGATGTCATTCGCGTTCTAGAGTCTGACTTCAAAGATGGCAATGACGACAGCAAAATTGTGTCACAAGACGACATCACATTTCCTAATATACTGGAGAAGGGAATAAGGAAAAATGTGTCTGGACATTATGAAATGCCTCTGCCATTCAAAACCAGACCCAGCCTGCCTGACAACAAAGGCTCAGCTATTACGCGCCTCCTTCACCTTAAAAGGAAATTACAACGCGATGAGAAGTATAAGGAACATTATGTTGAGTTCATGGAGGAAGTCATTGAAAAGGGAGATGCTGAGCAGGTCAATGACGGTGGGAGTGAAGGGGAGAGATGGTACATTCCCCATCATGGTGTGCGTCATGCGAAGAAGCCAGATAAACTTCGTGTGGTGTTTGATTGCTCAGCCAGATACAAAAGAACAAGCTTGAATGAGCACCTCCTCTCTGGGCCCGACATGTTGAACAACTTAAGTGGAGTTCTCATCCGTTTCCGACAGCACCCAGTTGCGTTGATGTGCGACATTCAGAAGATGTTCCATCAGTTCCATGTGATTGAATCTGATCGCAACTTCTTGCGCTTCCTCTGGTGGAAGCAAGGAAATTTGAACTCGCAGCCCACCGAGTTTCGGATGAAGGTACATCCATCCATCCATCGTTGTTATGTTACAATTTTGGCATAAACTGTCTTTGTTCTTATACGGTTTTCGGAAAGGTAAATTTTCAGTTTAAATCATTCGTACTTAATGTAGTTTGTGTACGTCCCATTATTCACTCATGATTGGTGGGAGTGTAACTAACTCTTAGAAAAGAGTTAGTAAGGTAATGATTTTGAGCTCCATTTTGTTTGGTCTCTTCCGCCCCATACGGTATAGTCCTTTAACTCCGCCCCCATACGGTATTGTCTTTAGCCCCGCCCCCTTACAGTATAATTCTTTGACTCTGCCCCCCACTAGTTAGTGTGACGCACACTATGGTAAAGGAAAGTCATGTCGCTTAAATGCTCTAAAATCGTACAAGGTTCTTAAGGAAAGTAAGGGATAATTAAGCACCTAGCTGGAACGGGAACAAGGTACTATAATTGATTTGTTTAATGTGCATATGTATTAATATTTGGGTTAATCTATTTAACTGTAAAGAAGTGTTTTAATGTGTTATTATCACTTATGTACTTATGCACTTATGTCATGTGATACTAACGTATCACATGACACTCACATCTGTGACATCATCGTGTGACATCACAAGAGGGTTTCTTTTAAATGGCTATTCATGTTTATGTTTGTAAGAGCTGATTGTATTATTTGTTATCTATCTGTTCTGTAGCTCTTACGGTGTTTCACTAAGAAAAGGTTTCTCATCAAGGAAAGGTAGATTTTGTGTTTCGTAAAGGAAAGGCTGACGGCTGAACACAAAATAAAGGCTTTTTGAAACATCAGTACGCTTCACCATTGTCTGGCTAGGGGTTAGCTACAACCCTCCAATGTACGCAAAAGAATAGTTCTAAAATCAGGGCCTGTTAATTGGGCATACCGAGTGTGGCTTTTAGGATCTGTATATATTTTGTGGGGTTAGTTGGAACAGAAAGACTTCTACATATAGCGTCAGTATATTTCATTTCGTTCTCATACATACTCATTTTATGTTTCACATTGTTTTTTTTCTCCCCAAACTGTACCAAAATTGGACCAAACTGTGCGGTAAAAATTCGAGGTAAAACCGTGGATTTTGTGTGGTCAAAAAAACTTACACATTCTAGCAAACATTATTGTTTATTTTAATTTTGGCCCTGAACAACTCTCTCATACACACACGTACGTACGTGTATATATATATATATATATATATATATATATATATATATATATATATATATATATATATATAAACACACACACACACACACACACACACACACATACACACACACATACATGCATACATACACACACACACACACACACACACATACATACAGTGTTGGGCAGTAACGCGTTACCTGTTACTTTTTTAAATGAATTAATTTTGGCTGAAGTGTAGCCTACAATCTAACCTGTTTACAGCAGAGACGCAGTGTAGGATTGGTGGATGAACCACTGTAAACACGAAGAAGACGCAATGTGGGCGTGTCTCCGTTTATTCAGGTCTGTGCGCCAGTAATGGCGAGTCGAGTCGAGAGCAAGACGAGTTTCTCAAAGTGGAACTATGATCATTATTTCACTTTAGTTGAGTATAAAGACAAAAACTTTTTAGTCAAATGTAAGCTGTGTCTTTCCGGTTCGAAGCTCGTATCTACTGCGATAAACAGCAACTCCAATCTGTTGAAGCTCCTTCAGGACCTCCATGCTAGAAGCTAGAAGCTAACCCGGTGTTCTGTTCTACATTGTTGATAGTTTTCATACTTCAGCTGTGAAAGGAACATTTTTAAGAGCTCAAAACAACAGCAGAAGCCACTTTAGTTTTTGATTCTGAATATATAATTCAGCTTGTTTTATTTATTTCAGAAATCCTTATTCAGTATATATATATATATATATATATATATATATATATATATATATATATAGTGTTTGTGCTGGTCTGACTTTAATAAAATAGTGTTTAAAAATGACTTTGTGTTTAAGTCAGTTTTGTGTTTGTATAGATCATAACGCATAAAAGGGCATTAATGGGAACATTAAAGAAGGTTCTTTAAAAAAGTAAATAAAAAGTTACTTTTAACAGTAACGCATTACTTTTTGGTGTAAGTAATCAACAAAGTAACTAAGTTACTTTTTGAATGAAGTAACGAGTAACTGTAACTAGTTACTTTTTTTTTAGTAACGAGCACAACACTGCACACATACATATATACATATTAGGGGTGGCACGGTACATGGAAAAACACCCGAACCGTTTGGTTCGATTGTCACGGTTTGGTTCATTGCATGCGCAATGTAGCCCCGTGCTCAGTTTCGCCTCAGACAGTTTCGCGCGAACATACATATAGACAGTAAAAGTTGAGTAAGGAGTGCTGCAGAAATGGCAAGTAGGGGAGATAATGAAGGCTGCCCCGGAGTTGGCGGCTGCGCCCGCGTCATTCAAATCCGGTGTGTGGGAATATTTTGGATTTCATGTTACTTACGAAGACAACGGAAATAAAACAGTAGATAGAACTGCGACTCTGTGCAAGCATTGTGCAAAATGCATTCAATATGCTAATGGCAACACTTCTAATATGACAGTTCATTTGAGAAGACATCACGCCAATGTGTCGATAAGCACAAACAGGAGAGAGCCGGTTAGGAAACAACTTCTACTGTCCGCAGCATTTAAGCAGCCTCTCAGTGATTAGTCGGACAGGGCAATAGCCATAACTAAAGCATTGGGGATGTTTATAGAAAAAGATATGCAACTGTGCAGCGTGATTAAGTGTGAAGGATTTCGTCAGCTGATAAATGTACTCGAGCCGCAGTTTAATATTCCCTCTCGCCGACACTTTTTTTTTTTTTGCCAAATAAACGAAAAACATGTCATCATCAATGTCTTCTCTCTTGCTGTATAAAAATCTAACGTAACTTTTACTCAGAGTTTGTCCCAATAATGTGCTTAAAGTCAAGTCAAATTCAGTAAGTGCATGATTACATTACAAAAATGTTAATACTGTATCCTAAATTGTGGATAATTAAGCTAATAAGCTATATATCAAATGCTGAAGGAAATTTCTGGAGTGTTGAAGATTTAAAAAAAAAATAGCAACAAGAAACGTACAGAACCGAAAACCGTGACGCTAAAACCGTGATACGAACCGAACTGTGGGTTTTGTGAACCGTGCCACCCCTAAGACACATATACATATATATATATATATATATATATATATATATATATATATATATATATACACACACACACACACACACACACACACACACACACACACACACGCACACGCGCGCACAGTAATTGCCCAGTTATCTGGTTAAGCTCCTTAGCGAAGTCATCCTAGTCATCATCACCCATGTCCTCTTCTACCTCACCCATGTCCTCTTCTACCTCACCCTCAGTTTATCATCATCATAGCTCATGCACTTATCTTAAGCAGTGAAAGAAGTCCAGTGTTCAGTTGCGACCAGGGCATCAGCAGTGGTGAGAGCCCAAATAGATCAATCTGCACATCTAGATCACAGACATTCATTGCCAGTGTTTCAGTTAACAAAAAAAAAGTTGAATTTAATCTAAAACATACTGGATCATTAAACTTTACCTCAGCGAGTGGGGAGAACTCACCATTCACATCAACAAACTGAGAGCGATCAGACAGATAAGACCTGAGCCAGGAGAAAGCTGTTCCCTTTATTCCAACAACATTCTCTAGTCTAGCACGGAGATTTAAAACTGTTATTCCTAAGTAGATGTGAGCAGATCTGCTGTTCTACAACCTTTTCTAGAATCTAATGGAGATAAAGTGGAGGTTTGATATTGGACTATAGTTGGACAGCTGACAGGGTCAAGGTCAGGTTTCTTAATTAAGTGGTTAATAACTGCCAGTTTAAGATTTAGGTTCATAACCAGTGCTGATGAAAGAGTTTATTATTTTTTAGAACAGGTTCAATTACTTCTGGAATGATCTGTTTAAAAAATCTTGTATTCTCAATCACTTGTCTACAAGTTAATGATTTTGATGAGGAAATAAATAAAATGAAATTCTCTTGATTAGGAGTAAAATTTGATAATTGATTGTCTGTTATAATTAAAGCACTCTCTACGGGGTTATTTATAAAATTATATTATTTGGACTTGATTATCGTCTTGATTTTTTGCCTGATGTTTTCAGTTGTATTATTATTAAACTTAATGAAATCATTACTACCTATGGATGGTTTGCATGTGAGTGCAGTGCGTTTATTCCCTATAAATTTTGCTAAAGTGCTGAATAAAAATCTAGGATTATGCTGTTGAGCATTAAATTGTTAATGCTCGACGTGTCAGGACTGTTTAGCAGTAAAATAGAAATTAGATGCATTTTGTACTAGTAGTGAAAATACTAAATACTAAAAACAAAACAAAATATATGAAAGACAAATAAACAAAACAAACCTGAGCATGAGCAAGGACATGGACAGACAAACGAGCAAATGAGTGCTAATTACAGTGACAATGAACAGGGGTGAGTGATCAGTGACATATAACAAACAAGGATGTGCAGTAGTTGTTGGGTAATGTAGTCCTTAGGCATGATCCTGGCAACATTCCATCAACACCGAAGCAGTGTTTTAAAAATCTAAAAACAAACAATATCCTCAGAAACACATGCTTAACATTTTTTAAATGAAAAGAACTATAAATGTTCAGAAAATACTGAATATCTTACCAAAGTTGTTACCTGAATGGTTTAATGATTTTTATGATAATCTAATAATTCACTGTTATTTTTAAAAGGGAAAGGAAACAAAAATGGAAAGAAAGAACAATATTGAATAAATGAACAGAACAGGTCAGGACATGAAAGGAAAGAATGGATAGGAGAGAGAGAGGGAAGGAAGGAAGGAAGGAAGGAAAGAAAAAGAAACAGGGGGAAATACTGTGAGTACGGAAAGTATTCAGACCCCCTTACATTTTTTACTCTTTGTTATATTGCATTTATTTGCTTAAATCATTTAAGTTCATTTTTCTTCCTCATTAATGTACACATTGCACCCCATATTGACAGAAAAACACAGAATTGTTGACATTGCTCATCACCTGACTAAATGTGGAATAGGATGTTCAGTGGACTCCCACATAGGGCGACCTACGGAGCAATGAACCCCAGGATTTTTAGATGATAACCCTTCTATCACAAATCATTCCCGCTATCACTCTTCTCCACCCACTCCACCCTGCCAGCACTCTTTTCTTCACTTCTTTAACATACTCTCCATTACTTTGCACTGTTAACCCCAGGTACCTATAATATTCCATTTTCTCCACTTCTTCTCCCTGCAACCGCACCACTCCCCTGCCTTCCCTTTCATTCACACATACATTGTCTTTGTCCTACTGAATTTTATTCCCCTTTTCTCCAGCACGTACCTCCACGTCCCCAGGCTCTTCGCCACCTGCTCCCTACTCCTGTCTGACCTCTTCCATCAACCTGTCCATCACCACTGCAAACAGGAAAAGGCTCAGAGCAAATCCTTAATGCAGTTCCACCTCCACCTTGAACCAGTCTGTCATTCCTACTGCACACTTCACTGCTGTCACACAGTTCTCATACCTGTCCTGCACCACCCTCACATACTTCATTCTCTGACTTCCTCATACTTCATACCACAACTCACCTCTCCACCCTGTAGTATGCTTTCTCTTAATCCACATATACAAAATGCAACTCCTTCTGACCTTCTCCATCATCATCCTCAAAGCAAATAATGCATCTGTGCTGCTCTTCCTCAGCATGAAAACATACTGTTGCTCACAGATGGTCACCTCTTCTCTCAGCCTGGCTTCACTACTCTTTCCCATGACAACATGGTGTGACTGATCAACTTTATTCCCCCATAGTTACTGCAGGTCCTTACTCTTCAAGATCGGTACCAACACACGCCTCCATTCCTCAGGCATTCTCTCACCTTTCAAAATCTTGTTAAACAACCTGGTCAAAACTTCACTGCCATCTCTCCTAAACATCTCCATGCTTCTCTACCGGTATGTCATTTGGTCCAACCGTCTTTCCACTCTTCGTCCTCTTAATCGCTGTGCTCACGTTCTCCTTACTAATCCTGTCCACTTTCTGCTTCACCATTCTCCACATCAGCCAATCTTCTCTCTTTCATTTTCCTCGTTCAACTGCTGCTCAAAATACACCCTCCATCTTCTCAACACACTCTCCTCACTAATCAACACATTTCATATACATATATTTCACATACCCCACTAATCAACAAAACAAAAATTATTAATAGCTATAAACATATACACTGCATCAGCAACCTGTTATTTAAACCCAGTCAACTCTGTGTGTATATTATAAAAGTCTTTATAGTTAAGTAAGAAAATGCAGACAGAAATCAAAATAAAAAAGAGGACAAAGAATCGATTTTGATGTCTGGCAAATTTAATGTTTAAACTGAACTAAATGCAGATATCCAAAATAAGCTTGTCTAAGGCACAAGAGGGTCAGGGAATTTTAACTTACAAATACAATCAGCTCCCTAGTTCAGTAGTCATGGCACTGAAGTCCATTTTAAGGACTGTCTCAATCGCAGATTTCTTCCAGTGCACTGAAACTTCCCTAAAAAGTCCCACAATGCACCTTGAAAACCAGGGAGCATCGAAAGTCACTTTGTTCCCTTTATGGAATCTCTGAAGCGCAAAACTAAATGACGTGATGAATGCTTTTTAAAATACAATTCATTATTCTATTATATATTTCAGCATGATACATCGATGAACATAACTATGTAACATTTATAACGAAAATAATTTATCTTAATTTATTTAAAAAAAACATCAGATGTCTTCTGTTGTTCATAAAAACAGTAGTAATCTTGTACAATGAGGATGTTGTCATGTCACTGCACTTTATCAGCAAGTGTAAAGACAAAGAAATATTACATTTAAAATATGAATTACTAATAATTTAATTTACTTAACCAAAAACTTCAATGTACCTGACAATTTTCACACTCGCAACGCTATATGAATTTGTGGAAAAACTCGAACAAACCATTTCAGTTCCTTGAACATGCGTGAAGAGACACAAACCCATGAAGCCGCCATTTCGAAGGTAGTTAATTTGGTGATTACCATGTTGACCCTCATTACAACACGATTATCACTTCGAATTACTCGTTAGTTCGTGTTTTTTTTTTAATCAGGTAACGTAAAACTTATGAAATTGAGACAAGGTTAATATCAAGAGCCCCAGTTTTATAAATCCCTATTTGGAAGTGTAAAACACTACATTCATGAAAATATAGTCACTATTCTCATCAGAAACCTCAAAACCATGTGTCAAAAGTTACTGAAATGCTCCTTTTTAATACTAATGCTAACTAGCTAATGTTAGTTAGCTTATAAACGGCTGTCCGGTTGGCTAAGAGCCATTCAAATTGATCATTTTGAAATGTAAATATTACAAACTAATATTGAATACATTTTTTAATTGTTTTATTTAAATATATATTTATTACATACAACATTTTCTTAATTAGCTGACTCACCTCTATCTCTCAAGGTAAAAAACGGATTTTCCCGCCTTCTTGCATGCGGACCGGAAATGATTGAGGGTGGGGTTTGAAAAAAATTCTCCGTGAGCATTCATAATTAGAACACTGGAAATTCTTTTGGGAATTGTTTGACACTGCAAATGTAGAAAACGTTTAGATGAACACTGTAATTAACACCAGACAACTCTAAAGTAGGGAACACTACGGTCGGCATCTTCTACTTTAAAGGTCCAAAATCTCCAATTCAATAATTTTTTATTGGTATAGCGCTTTTAACAATGAACATTGTCTCAAAGCAGCTTTACACAGATAATGTGGTGATAACCATGTATAAGATGTTCTTTATAAGTGTACGTTTGTCAATGATGAGTGAGCTGATGGCAACTGTGGCAAGGAAAAACTGTGATGTGTGTTGTGTGTAGGACTCGCTAAAAAGATAAGTTTTTAATCTGCACTTAAACTGGGAGAGTGTGTCTGAGCCCCGAACACTGTCAGGAAGACTATTCCAAAGTTTAGGAGCTAAATATGAGAATGCTCTACCACATTTAGTGTCCTTTGATATTCTAGGAACTACTAAAAGTCCAGAGTTTTGGGATCTCAAGACGCATGATGGATTGTAGCGTGTTAGAAGACAGGATAAATACATCTGAGCTAAACCATTTAGGACTTTGTAGGTAAGTAGCAATAGTTTGTAGTCGATTTGAAATTTAACAGGTAGCCAGTGAAGGGATGATACGATTAAGGTTATATGGTCATTTTCTCTACCTTGTCAGGACTCTGGTTGCTGCATTCTGGACAAAATTTAGCTTGTTTATTAATGATGCAGGACAATTTCCTAGTAATGCATTGCAATAGTCCAGTAGTTCACGTTCTCCAAGACATCATGAGGCTAATGTTTCTCAGTGTTTGTTCAATAATATGACAATCAGCATCATTATCAGGTATATACGTACAACAAGAAGATCCTTATATTAACCCTTCTGGGAAGATTCCACTAGTTTTTCTAGAGTGCTTATAGAGATTTGTGCCCATTTACCCACATGGATGTTAGTAAAAATAGGCACTGGAGTGAGAAAGCCCCCAATAAGAGCCTTTATGGATGACCTGACGGTTACTACGTCATCTGTCCTGGGTAGTTGGTGGATTCTCCAAGGGTTAGAGAAACTCATCAATTGGGCAAGGATGAGTTTTAAGCCAGCGAAATCAAGGTCATTAGTGCTCAAGAGGGGGAAAGTGGTGGACAAGTCCTGTTTCTTCTGGAATGGAGTCACCATTCCTTCCATCACTGAACAGCCAGTTAAGAGCCTTGGTAAGCTTTTTGATGGTAGCCTTAGGGATTCTGCTTTGATCCAGAAAGCCAGCAAGGAGCTTGAGATATGGCTCTGTAAGGTGGATAAATCAGGTCTTCCTGGAAGGTTTAAGTCCTGGATTTATCAGCATAGTATCCTGCCCCGGCCTTTGCTAGTGTATGAAGTGCCAATAACAAAGATTGAGGCCCTGGAAAGGGGGATAAACCCCTTTCCTGCGAAGGTGGCTTGGTTTGCCGCGAAGCCTGAGCAGTACCGCTTTATATGGCACCAGTAATATTCTGCACCTTCCAAAGAGCAGTCTTACTGAAGAGTTCATGGTGTCAAGAACACGGGAAGCATGGCAGTACAGAGAGTCTAGGGAGCCTAAGGTGGCAGCAGCTGGCATACAGGTGCGCACAGGCAGGAAATGGAGCACAGAGAAATCCCTAGAAGTGGCTGAGTCACGGTTGAGACACAAGGCACTGGTGGGGCCAACAGCAACAGGGCGTGCAGGCTTTGGCTATTTTCCGGTTGTGAGAATTGACAATGCGCAAGGTAAAGAACGGCAATATCTGGTTCAGCAGGAAGTACGGGCAGGTGTGGAGGAAGAAAGAGCTAGTCGGATGGTGGGATTGGGACAACAAGGTGCTTGGACTAGATGGGTTAATGTTCGGCAGCGTAAGATCACATGGGCTGATATTTGGAAGGTAGATTTTCATCGTATCAGGTTCCTAGTCCAAAGCGTCTATGATGTCTTACCTAGTCCTGCAAACCTCCACCTCTGGGGGAAAAAGCGAGACACCTTCCTGTCCTCTTTGTTTGGGAAGGGGATCGCTAGAACATATCCTAAGCAGCTGCTCAAAAGCCTTTGCTTAAGACAATTGCTGAGAGCTTAGCCATAGCCATTATTGTCAACAAAGGCCATTTCAAGCCAAAGACCATCCAGTTTGTAAGAGCCGGAGAAAAGGCCTACCCACAATCCAGAGTAAAGTCTGGTCTCCTACTACAGACTTGCAATTGCAGGTGGATCTAGATAAACAGCTAAAGATCCCTACCAGAATAACATCTACACAACTTCGTCCAGACGTGATGATTATCTCGGACTCCACCAAGCAACTGATTTTATTGGAGCTCACTGTGCCCTGTAAAGAGCGTATGGAAGAGGCCAACTAAAGGAAGCGGGCTAAGTACCAAGAGTTAGCTGAAGAGTGTAAGAGGCAGGGCTGGAAAACTCGGTGTGAGCCATTGGAGGTGGGCTGTAGAGGTTTTGCAGGTCGTTCACTCTGCAAAGTGCTCATTCTACTAGGAATTACTGGGGAGGCAAAGAGGAAGGCAATTAGAACCGCAACTGAAGCCGCAGAGAAAGCCACTAGATGGCTTTGGATTAAGAGGGCAGAACCGTGGGCAATTGCTACTGGGACACAGGCTGGAGTCTGATCAACCCCGGCTGGGTCACCTGGACGAGGGTGTCTGATGTTGAAAGACCCGAAACACCCAATGACACCAGGATACATCACTGATGATGTGTCCCAGTGCATCTGCATGATGTATTTTGTATTAAAAACAGTGGAATAAACAAACGAAAAAAAAAACGGTTACATGGCAAATCAAGAGATGATTAAAAAATATCTATAATGAAAATTTTGTTTCATATTCACAATAATAATTGAATGAAAAACTGGTAAAGACTGTAAAAAGTGAAAGTTTCAGGTGTGAAAAGTAATAATTTATCTAAAATGCAACAACAGCTCATGTTTGGCGAAGCTTTGTGCTTAAGTGCTGTAAAAATATCAGATCAATATTACTTTTTTTAACCTACATCTGTTAATCAACCTCCGTTCTGATCAAAACAACCAAAATGTTTTTTTAATTCGTTTTTTTTTTTTTTTTTTTTTTAATTGCCAATTTAGTTAGTGATGTCACAGATATGGGGAAAACCCCCACAAAATGACCATTTTCATGTAAAAAGTGATTGTGGTATTTTTTTTACTATTTATCACAGTCTTGGGTGTGTCAAAGATTAGAAACAAAACTGACTTGTCAGTTTTTTGCAGCATCAGCGTGAATTATCTTAATCCTCAATTCTTGGTATATTGCATTTTTAAAAGTTAGTAGTGCCCCCTGTTAGGAAAAAGTTACATTTGTGCTTTTTACTATTGACAACCAGATGGGGGCACGAGACCATGAAATAGAGCTGTGGATAGAAAGCTTGGTTTCTAGCTTTCCTACGGAGTTTTCTATTAGAGTATTATATAGTATGTGTGCTTCTAATCTTTGACACCAAGACTGTGATAAATTGTAGGAAAAACCCTGTCTCATTTTGTGTTTTTCCCATTATCTGTGACGTCAATAATTAAATTGGCAATTAAAAATAAAACGATGAGGGTGATTAACAGATTTAAGTGAAACACAGAAAAAAATATTGATATGTTTTCACATCACAAACTTCAAAAGAACACTTGTGGAACTACTTTTGCAAAGAGAAAACCGCTGACGAAGCAGATTTTTACAATCATTAGCTGAAACACGGAAAGTTATGGGCTAAAGTAATTATCAGGTGGCTGAACAAGGGTAGAAAACTGGAAGAGAGTTAAAAACTCAAATAAATAGGCTTTTGAAACAAGGCTTGGTCAATACATTTAGGTGTTTGTGATGAGATATGAC
The DNA here is from genome assembly GCA_039877035.1 of Silurus lanzhouensis. Taxonomy (NCBI): domain Eukaryota; kingdom Metazoa; phylum Chordata; class Actinopteri; order Siluriformes; family Siluridae; genus Silurus; species Silurus lanzhouensis. Next base: position 2,427,320 of record JBCEWE010000097.1, on the reverse strand, counting down.
ATAAATATGACTTTTTCTACAAACACGATTTGTTATGTCAAATTATATTATGAATTTTCATATTTATAATAATAATTTCATGAAAATCATGAATGAATCATGAACACATCTGTATTGTGGTCAAGTGCATGCTGCATATGTGAATAAGCCTCGGTTCAAAAGCCTTTTTCCTTTCATTCTACGAAGCTGAGACTTGCAGAATCGCATTTTCAGTGACTAAGAAGATCATTCTTTACAGAACATACACGGCTTTGCCACACAAGGTGTTGATGCATTTTTAATCAATTATGACTTTCCCCTCCTGAAATTACAGTATTTTAGCGTTTTCATGAAATTATGATGATAAATATGAAAAATCATATTCTCATAATAACAAATTGTATTTGAAATCTAAATGACTTTTTCCACAAACTCATGATTTGTTATGTCATATCTCATCACAAACAAATAAAATGTATTGTGGTCAAGTGCATGCTGCATGTGTGAATAAGACTTGGTTCAAAAACCTTTTTCCTTTCGTTCTACGAAGCTGAGACTTGCAGAATCGCATTTTCAATGACTAAGAAGCTCATTCTTTACAGAACATACACGGCCAAACAAGGTGTTGATCAATTATGACTTTCCATGCTTGAAGTTTCACTTTTTTACAGTATTTACAGTTTAACATGATTTGTTACGTCATGAATCATCATAAACATCTAAATTTATATAGGTCAAGTGCATGCTGCATGAGTTAATAAGCATTAATTCAAAAACATTTTTCCTTTCGTTCTACGAAGCTGAGACTGGTTAATTATAATTTAAAAATAAATATGAAAATTAATTAATTCAAAATTACTTGACCCATATAAATTTAGATGTTTATGATGATTAAAGACATAACAAATCATGTGTTTGTGAAAAAAAAGTCATATTTGTCAAAATATGATTTGTAATTATGAATTTTCATATTTTTCATAATTTCATGAAAACTGTAAAAAGTAAAAATGTAGGCAAGGAAAGTCATAATGGATCAAATACGCATCAACACCTTGTTTGGCAAATCCGTGTATGCTCTGTAAAGAATGAATTTCTTAGTCGTTGAAAATGCGATTCTGGTGGGTGGTCACGTGACCCTGAGCAAGAAGGCAGCTTAAGAGTTTTGCTCCGCTTTAGAACTCCGTATCATTTTTATTCAGCCCTTTTTTCTGTATAATTTGTGCTGTTTCAATAGTGTGGAAGGAGATGGAACGTGGTGGGGATAAAGATTTTCCTATTTATTTATAAATTTTTTTAAAATCATCATGGTCACAGAAAAGTAAAGAGAAAAAGAAAAAGACAGCCGCGCGTGATGGAGAAGGGAAAGAGGCTAGTGCTAGCCTACAATCAGACACTTCACTTATTTTGAGTGAAATTAGGGCTGTGGGCACGCGGCTAGACGGTATTGAGGGACAGTAAGGAAAAATTGCTTCCTCTGTTGCAGTTCTCGAGAATGCGGTCGCTGCTCTCACTGTACGAGTCACTGACACTGAGAACCGTATAACTACAGCCGAGCAACAGATCGGACATGGGGAGTGCACATAGCAATCAGATGGCTAATTTGCGTGCTACCGTGGAGCAACTGCAAGCTAAAGTGGATGATCTGGAAAACCAGGGTCGCCGTAAAAACATGCGGATTGTTGGTCTTCCTGAGAAAGCAGAAGGCAGTGAATCTCTGACTACTTTTTTACAGTCTATGGTTCGGGTTTGGCTTCAGCTTTCCGCAGTTTTCCCTGCTATCGAGATAGAGAGAGCGCACAGAGCCCCCCTTCCGTCTCAATATATACCATATACACCATAGTGGTGCCACATTACGCTTTTTTCCAGATTCCCGTGGCGGTTGTGCGGAAACGGCGGACGTTTGGAGGCGTGTGTAAAAGAATGGTGGATCGAGGTGTATACCGTGGCTTTGCTTATCCAGCTAGACTCCGCTGTTTACACAACGGAAAGATCATTTTATTTGACACTGTTCTGGCAGCTACTAACTTTCTGGACACAGCCGAGGGATCTCTTGCTTTTCTGTAGACAATAGGATTATTCCCGTTTTTTTCCCACTCCTTCAATCACTTTGAGGGCGTTTCATGTTTCTCCTTACTGAACTTGAACACAATTATATGGCTTTTTCAGTTTGTTGCAGGACCCGTCGGTGGAATTATGTTTGTTGGGACGAACTTCGGTTCTATATTTAAGACTGTTATGCTGGTCTGCACTAAAGTTTATTTAATTTAATTTTTTTAGTAAAAAAGAAAAAAAAAAAGCCATTTAATTACATGTCCACAATTTTTTTTTCTTTCTTCTCTTTCTTTATAGGCTGTATTTAATTAATATTTTCTCTTATTAAGGTTATTAGAGTGGACTTTATTTGTTTATTTCTAGGAGTTTTTAGGGGGCCCTTTCTGTCTGTCGTGTTTCTGTGTGGTCAATGGAGGTGTTGGTCGGTGGTGTGTGTGACAAGTTGTTATGTGAGCCCTATCGTTTGGGGATAGGGCAGAGGGGGGAGGGTTGGTGGGGGGTTATTGTTTATGTTTAGAAGAGCCGGTTATATTACAGAGTTATGTTGTCTTAATCTTACTTCTGTCAGTCCACAGCATTTAAACACTTTGAACAGCACTGATGTATGTCTGCTCTGACTAGGGTGGTCACATGGAACGTGAAGGGCATGGGTGGCATAGTCAAGTGAAAGAAAGTTCTAAAATTCTTGAAGAAGGAAAGGGTAACTATTGCACTCCTACAGGAGACGCATATGTCAGATGCAGAACATTTAAAGCTTAAAAGGGACTGGGTTGGGGAAGTATATTTTAGTTCTTTCTCATCAAATAAACAGGGCGTGGCCATTTTGATACATAAAAATGTTCCTATCATCTTAAAACAGGTTGAAAAAGATCCTGAAGGCAGATTTATTCTGATTACTGGTCACATCTTGGGAAAACCTCTTGCTGTCTTGAATGTATATATGCCCCAAATGAGGACAGCCCCGACTTTATTTCAAGGATGGTCCCATTGTTTAATCACAAGTGTAATGGCCTTATGGCTGGGGACTTTAATTGTGTCATGGACGGTAGGTTAGACAGATCATCTTTCACGAGATCATCTGCCCGTTCTTTACAAACTCTGCAAAATATGTGTCACACTTCAGGCTTAGTGGACATATGGAGGGAGCTGCACACAGGGGTCAAGGATTTTACATTTTATTCTTCTCCCCATAATTCTTATTCCAGATTAGACTATGTTTTCTTGCCTTCCAGATTTGTTAATTGTGTGAAATCGGTCCAGTGGTTCTTTCGGACTATAGTCCAGTGTATTTAGATTTAACAGGATTTTCAACCCCGAAATCTTCTTACTGGAAATGTAATAGTTCTCTCCTTAATGACAATGCTTTCTGCCAGTTTCTAGAAGAAAAAATATCCCAGTACTGGCAGGATAACGGATTCTGTCCAGTGAACAGCACCACCAAATGGGATGCGGCTAAGGCCTTCTTGAGGGCCCACATTATTTCTTTTATCATGCGGTGTAAAAAAAAGAAGGCAGAGAAGAGGAAAACATTAGAGGAGGAGGTTAAAAGATTGGAATTGATTTATAAACTTTCACCCACGCAAAACAACTGGAATCTTCTATTTGGTGCCAGGTCTAAACTAAACTTAAACTATTCGGAACATGTAAAAAAGTTAGTGATGTTCAGCAGGCAAAGGTTTTATCAGTATGAGAATAAACCCAGTCATCTCTTGGCATATCAACTCAAGTGTGAACAGGCTGAAAGGTCCATTAAGGCCATTGAAAACACTGAGGGAGTAGTTTAAACTCCAGTTTTAGAGATTTTTATGAGAATCTGTACATCTCCTCTTGCGCACCCCAAGACCCTGCCACTTTTTTGGATAGGATACCCCTAACCTCAATCGCAGATGAGGACCGGGCCTTTCTCAATGCAAGTCTGACAAAAGGTGAAATCTTTGCCGCTATTCAATCTAAGCCTAGTGGGAGAGCACCAGGGTTGAATGGCTTCCCTCCGGAATTTTGCAAAAGATTTTAGCATGTGCTGTCCCCTATTTTCATGCTAGTAGCTGATAATCTTTTGGAAAACAGTCTTACTCCGGATTCCTGGAGGAGTGCATCTATTAGCTTGATCCTCAAAATTGCCGGATCAGTTTACTTAATGTAGACTTCAAAATTGTGGCTACAGCTTTAGCTCGTCGCCTGGAGAAGATTCTACCTAAAGTTATTAAATCAGACCAAACTGGTTTTATTAAATCTCGTTATGGTTCCGACAACGTCGTCTGTTAAACATAATACAACATCTGACTGTAGATGGTGACCCGGCTGCTATAATATCTCTGGATGCAGAGAAAGCTTTTGACAGGGTTGAGTGGAGGTTTTTATTTCAATTGTTGGACAAGTTCAATTTGGGCTCTAACTTTATCAAACTAGTGAGACTTCTTTACTCTAGCCCGTCAGCTGTGGTTAATACTAATGGTTTACTATCAAGTCGACTTTCGATCCGAAGAGGTTGCCGTTAGGGCTGTCCCCTGTCGCCACTCTTGTTTGCCTTATATATCGAACCTTTGGCAGAAAGTATTTGCATGCATAGGGGCATCCGGGGGGTGATGGCGGGTAGGGTGGAACACCGTCTATCATTATATGCAGATGATGTTCTTCTTTACTTAAAACAGCCGCAGCTGTCCATTCCCAGTCTGTTGGAGACAATTAATCAATTTGGTCATTTTACTGGATATAAAATAAATTTTGGAAAATCCCAGGCCATGTTTTTAAATACCCCACAACCGGTTAATTTACATTGTCCCGTTCACATTAATGACTCTGGGTTTGTTTATTTGGGCATACACATAACCTCTGACTTAAAGGATTTATTCTCTAAGAACTACTCACCCTTAATGGCAAGATTAAGCAGGATATGAATAGATTTGCCTCTTTACCGATTTTTTTTTTTGGAAGGATTAACACCATAAAAATAAATGTGCTCCCCTGTCTACTCTATTTATTTCAGTGTATACCCTGTTTCTTGGATCAGAACTTTTTTAAAGATCTGAATGCAGCTATTAGTAGGTTTGTTTGGAACAATAAAAAACCTAGGATTAAACTTGCTTCTCTTTTGAAGCCGAGGGAGTGTGGGGGCTCTTTGCCCAATATGCAGCTATTTTATTGGCCTGCTCAATTAAACAAATTAAACAAATGCTTAGGTGGTTTTTAAATGATACAGACTCCTTGTGGGTCAGTATGGAATCGTTTGCATGTGCGCCAAGACTGCTAACATCCCTTCCGTTTATTCATAACTTTAAGGAGGTCTGCCCAGTAGCTGGGAATTTTTTGCTTTTAAACACTCTTTTGGCTTGGGATGATGTCAGGAAGTATCTCAATGTCCCCAAGAATTTGTCCATGCAATCACCAATTGCTTTAAACCCTGACTCGTTGGCCTTCTTGCCTGGGCAGGAAAGGGTATATCTAATTTGGCTGATTTATTAACAGGAAAGGTTTTTTTAATTTTTTTTAAACGCTTAGGATAGATGACCAACTTCCCAAAACTGATTTTTTTTCAGATTTCTCCAATTACGTCATTTTATTCAGTCTGAAATGAGACAGGGGAAAATTCGCTGGGAACTTTCTGATGTTGAAAAGAGTCTTCTTCCGGGGGCACTAACGGGGCAGATTTCTTATCTGTATTCTCTGTTATAAGAAACCTCTTCTCATAAGTCATAAAGTCATAATTGATGAAAAACGCATCAACACCTTGTTGGCAAAGCCGTGTATGTTCTGTAAAGTATGAGCTGCTTAGTTGCTGAAAATGCGATTCTGCAAGTCTCGGCTTCGTAGAACGAAGGGAACGAAGGGTTTTTGAATTAAGGCTTATTCACTCATGCAGCATGCACCTTACCACAATACATTTAGATGTTTATGATGAGATATGACATAACAAATCATGTGTTTGTGGAAAAAGTCATTTTTATGTCAAAATATGATTTGTTATTATAAGAATATGAATATTCACATTTATAATAATAATTTTATGAAAACGCTAAAATACTGTAATTTTAGGAGGGGAAAGTCATAATTGATGAAAAATGCATCAACACCTTGTTTAGCAAAGCTGTGTATGTTCTGTAAAGAATGAGCTTCTAAGTCGTTGAAAATGCGATTCTGCAAGTCTCTGCGTCGTAGAACGAAGGAAAAAAGGTTTTTGATTTAAAGCTTATTCACTCATGCAGCATGCACTTTACCACAATACATTTAGATGTTTATGATGCGATATGACATAACAAATCATGTGTTTGTGGAAAAAGTCATGTTTGTCAAAATATGATTTGTAATTATGAATTTTCATATTTTTCATAATATTTTCATGAAAACTGTAAAAAGTGAAAATTTAGGCATGGAAAGTCATACTTGATCAAATACGCATCAACACCTTGTTTGGCAAAGCCGTGTATGTTCTGTAAAGAATGAGCTTCTTAGTTGTTGAAAATGCGATTCTGCAAGTCTCAGCTTTGTTGAACGATAGGAAAAAGGTTTTTGATTTAAAGCTTATTCACTCATGCAGCATGCACTTGACCACAATTCATTTAGTTGTTTATAATGAGATTTGACATAACAAATCATGTGTTTGTGACATTTTTGTCAAAATATGATTTGTTATTATAAGAATATGCATTTTCATATTCATTTTTATTTTTTTTCCAATTCTTTTTTATTGAAAAATCAACAATTACAAATACAAAAATGTAAACAGAAATTATTAATTTTTCCTTTTTTAACAAACAAAGAAAAAACACCCCCACCCCCCAAAACACAAACAAACCCCCAGACCAAGACACACACACACATGCGCACACACCCCACATCCCCCTGCTTAAACAACTGAAGAAACAAAATAAAGGTTATGCATACAGTCCATTTTTGAGCAATTTAGATCTTTAATCAGGTAGCACCCGTAGTCTCCTAAAATAAGAAACAACAGGTTGCCACTTACAAAAAAAAGTGCCAGTAGAACCCCTCAGTGTATATTTTATTTTCTCCAACTTAAGAAAAAACATTAAGTCTTTAAACCACCGAGAGATGGAAGGACATCCTATTGTGTTCCATTGTAGAAGTATGCAACGTCTGGCCAATAAAGCTGAGAAAGCTAAAACATCTGTGTGCAAAACCCAGTGATACCGACTCATTGGTAACCCCAAATATAGTGATCAGTGGGCATGGCGTCAATTGCACTCCAAATATAAAGGACATAATGCTGAAAAAACCTGTCCAGAATGCAATTCTGTAATTTCGGGCACAGAAAGAACATATGACTTAAATGACAGGGGGAAGCATGACATCTGTCACATCTGTCCTCAACCCCAGGATAGATTTTTGCCTGTTTCGATTTGGAAAGATGAATTCTGTACAAAACCTTAAACTGACTGAGACTGAGGTCTACAGAAAGTGGTAGACCGTATCCTATCTACGGCCTTTTCCCACAGTTCATCGGACCCAAATACAGGATGCACACAAGGTTATGGAAAAACTGAATTTAATATATAAAGTATAGCAGAGGTCAAAGGCAAAAACAAAGTCCAAAAACAGTCCAGGGTCGAAAACACAGGCAAACAGGGCGATGCAGGGAAGACAAAAACAAATCTAAAAAAAACAGTCCAAAAAATCCATAAACTGGCAAACAGAACAAAGAAGGGCAGAGCAGAATCACAGACCAATAACAGTCCAGAGTTCAAACCAGGGAAAAGGCAGTGCAGAACAGGGTACAGAGATCAGGAACAGGAACAGGAACAGGACCAGGACCAGGCAGGGTGGCAAGAAGAATCTCAGGGGCTAGGAAACCGGTAAAATAATCTGGCCCAGAACTAAAATCGTGATTGTGCTTATATACACTGGGAGGTGCGGGAAAAAACAGCTCACCTTGCTCACCGCGCAACCGGAAGTGCGCGCCACACAACCTGAAATGCATGCCGCGAAACCGGAAGTGCTCGCAGTGTGCACGGGAGATCCTGACACAAACTGTAGCCCCAACTCCTCCTCCCATGCAGTCCTGGTTTTATCTGTATTACAGCTATTAAGAGATAAAATAAAACTGTATATCCGGGAAATCAAACTACGCTGGTGTGGAGTAAACATGACTAAACTCTCCCAAGGTTGCTTGGGGGGTACAGAGGGAAAATTGGGAAGGCATTTAGATACAAAGCTGCGGACTTGGAGATATCGAAAAAAACGAGCTGTAGGCAGCCCATACTCCAAGGATAGGCTGGTGAAACTTCTAAAGACACCATCTTTGTACAAATTATAAAGTTGCTTGATGCCTTTTTCGTGCCATAGTGAGAAAGCTGAATTCAAAAGTGACGGGGAAAACAAATGATTTCTATTCAAGGGACTGATAAAGCCCTAAAGTGATGCCTAAACTGAAACCAAATCTTAAGTGTGTTCAGTACGACTGGATTGTCAGTATATTGAGAGCAGTTACAGAGGATGATCTACAAGACAGTAGCTCTAGATTGCACCAAGTGGATTCTGTTGAATTGGACCAGAAGTTTACTTTTTGGATATGGGCAGCCCAGTAGTATATTTGAAAATTGGGCAAAGCAAGCCCACCACTGAGCCTACATCTCTGCAATAAAGTCTTACCGATTCTGAGTGGTTTTCCACTCCAAAGAAAAGAATTAATGATTCTATCCTAAAGAATCAAAAAAAATACTTGGGTAAAAATAGTGGAAGCGATTGAAAAAAATAAAGAAACTTGGGCAGAAAATTCATTTTAACTGCATTGATTTTTCCCGGTTAAAGACAGAGGTAGACTGCTCCACCTCTGAAAATCCGACTTCATGTCCGCCACAAGCTGAGCGAGATTGGCATGAAAAAGTCTGGGTAAGGAACGGGTCACCGTGATACCAAGGTATTTGAAGCCTGAACAGTTGATTCTGAATGGCAGATTCAGACGCTGAAGTTGTAGAGCAGTATTGTTTACCGGATAACACTCACTCTTATGGAAATTCAGTTTGTATCCCGAGAAAGAGCCAAAATCATCCAAGATAGATAAAATGACAGGAACAGAGGCTGCACGATCCGTCACATATAACAACAAATCATCAGCATATAAGGACACCTTATATTCCGCCCCCTTGCGAGTTATACCATTAAAGGCTAATGAGGATTTAAGTTTAATGGATAATGGCTCAATAGCAAGGGCGAATAGCTGTGGTGACAGTGGGCACCCCTGCCGGGTTCCACGCCCGAGACTGAAATAATCAGAGCTGATATTATTTGTACGAACACTGGCTTGCAGAGATTTATAAAGGAGTCGGATCCATGAGACAAATGTATCACCAAACCCAAATTTCTTCAATATTGCAAACAGGTATTCCCACTCGACTCTATCAAACGCTTTCTCAGCAATGAGACTACAACCTCAGGCAAAGGAGATGACTACTTAGAGTAAATTATGTTGAAAAGTGTACGAATGTTAAAAAATGAGTGTCGCCCTTTGACCTCTATGGGTTCGGTAACGGCGACATTTGAGTCATTATTAATCTGCGGTATTAGGCGTGATGCAGCCTGCCGTCTCAGCTGATGAGCCAACAATCTGCTTGCTTTGTCACCTTATTTATAAAACGATCCACGAGTTCGTAGTAACATGCATTCAGTTTCCCTAGTGGAGAGGAGATCGAATTCTGCCTGTGTAGCATGTCTGGAATGGACAACCTCACCCACAAGGACCACACAACCACTTAGCGATGAGATCTGGTATTTTTTTATCTGTTGATAAGGAGAAATCATCAGTTCAAAACGGGGTAGCAGCTCCTCCCACTCTGATACACTCAGTGTTGTTTATAGGGAGGACCGCACAGTGCATGCGTCCACCAGCCTCATGCAGTGAACCTGATAAAATAAAAAATAAAATGTGAATAAAGAAATAACTATAGTTACAGCATATGGATTTCCTGTTTTCATTTTAAACAATATGCTTCCAAATACTACTAAAAATGTAGTATATTGCATTGCAATAAACATATCTTAACATTTTATACTTGCATCACAAATATGCACCATTTTATACTCCAACACATGTAAATACACATTAACTTTATATATTCAAATACTGCATCATACTTTGAACAAACAAAACTACTACAAAACATATTTAAACTCAGTGTATGTATACATTACATACAAAATTAGATAGTGTGCTTAGTATATTTTGCACAGCCATGCGCAAGCTACACAATGTGCATCACACTCGGCACAAATAAAACGGTTTACCAAATAAAACATCAAATAACAGTCTTACCTTTTTATAACACTTTACATAAAACACTCATTAACTATCATCCAACACTCTTCTTTATAAAACAAACAAAACAGATAGCATACCTGTTGATAAGGAGAAATCACTCTAGTATTAGCATACAATGCTAATTAGTTAGCGCCACAATATACTGACTATTTACACAAAATCACATTAAACAGTACATCCTTGTTGCAGCTAATACTATTGAATGCTGACACAATTTCAATCACATTTATCCAATGATAAATATACACATTCAGGCAAACAAATCATCAACATACCAGTGTTGTTTATAGGGAGGACCGCACAGTGCATGCATCCACCAGCCTCATGCAGTGAACCTGAGGCCAACGCAAAACGCACGATGAGAAACCCCGGATGTGCCCCCGCTGATGACACTCCCTCCCCAAACAAGTACTCAAACAAAAGTTCCTCTACATTTTTAGATATTTAAACAAAAATGATCCAAACGAAATTTTGTGAAGTTCATTACTTCAGCATGAATATACACATATTTAAAGTATAACTGTCAGGGATCCACCTGCCACGCCCCCTTTGGTGGCTCTCTATGCCTCCACTCTCCATAGAGCTCCAGGTTTAACCACGCACACCTGGAGCTCATCATCACTCCACCCCGCTCCTACATAATTATTAAGTTATTGTTTATGTTTGACTTTCCGTGCTGCATGTCTTCACGTACCGGTTGTCATCCAGGACTCCACTTGTCCGTTCCATCCGGACTCCACAATCCCATACCGGCTGCGCTTCACCTCCCCGTGCATCTTGGGTCAGTTAGCGCACCTCGGACTTTCTCAACCGTAGGACTGCCATGTGCTTGTGCTTGTGTGTGTGTGCGCGTATGCGCGTCTGTGTGTGTGTTTGCTCGTATCTCTCTCTCTCCCTCACACGTGCATTAAAACCCAAGCGAGCTGTACTCCGGCTTCCGCCTTCTGTTTCGCTCGCACCCTGACAATAACATTAATAAAATAAATAATAATAATTTGAGAAAAAAAACATTAATACAGAAATATATAAATAAAAAGGAAACTCGAAACAAAAATCTAGTCAAAGTACCTTTTATACCAGTTACATCCTCCCCCCTGAACTTCACAAATTTCGACTACAGGGATAATACACACTGGACTCAGACCAACTGTTATTTAGAATTTTGTGCAATGTAAGGATGGTCAGATCTGTTCATGGTACCAGACCCCGAGAACTGCCATGCAACTTCATGAGACCAGACCCCGAGAACTACTATGCAACAAAACAATAAACCTTCTAATCTGAAGAGAGGATCTCTTTGATCTGAGGAGAGAAAGCCATTTGTTCAGCTGCCCAGTCACCCATCCTTGAGCCCCCCTCTTCCCTCCTGGGGAGATGGCCGGATCATGGAAAGGTGACTGAGAAGGATCCAGAATTCAAGCTACTTTACTTGCATAATGTAATAATTACAATTTAGTAATGTATACATTTTACCTTCACATGTTTAGTATCATTTTAAAGGTCTTGGTGTGATTGGAAATATGATCTCAGTCCCATATCAGTAAAACAGACCTCAGGTTTGGGGAAATTCTCTCCTACTGACATAAGTGTTGCCCCGGAGAGCATCCTGACCAGGTGGTCTAGGTGACAATTAGGTTTTAGGTCACATCCTTTCCCAAGAAAGGGTGTGCAAAGCTTTATCACTTTGAATTTACAAGTGTTTACGATGGTGTGGGTATTTAAGGAAATTTGACGAAACACTCAGGGAAGCATTTGATAGTCAGAACTTCCCACACAGTCTCTGTGTGTCTCTTGCCAGGTATAGTGAACAATTCTTTAGTAAACTACATTGATAAATTATTTGATTTAATGTTGATCATGTTATGTAACTTTCTTCTATTATTTGTTTTAAATGTAACATTTGTTTATTGATTATTACCTGGCAAATAAATGTAAAATTCTTGATTAACTCTGAAATTTCCTGAAATCATTTATATCTAGTGATTATGTAGTCTGGTGTTACCGCAAATCTGTGACCAGGATAGTACAAACTGAAGGCTCATAAACGGATGGAGCATAGAGCACAACGTCTGAGACCTTCTGATTTCTGACTATCTCTGACTGACTAAAGAATATTAGTTTACCGTTATATCCTCTGACTACGATTCGGATTGGCCAATGTGCCTCCGTGGGCAGGTATAGTTAGCTGAGCACAAAGTTCTAAGCGACTCCAGAACCATAATAAATGATTAATTGAAAAGACAGAATGCTTAGAATAATTTACTAAAATTAAAGAAGTACAACCAATAAATTGATCAGCTTAAATTAGAGCTATTCAAGTTAAATCTTTATCATAAATTGGAGTCAGATTAGAGGTTAAAATTGGATTAATATAACAATATACAATCTATTTAAGTAATCTTTTACAGCCGTGCTAGAAGGACCAACACGCAGAATACCTTCACCCACACCAGTGGATTCCGTCATTGGGCTATTGGGTGGGCACCCTACAGCAACATAATATGTTTTCCACTTACAGGGAAGGTAAGAACAGCAGGTTGATCAGGCCCACTGCAATCACCCGCAAAGGGTGCCTGAAACACCATTCATTTATAGATGAAACTTCATCTCAGATCCAGAACAACAGTGTAATAAAAAACATTGACTCAAAGGCACTTTACTTTAAAGTTTAAATCTCACAAAAAAAACCAGTGCATTCTTATTTTAACAGAGATCTTATATCCCCACCAGCCGGATTCAGGGTTTTGATGGATTGGGTCATATTCTCAATTAACCTGTTGACAGGTTTCACTATCCTGCCCACTCTGGTACTAACTCCAACCACTTCATGGTCTGTAGTTGGTTCAACAATACCAACAGGATTATTATCATGTATAACCTCGGAAGAAATGCTGTTAGATTCATGAGTCAGACCTTCAGTTTCTGGAACTTCAGAATTACTGTCTCTCTCCATGGAGTCATCTTTTGATGCTGAAGGGACTTCTCCCAACACACCAGAAACTGTGTCCACTGACACAATACTACTACTACTAGGCAAACTCTGCTGAGGGCTCTAATGCACAGCACATTCTTCCACCCAACTGGCAACTCAGTCGGATACACTGTGCTTAATCCCGGGAGCACAATCATTTGCCAAAGACATTCTTACACCCATAGACACTGACGCGCTACTACCGTTGAATGGTACGTCAGAATGTTCCAGCTCCAACGGAAGAAATTTAGCTTGCAACAATAAGTTGCGATGAACAGTTTTCTCCTGGCCCGTTTTAGTGTTATCTATATGGTAAATATGGCACTGAGGGTTCAATCCAACTACCCTGTAAGGTTTGGACTCCCACCTATCTGCCAGTTTTCTCTTCCCATGTTCACCTTTGTTGGCCAGGAGAACCTGATCTCCCAACTCAATATCACAGCCCTTTGTTTTCCGGTTGTACAATTCGGCCTGTCGCTGCTGGCTGGCACAGATGTTCCCTTGAGCAACAGTTAGAGCTTCTTTCAGGTCAGTTCTCAACCTCTTTACGTACTTGTCATAGTCAATGACATCACTGTCACCCTCAAGGTTACCAAACATGACATCCACAGGCAGCTTTGGAATTCTGCCAAACATTAGGTAAAACGGGGCATACCCAGTGGATTCATGCACGGTACAGTTGTACACAAAAGTCAGTGTATAAAGCATCTGAGACCACCTATCCTTGGACCTAGGCGGCAATGCCCTGATCATGTTGCCCAAGGTTCTATTGAACCTCTCGACAAGGCCATTGCCGAGGGGATGGTAGGCGGTTGTTCTGGACTTTTTCACTCCTGCGACCTGCAACAGCTCTCGAAACAACTGACTTTTCGCTCAAGACAAATGTTGGATGTCTTGAGCGATCAATGAGACTGCTCTGGACTCTACTCCTGCTTCCCAGTGACTATGATCTCTAACATCGCAGACACCTCAGCACAGGAGAGCGGACATTGGTTTGATGTTACACAGGGAGGGTCATCAGCGCCCTGAAGCCCAGTACTCAGCCTAAATGCTTCCTGCACAGTGTCTTTTCCAAACTGTTCTGCTTCCTTGAGCAATGAACTGTAAGGTTCACTCAGCAGTTTCTCGCTGAGCTGGTTAGGAACAAAGGGTTGACGACTCAAAGCATCGGCCACCACATTTTTAGGACCAGGTATGTATTTAATGCTAAAGTGGTATGGCGCCAACTTGGAGATCCATCGCTGTTCACACGCGTCGAGTTTAGGCTTTGTGAGGATATAAGTTAATGGATTGTTATCGGTCCATGCGACAAATTCACTGCCTTTCAGCCAGTGGCTGAATTTGTCACAAACAGACCACTTCAAAGCCAAAAACTCTAAGCGATGAGCAGGATACCTGGCTTGGGCGCGGTTAAGAGCCTTGCTAGCAAAAGCGATCGGCCGAGCTCTGGTCTCACCCTCTGCAAGTTGCGATAGTACGGCACCTAACCCGTCAGTGGACAAAATAAATGGCCAGCTAAAGTCAGGATGCGTCAGCACCACAGAATTCACCAAAGCAGCTTTTAGCTTCTGGAAGGCACTGCTGTGCTCCTCCTTCCAATCCCCAGGGCTCAATTTCCTGAATGCAGCAACACGCTTATCTGGAGGCTTTTTGCCCCTTGGGGCAGCTGTCAATGCAAACAAAGGTTTTGCGATGGTTGAGCAATTCTGGATGAATCTCTGGTAATACAACACTATTCCAAGGAAAGACTTTATTTTCCTTTGAGACGGGGTTACCCCATCCTCCATCATCAAATCAGACTCTGATACTGCCGCAATAGCACTGACCTTGTCTGGGTCAGTTGCTACCCCTGTACTGTCAATAACGTGCCCCAAAAAACCGCACGCGCCTCTTGAGGAAATGACACTTCTTAGGAGCTAATTTTAACCCATGTTCACAAAGCCTACTGAACACCATCTCAAGTCTTTTGATGGCCTCACCCTCGTCCGGGGCATACACAAGTAGGTCATCCAGGTAACAAAGTAATGGCAGGAAATTTTGGTCGCTGAAGATATTCATCATTAGGCGCATGAAGCTAGCGGGGCTGTTACAAAGCCCCTGCGGCAGCCTGTTAAATTCAAATAGGCCCATTGGCGTTGTGAAGGCTGTGAGCTTCTTGTCCTCCTCTGCCATGGCAACATTATAAAAGCAGGTGGTGAGATCCATCACGCTAAACAAAGCATTCCCACCCAAGGCCGCCAAACAGTCTGCTTGGTGAGGTGAGGAGTGAGCGTCCTTAATGGTCCGAGCATTTAGCCAGCGGTAATCAACACAAACGCGAAGTTCACCGCTCTTCTTCCGTACAAGGACCAGTGGGGACGTCCACTCACTACAAGACTTCCTAATGATGTCTTGCTCCTCCATCTCTGAGAGCACAGTTCACAGTTATCATATGCTTTAAGTCAAACGAAGGCAAAAACGGAAAACAAATGGATAGGAAGTCCAATGTGTGGTGTGGTGAAGCGAGAGTTCAATTACTGTTAATGTCCAGACACTGCTACCAGAATGTCAATATAGTACCTTTTATACCAGTTACACCTGCAACTCAACACGTTGTTTGTATAGCTCTGAAAAGGGTTGGACGCGTAGCTCTAGTCGAGTTGGCTGATAGTCGATGAAATTTCCCTGAGTTTAGCTCTGTGCTCCCGATATGTGAAAGCAGAGTACGAAATGATTTGCCCCCTGAGATAGGCTTTCAGAGTCTCCCATAATAATGAGCATGGAGTAGAGTCAAGACGATTAAACAACAAGAATTCATCAATAGCTTTAGAAATAGACGCACAGAAATCCGTGTCTGCTAGGAGATGCCAATTAAACCGCCAGGGAGATTGTGTAGGTCTATGGGTTGAGAATTATATATCCAACGCTAGAGGAGCATGATCAGAGATCACAATGCCCAAATAATCTGTAGATACAACGGATTGATTAAGACAGCTATCAATAAAAAAATAATCAATTCTGGAATATGAATGATGCACCGGGGAGAAAAATGAGAATTTTTTTATCCCGGGATTGCGACATCTCCATGGGTCTACCAAGCCGTTTCGTGACACGAAATCGGAGAACGATTTAGACATTGCAGATTGGGATACAGAACGAGAACTAGAACGATCCAAAACAGGGTTCAAAACACAATTCAAATCACCACCAAAAAAAGGGAAGACTGCCAAGTAACCTATTCACAAAATCAGGATCATCAAAGTTTGGAGCGTAAATATTAACCAGCAGAACCTTGGTCTGCATCAGCGTACCAGCCACAATGACATATCTGCCAATCCTATCTGCAATTGTATTGGTAGGTGAAAACTGTATGCTTTTATTTACTAGGATGGCCACCCCTCGTGCCTTAGAATTGAAATTGGAGTGGAAAGTTTGACCCACCCAAGGACGGTGAAGCCTATGATGATCTCTGACTCTGAGGTGTGTTTCCTGTAAAAATACTATGTCGGCGTGTAAGCGTTTCAGGTGCCGTTTAATAGGATTACCCATGCCCCTAATATTCCAGCTAAGGAACCGGACAGGTGCACCACTGCCATCTAAATGTGAGTCTGTATTAGTGTCAGCCATTCATCCAAAAACAACTACACAAAAAAAAGAAAAAAGGACCTGTGAAGCCAGGGGGATTCCACCCCCCACCCCAGTGCGCGCGCGTCAGACACTCACACACAAACACATACCCAACACACAAGTAGAGTCCCCATTCTAACAATAACCTCAGGGGACAGCAACATGAACTATCAAAAAGGAAACCTATTGCCGCCCACACAAATAAATGTCCTAACGACATGGAGAACAAGCCCATCCTAAGCAAAGATAATGCTCCAGCAGATTAAACACAACATAAATTACGTGAAACTTTATCTAGTTCACTGCTGCCCATTCCCGGTCTACATAAACATATAAACAAATTTTCTAGAGGAAAATAAGTTCCCAATATAAATCGACCAAGCGTTCATGAAACCAACATTAAGTTTTCAGGATCACTTACACTTTGATTTCCGTAAAAATAACACTTAAAAAAAAGCAAACAAACAAAAAAATTTATAATAATAAATAAATAAAAAGTTAAAGACCAGCAGCACCACGCAGAGTTTGTGAATAGTGCAGTGACATGATGACCAACCGCGACAAAAAATATGTTCACACTTTAGACACACTTTGCAAAGTTTTTATATACTCGCTGGCCTCGTCAGGCTGAAGAAAATCTTTCCCAACACCATTGTGTGTGATGCGCAGCCGCGCTGGATATAATAACCCATACCGCACACCTTCAATGCCACAGAGCTGCCGCCGCACCTCGTTAAAGGCAGCTCATGCTTTTGCGTTTTTTACCGTATGCTATGGAAAAATAGAAATGTTCAGACCCTTAAACTGAATTCGCTGCAGTTCTCTGGTAAGACATCCAGACATTCGCTGTGATAGTGAAATCTGGTCACAATGGCTCGTGGTCATTCACCAGGTTTTGGTACGGGCTGTAAAGTGCGATGTGACCTGTCCAGAACCGGCTCCTTCTCCAGACTCCTTCAGCAGCATGGCAACACTCGTGGTAGTGGAGCTATTGGGTCCATCAGGAACACCGATTAGCCGGACATTATTGCGCCGCGATCTAGCTTCCAGATCTTTACATTTGGTCTTCAGCTTATTGTACTCAGTAGTAAGATGGTGTATGACACGTTGCATTACAGCGATGTCATCGGCGCGAACAGAAAGTGAGCGTTCCATTTCAACCACGGTACCCTTTAGTTCCCGCACCACAGCCTCATTCGCAACTCTATCGCTGGACAGCTGCGCCTTCACCGCCTGCAGCTCCGACATTATTGTCAGCAAATCATTCCCCAATGTAATGAGTCAATATCAGCCTTAGAAGCAGCCTGTGAAATGATGGGCACTTCACACGGGGGTAAATCACGAGAAGTCGAGGCCGCAACTGTTGCACCAGGCAGCAGTTGCGACTGAGTTGTGCTACGGGTCTTAGAAGTTTTACCAGACATCATAATTACCTCTAGATTCAAATACACAAGCAAGAAGGGTAAACCAAGGGATTGAGAGCAAAAATAAAAGCGGGAAATTATAACAATTACAACATTAATCCACCGGAGCCCCTAACACCACGTTCTACTCCATAACAAGCTTGATAGCGCCCCCGAATTTTCATATTTATAATAATAATTTCATGAAAAAGCTAAAATACTATAATTTAAGGAGGGGAAAGTCATAATTGAAAAACGCATTAACACCTTGTTAATGCGTTAACAAGGTATGAAAAGTCATAATTGATCAAATACACATAAACACCCTGTTTGGCAAAGCCGTGTATGTTCTGTAAAGAATGAGCTTCTTAGACGTTGAAAATGAAACGAAGAACGAAGGGAAAAAGGTTTTTAAATTAAGGCTTATTCACTCATGCAGCTTGCATTTGACCTATATACATTTAGATGTTTATGATGATTTATGACATATTAAATCATGTGTTTGTGAAAAAAGTAATGTTTGTCATAATATGATTTGTAATTATGAATTTTCATATTTTTCATAATATTTTCATGAAAACTTAGAAAATTTAGGCATGTAAATTCATACTTGATCAAATTCACATCAACACCTTGTTTGGCAAAGCCGTTGTAGGTTCTGTAAAGAATTTGCATCTTAGTCGTTGAAAATGCTATTCTGCAAGTTTGCTCTTCTTTTTCTTCGAAGCGCAAGGAAAAGGTTTTTGAATTAAGGCTTATTCACAGATGCAGCATGCACTTGACCCATATAAATTTAGATGTTTATGATGAGATATGACATGACAAATCATGTGTTTGCGGAAAAAGTCATTTTTATGTCAAAATTTGATTTGTTATTATAAGAAAATGAATTTTCATATTTATAATAATAAGTTCATGAAAACACTGTAATTTTAGCAGGGGAAAGTCATACTTGATCAAATAAGCACCAACACCTTGTTTGGCAAAGCCGTGTATGATCTGTAAAGAATGAGCTTCTTAGTCATTGAAAATGCGATTCTGCAAGTCTCAGCTTCGTAGAACGCAAGGAAAAAGGTTTTTGAACCCAGTCTTCTTCACTCATGCAGCATGCACTTGACCATAATACATTTAGATGTTTATGATGAGATATGACATGACAAATCATGTGTATGTGGGAAAAGTCATTTTTATGTAAAAATATGATTTGTTATTATAAGAATATGAATTTTTATATTTATAATAATAATTTTAATGAAAACGCAAAAATACTGTCATTTAAGGAGGGGAAAGTAATAATTGATGAAAAACGCATAAACACCTTGTTTGGCAAAGCCGTGTAGGTTCTGTAAAGAATTTGCATCTTAGTCGTTGAAAATGCCATTCTGCAGGTCTCAGCTTTTAGAACAAAGGGAAAAAGGTTTTTGATTTAAAGATTTTTCACTCATGCAGCATGCACTCGACCCATATAAATTTAGATGTTTATGATGATTTATGACAAAACAAATGTGGTTGTGAAAATAGTAATTATTATGTCAAAATATAATTTGTTGTTATAAGAATATGAATTTTCATATTTATAATAGTAATAAAAAAAAAGAGCTAAAATACTATAATTTTAGGAGAGGAAAGTGATGATGAAAAACGCATTAAAACCTTGTTTGGCAAAGCCGTGTATGGTCTGTAAAGAATGAGCTTCTTAGTAGTTGAAAATGAGATTCTGCAAGTCTGAGCTTCGTAACACGAAAGGAAAAGGGTTTTTAAACCCAATCTTAATTACACATGCAACATGCACTTGACCACAATACATTTAGATGTTTATGATGAGATATGACATAACAAATCATGTGTTTGTGGAAATGATGTTCCCTTGAGCAACAGTTAGAGCTTCTTTCAGGTCAGTTCTCAACCTCTTTACGTACTTGTCATAGTCAATGACATCACTGTCACCCTCAAGGTTACCAAACATGACATCCACAGGCAGCTTTGGAATTCTGCCAAACATTAGGTAAAACGGGGCATACCCAGTGGATTCATGCACGGTACAGTTGTACACAAAAGTCAGTGTATAAAGCATCTGAGACCACCTATCCTTGGACCTAGGCGGCAATGCCCTGATCATGTTGCCCAAGGTTCTATTGAACCTCTCGACAAGGCCATTGCCGAGGGGATGGTAGGCGGTTGTTCTGGACTTTTTCACTCCTGCGACCTGCAACAGCTCTCGAAACAACTGACTTTTCGCTCAAGACAAATGTTGGATGTCTTGAGCGATCAATGAGACTGCTCTGGACTCTACTCCTGCTTCCCAGTGACTATGATCTCTAACATCGCAGACACCTCAGCACAGGAGAGCGGACATTGGTTTGATGTTACACAGGGAGGGTCATCAGCGCCCTGAAGCCCAGTACTCAGCCTAAATGCTTCCTGCACAGTGTCTTTTCCAAACTGTTCTGCTTCCTTGAGCAATGAACTGTAAGGTTCACTCAGCAGTTTCTCGCTGAGCTGGTTAGGAACAAAGGGTTGACGACTCAAAGCATCGGCCACCACATTTTTAGGACCAGGTATGTATTTAATGCTAAAGTGGTATGGCGCCAACTTGGAGATCCATCGCTGTTCACACGCGTCGAGTTTAGGCTTTGTGAGGATATAAGTTAATGGATTGTTATCGGTCCATGCGACAAATTCACTGCCTTTCAGCCAGTGGCTGAATTTGTCACAAACAGACCACTTCAAAGCCAAAAACTCTAAGCGATGAGCAGGATACCTGGCTTGGGCGCGGTTAAGAGCCTTGCTAGCAAAAGCGATCGGCCGAGCTCTGGTCTCACCCTCTGCAAGTTGCGATAGTACGGCACCTAACCCGTCAGTGGACAAAATAAATGGCCAGCTAAAGTCAGGATGCGTCAGCACCACAGAATTCACCAAAGCAGCTTTTAGCTTCTGGAAGGCACTGCTGTGCTCCTCCTTCCAATCCCCAGGGCTCAATTTCCTGAATGCAGCAACACGCTTATCTGGAGGCTTTTTGCCCCTTGGGGCAGCTGTCAATGCAAACAAAGGTTTTGCGATGGTTGAGCAATTCTGGATGAATCTCTGGTAATACAACACTATTCCAAGGAAAGACTTTATTTTCCTTTGAGACGGGGTTACCCCATCCTCCATCATCAAATCAGACTCTGATACTGCCGCAATAGCACTGACCTTGTCTGGGTCAGTTGCTACCCCTGTACTGTCAATAACGTGCCCCAAAAAACCGCACGCGCCTCTTCAGGAAATGACACTTCTTAGGAGCTCATTTTAACCCATGTTCACAAAGCCTACTGAACACCATCTCAAGTCTTTTGATGGCCTCACCCTCGTCCGGGGCATACACAAGTAGGTCATCCAGGTAACAAAGTAATGGCAGGAAATTTTGGTCGCTGAAGATATTCATCATTAGGCGCATGAAGCTAGCGGGGCTGTTACAAAGCCCCTGCGGCAGCCTGTTAAATTCAAATAGGCCCATTGGCGTTGTGAAGGCCGTGAGCTTCTTGTCCTCCTCTGCCATGGCAACATTATAAAAGCAGGTGGTGAGATCCATCACGCTAAACAAAGCATTCCCACCCAAGGCCGCCAAACAGTCTGCTTGGTGAGGTGAGGAGTGAGCGTCCTTAATGGTCCGAGCATTTAGCCAGCGGTAATCAACACAAACGCGAAGTTCACCGCTCTTCTTCCGTACAAGGACCAGTGGGGACGTCCACTCACTACAAGACTTCCTAATGATGTCTTGCTCCTCCATCTCTGAGAGCACAGTTCACAGTTATCATATGCTTTAAGTCAAACGAAGGCAAAAACGGAAAACAAATGGATAGGAAGTCCAATGTGTGGTGTGGTGAAGCGAGAGTTCAATTACTGTTAATGTCCAGACACTGCTACCAGAATGTCAATATAGTACCTTTTATACCAGTTACACCTGCAACTCAACACGTTGTTTGTATAGCTCTGAAAAGGGTTGGACGCGTAGCTCTAGTCGAGTTGGCTGATAGTCGATGAAATTTCCCTGAGTTTAGCTCTGTGCTCCCGATATGTGAAAGCAGAGTACGAAATGATTTGCCCCCTGAGATAGGCTTTCAGAGTCTCCCATAATAATGAGCATGGAGTAGAGTCAAGACGATTAAACAACAAGAATTCATCAATAGCTTTAGAAATAGACGCACAGAAATCCGTGTCTGCTAGGAGATGCCAATTAAACCGCCAGGGAGATTGTGTAGGTCTATGGGTTGAGAATTATATATCCAACGCTAGAGGAGCATGATCAGAGATCACAATGCCCAAATAATCTGTAGATACAACGGATTGATTAAGACAGCTATCAATAAAAAAATAATCAATTCTGGAATATGAATGATGCACCGGGGAGAAAAATGAGAATTTTTTTATCCCGGGATTGCGACATCTCCATGGGTCTACCAAGCCGTTTCGTGACACGAAATCGGAGAACGATTTAGACATTGCAGATTGGGATACAGAACGAGAACTAGAACGATCCAAAACAGGGTTCAAAACACAATTCAAATCACCACCAAAAAAAGGGAAGACTGCCAAGTAACCTATTCACAAAATCAGGATCATCAAAGTTTGGAGCGTAAATATTAACCAGCAGAACCTTGGTCTGCATCAGCGTACCAGCCACAATGACATATCTGCCAATCCTATCTGCAATTGTATTGGTAGGTGAAAACTGTATGCTTTTATTTACTAGGATGGCCACCCCTCGTGCCTTAGAATTGAAATTGGAGTGGAAAGTTTGACCCACCCAAGGACGGTGAAGCCTATGATGATCTCTGACTCTGAGGTGTGTTTCCTGTAAAAATACTATGTCGGCGTGTAAGCGTTTCAGGTGCCGTTTAATAGGATTACCCATGCCCCTAATATTCCAGCTAAGGAACCGGACAGGTGCACCACTGCCATCTAAATGTGAGTCTGTATTAGTGTCAGCCATTCATCCAAAAACAACTACACAAAAAAAAAGAAAAAAGGACCTGTGAAGCCAGGGGGATTCCACCCCCCCACCCCAGTGCGCGCGCGTCAGACACTCACACACAAACACATACCCAACACACAAGTAGAGTCCCCATTCTAACAATAACCTCAGGGGACAGCAACATGAACTATCAAAAAGGAAACCTATTGCCGCCCACACAAATAAATGTCCTAACGACATGGAGAACAAGCCCATCCTAAGCAAAGATAATGCTCCAGCAGATTAAACACAACATAAATTACGTGAAACTTTATCTAGTTCACTGCTGCCCATTCCCGGTCTACATAAACATATAAACAAATTTTCTAGAGGAAAATAAGTTCCCAATATAAATCGACCAAGCGTTCATGAAACCAACATTAAGTTTTCAGGATCACTTACACTTTGATTTCCGTAAAAATAACACTTAAAAAAAAGCAAACAAACAAAAAAATTTATAATAATAAATAAATAAAAAGTTAAAGACCAGCAGCACCACGCAGAGTTTGTGAATAGTGCAGTGACATGATGACCAACCGCGACAAAAAATATGTTCACACTTTAGACACACTTTGCAAAGTTTTTATATACTCGCTGGCCTCGTCAGGCTGAAGAAAATCTTTCCCAACACCATTGTGTGTGATGCGCAGCCGCGCTGGATATAATAACCCATACCGCACACCTTCAATGCCACAGAGCTGCCGCCGCACCTCGTTAAAGGCAGCTCATGCTTTTGCGTTTTTTACCGTATGCTATGGAAAAATAGAAATGTTCAGACCCTTAAACTGAATTCGCTGCAGTTCTCTGGTAAGACATCCAGACATTCGCTGTGATAGTGAAATCTGGTCACAATGGCTCGTGGTCATTCACCAGGTTTTGGTACGGGCTGTAAAGTGCGATGTGACCTGTCCAGAACCGGCTCCTTCTCCAGACTCCTTCAGCAGCATGGCAACACTCGTGGTAGTGGAGCTATTGGGTCCATCAGGAACACCGATTAGCCGGACATTATTGCGCCGCGATCTAGCTTCCAGATCTTTACATTTGGTCTTCAGCTTATTGTACTCAGTAGTAAGATGGTGTATGACACGTTGCATTACAGCGATGTCATCGGCGCGAACAGAAAGTGAGCGTTCCATTTCAACCACGGTACCCTTTAGTTCCCGCACCACAGCCTCATTCGCAACTCTATCGCTGGACAGCTGCGCCTTCACCGCCTGCAGCTCCGACATTATTGTCAGCAAATCATTCCCCAATGTAATGAGTCAATATCAGCCTTAGAAGCAGCCTGTGAAATGATGGGCACTTCACACGGGGGTAAATCACGAGAAGTCGAGGCCGCAACTGTTGCACCAGGCAGCAGTTGCGACTGAGTTGTGCTACGGGTCTTAGAAGTTTTACCAGACATCATAATTACCTCTAGATTCAAATACACAAGCAAGAAGGGTAAACCAAGGGATTGAGAGCAAAAATAAAAGCGGGAAATTATAACAATTACAACATTAATCCACCGGAGCCCCCTAACACCACGTTCTACTCCATAACAAGCTCGATAGCGCCCCCGAATTTTCATATTTATAATAATAATTTCATGAAAAAGCTAAAATACTATAATTTAAGGAGGGGAAAGTCATAATTGAAAAACGCATTAACACCTTGTTAATGCGTTAACAAGGTATGAAAAGTCATAATTGATCAAATACACATAAACACCCTGTTTGGCAAAGCCGTGTATGTTCTGTAAAGAATGAGCTTCTTAGACGTTGAAAATGAAACGAAGAACGAAGGGAAAAAGGTTTTTAAATTAAGGCTTATTCACTCATGCAGCTTGCATTTGACCTATATACATTTAGATGTTTATGATGATTTATGACATATTAAATCATGTGTTTGTGAAAAAAGTAATGTTTGTCATAATATGATTTGTAATTATGAATTTTCATATTTTTCATAATATTTTCATGAAAACTTAGAAAATTTAGGCATGTAAATTCATACTTGATCAAATTCACATCAACACCTTGTTTGGCAAAGCCGTTGTAGGTTCTGTAAAGAATTTGCATCTTAGTCGTTGAAAATGCTATTCTGCAAGTTTGCTCTTCTTTTTCTTCGAAGCGCAAGGAAAAGGTTTTTGAATTAAGGCTTATTCACAGATGCAGCATGCACTTGACCCATATAAATTTAGATGTTTATGATGAGATATGACATGACAAATCATGTGTTTGCGGAAAAAGTCATTTTTATGTCAAAATTTGATTTGTTATTATAAGAAAATGAATTTTCATATTTATAATAATAAGTTCATGAAAACACTGTAATTTTAGCAGGGGAAAGTCATACTTGATCAAATAAGCACCAACACCTTGTTTGGCAAAGCCGTGTATGATCTGTAAAGAATGAGCTTCTTAGTCATTGAAAATGCGATTCTGCAAGTCTCAGCTTCGTAGAACGCAAGGAAAAAGGTTTTTGAACCCAGTCTTCTTCACTCATGCAGCATGCACTTGACCATAATACATTTAGATGTTTATGATGAGATATGACATGACAAATCATGTGTATGTGGGAAAAGTCATTTTTATGTAAAAATATGATTTGTTATTATAAGAATATGAATTTTTATATTTATAATAATAATTTTAATGAAAACGCAAAAATACTGTCATTTAAGGAGGGGAAAGTAATAATTGATGAAAAATGCATAAACACCTTGTTTGGCAAAGCCGTGTAGGTTCTGTAAAGAATTTGCATCTTAGTCGTTGAAAATGCCATTCTGCAGGTCTCAGCTTTTAGAACAAAGGGAAAAAGGTTTTTGATTTAAAGATTTTTCACTCATGCAGCATGCACTCGACCCATATAAATTTAGATGTTTATGATGATTTATGACAAAACAAATGTGGTTGTGAAAATAGTAATTATTATGTCAAAATATAATTTGTTGTTATAAGAATATGAATTTTCATATTTATAATAGTAATAAAAAAAAAGAGCTAAAATACTATAATTTTAGGAGAGGAAAGTGATGATGAAAAACGCATTAAAACCTTGTTTGGCAAAGCCGTGTATGGTCTGTAAAGAATGAGCTTCTTAGTAGTTGAAAATGAGATTCTGCAAGTCTGAGCTTCGTAACACGAAAGGAAAAGGGTTTTTAAACCCAATCTTAATTACACATGCAACATGCACTTGACCACAATACATTTAGATGTTTATGATGAGATATGACATAACAAATCATGTGTTTGTGGAAAAAGTCACGTTTGTCAAAATATGATTTGTAATTATGAATTTTCATATTTTTCCTAATAATTTCATACATACTGTAAAAAGTGAAAATTTAGGCATGGAAACTCATAGTTGATCAAATACGCATCAACACCTTGTTTGGCAAAGCCGTGTATGTTCTGTAAAGAATTAATTTCTTGTCGTTGAAAATGCCATTCTGCAAGTCTCGGCTTCGGAGAACGAAGGGAAAAGGTTTTTGAATTAAGGCTTATTCAATAATGCAGCTTGCACTTGACCCATATAAATTTAGACGTTTATGATGAGATCTGACATAACAAATCATGTGTTTTCAGAAAAAGTCATTCTTATGGCAAAATTTCATTTGTTATAATAAGAAAATGAATTTTCATATTTATACTAAAAAGTTCATGAAAACGCTAAAACACTGTAATTTTAGGAGGGGAAATTCATACTTGATCAAATACGTATCAACACCTTGTTTGGCAAAGCCTTGTATGCTCTGCAACGAATGAGCTTCTTAGTCGTTACAAATGAGATTCTGCAAGTCTCAGGTCTGTACAACGAAAGGAAAAAGGTTTTTATTTTAAAGCTTATTCAATAATGCAGCTTGCACGTGACCCATATACATTTAGATGTTTATGATGATTTTTGACATATCAAATCATGTGTTTGTGAAAAAAGTAATGTTTGTCATAATGTAATTTGTAATTATTTTTTTTTCATAATAATTTAATGAAAACTGTAAAAAGTAAAAAATGGAGGCATGGAAAGTCATAATTTATCAAATACACATAAACACCCTGTTTGGCAAAGCCGTGTATGTTTTGTAAAGAATGAGCTTCTTAGTCGTTAAAAAATGCGATTCTGCAAGTCTCAGCGTCGTAGAACGAAAGGAAAAAGGTTTTTATTTTGAGGCTTTTTCAATATTGCAGCTTGCACTTGACCCATATACATTTAGATGTTTATGATCATTTATGACATATTAAATCATGTGTTTGAGAAAAAAGTAATGTTTGTCATAATATGATTTGTAATAATTTTTTTTTCATAATAATTTAATGAAAACTGTATAAAAGTAAAAAATGGAGGCATGAAAAGTCATAATTGATCAAATACACATAAACACCCTGTTTGGCAAAGCCGTGTATGTTCTGTAAAGAATTTGCATCTTAGTCGTTGAAAATGAGATTCTGCAAGTCTCAGCTTCGTAGAACGCAAGGAAAAAGGTTTTTGAACCCAGTCTTCTTCACTCATGCAGCATGCACTTGACCACAATACATTTAGATGTTTATGATGATTTAGGACAAAACAAATCATGTGTTTGTGAAAAAAGTCATGTTTGTCAAAATATGATTTAAAAATTATTTATTTTCATATTTTTCATAATAATTTCATGAAAACTGTAAAAAAGTGAAAATTCAGGCAAGGAAAGTCATGAGTGATCAAATACACATAAACACCCTGTTTGTCAAAGCCGTGTATGCTCTGCAAAGAATGAGCTTCTTAGTCGTTAAAAATGCGATTTTGCAAGTCTCAGCTCTGTAGAACGAAAGGAAAAGGTTTTTGAATTAAGGCTTATTCACTCATGCAATATGAACTTGACCCATATACATTTAGATGTTTATGATAGTATATGACATTACAAATCGTGTGTTTGCGGAAAAAGTCATTTTTATGTTAAAATTTGATTTGTTATTATAAGATAATGAATTTTCATATTTATAATAAGTTCATGAAAACGCTAAAACACTGTAATTTTGGCAGGAGAAAGTCATACTTGATCAAATATGCACCAACACCTTGTTTGGCAAAGTTGTGTATGATCTGTAATGATTGAGCTTCTTAGTCGTTGAAAATGTGATTCTGCAAGTCTCAGCTTCGTAGAACGCAAGGAAAAAGGTTTTTGAACCCAGTCTTCTTCACTCATGCAGCATGCACTTGACCACAATACATTTAGATGTTTATGATGAGATATAAAATAACAAATCATGTGTTTGTGGGAAAAGTCATTTTTATGTCAAAATATATGTTATTATAGGAATATGAATTTTTTTCTTTATAATTAAATTTAAATGAAAACGCAAAAAGTACTGTCATTTTAGGAGGGGAAAGTAATAATTGATGAAAAACGCATAAACACCTTGTTTGGCAAAGCCTTGTAGGTTCTGTAAAGAATTGCATCTTAGTCGTTGAAAATGCCATTCTGAGCTTTTAGAAAGAAGGGAAAAAGGTTTTTGATTTAAAAAATTTTCACACATGCAGCATGCACTTGACCACAATACATTTAGATGTTTATGATGAAATACGACATAACAACACGTGTTTGTGGGAAAATTCACGTTTGTCAAAATATGATTTGAAATTATGATTTTTCATATTTTTCCTAATAATTTCATGAAAACTGTAAAAAAGTGAACATTCAGGCAAGGAAAGTCATAATTGATCAAATACACATAAACACCTTGTTTGGCAAAGCCGTGTAGGTTCTGTAAAGAATGAGCTTCTTGAGTCGTTGAAAATGCGATTCTGCAACTCTCAGCGTCGTAGAACGAAGGGAAAAAGGTTTTTAAATTAAGGCTTACTCTCTTAACATGCACTTGACCCATATTCATTTAGATATGACATAACAAATCATGTGTATGCGGAAAAAGTCATTTTTATGTCAGAATTTTATTTGTTATTAAAAGAAAATGAATTTTCATATTTATAATAATAGGTTTTTTGAAAACGCTAAAACACTGTTTTTTTAGCAGGGGAAAGTCATACTTGATCAAATACGTATCAACAACGCGATTTGCAAGCCGTGTATGTTCTGTAAAGAATGAGCTTCATAGTCGTTGAAAATGCGATTTTGCAAGTCTCAGCTTCGTAGAACGAATGGAAAAGGGTTTTTGATCTAAAGTTTATTCACTCATTCAGCATGCATTTGACCCATATAAATGTAGATGTTTATGATGAGATATGACATGACAAATCATGTGTTTGCGGAAAAAGTATTTTTAATGTCAAAATGTGATGTTATTTTAAAATAATGAATTTTCATATTAATAATAAGTTAATGAAAACGCTAAAACGAAGGGGAAAAAGGTTTTTGATTTAAAGCTTATTCACTCATTCAGCTTGCTCTTGACCTATATACATTTAGATGTTTATGATGATTTAGGACAAAACAAATCATGTGTTTGTGAAAAAAGTAATGTTTGTCATAATATGATTTGTAATTATGAATTTTCATATTTTTTATAATATTTTCATGAAAACGTTGAAAATTTAAGCATGTAAACTCATACTTGATCAAAAATGCACCAACACCTTGTTTGGCAAAGCCGTGTGTGATCTGTAAAGAATGAGCTTCTTAGTCATTGAAAATGCGATTTTGCAAGTCTGAGCTTCGTAGAACGCAATGAAAAGGTTTTTGAACCCAGTCTTCTTCACTCATGCAGCATGCACTTGACCACAATACATTTAGATGTTTCTGATGAGATATGAAATAACAAATCATGTCTTTGTGGGAAAAGTTATTTTTGTCAAAATATGATTTGTTATTATAAGAATATGAATTTTTATATTTATAATAATAATTTTAATGAAAACGCAAAAATACTGTAATTTTAGGAGGGGAAAGTAATAATTGATGAAAAACGCATAAACACCTTTTTTGGCAAAGCCGTGTAGGTTCTGTAAAGAATGTGCATCTTAGTCCTTGAAAATGCCATTCAAAACAAATGTGGTTGTGAAAATAGTCATTATTATGTCAAAATATAATTCATTATAAAAATATGAATTTTTATATTTATAATAATAATTTCAAAAAAAGAGCTAAAATACTAAAATTTTAGAAGGGGAAAGTCATAATTGATGAAAAACGCATTAACACCTTGTTTGGCAAAGCCGTGTATGGTCTGTCAAGAATGAGCTTCTTAGTAGTTGAAAATTAGATTCTGCAAGTCTGAGCTTCGTAACACGAAAGGAAAAAGGTTTTTAAACACATTCTTATTTACACATGCAGCATGCACTTGACCCATATACATTTAGATGTTTATGATGAGATATGATATAACAAATCATGTGTTTGTCTAAAAAGTCACGTTTGTCAAATGTATGATTTGGAATTATGAATTTTCATATTTTTCCTAATAATTTCATGAAAACTGCAAAAAGTGAAAGTTTACGAATGGAAACTCATAGTTGATCAAATACGCATCAACACCTTGTTTGGCAAAGCCGTGTATGTTCTGTAAAGAATGAGTTTCTTTGTCGTTGAAAATGCCATTCTGCAAGTCTCGGCTTCGTAGAACGAAGGGAAAAGGTTTTTGAATTAAGTATTTTTTACTCATGCAACATGCACTTGACCCTTATAAATTTGGATGGTAATGATGAGATATGACATGACAAATCATGTCTTTGCGGAAAAAGTCATTTTTATGTCAAAATTTGATTTGTTATTATAAGAAAATGAATTTTCATATTTATAATAATAAGTTCATGAAAACGCTAAAACACTGTAATTTTAGCAGGGGAAAGTCATACTTGATCAAATACGCATCAACACCTTGTTTGGCAAAGACGTGTATGATCTGTAAAGAATGAGCTTCTTAGTCATTGAAAATGCGATTCTGCAAGTCTGAGCTTCGTATTATTGAACTACTCATTAAATTATGATAAATATGAAAATTCAAAATTTCATAATTACAAATCATATTATGACAAACATTACTTTTTCACAAACACATGATTTGATATGTCATAAATCATCATAAACATCTAAATTTATATGGGTCAAGTGCAAGCTGCTTGAGTGAATAAGCTTTAAATAAGCTTTAAATCAAAAACCTTTGATCTATTTACACACTTAAAAAATGTAACAACGATGTCAGTGAGTCCTATATTAAACGGGTAAATATGAAGTCGTACTGTGACAAAGGTCCGGAAAGAGTCAACTCTTCTAAGTGCTCTTTGATTAAGAAACAGTTGCCTCCATCATACAATTCGACACCATCTATTAGCATGAATTGCATGTTAAACCAGCAAAAGCTAGTCATATTGATGCTATATTTAGAAGTCTTCCTGTTCCAACGAACCCCACAAAATACAGATCAGCATGCATTTGTACAGAGGCCCTAACAGCAACAAGTAATCCCCCTTCGACTTTGCCTAACGACACTTTGTGCATAGACAATAAAGATTATTGTTTTCTTCAATTGCTGGGAGTGAATATTTTGGTCACATTTCAAGATAAAGTACTTGCACTGTGGGAATAGATGGGGTTCCAATTTCATGTCCTGTAACTCACCCTTTGCCTGTTGTGACACAAACTGGTACTAATCTTAATCATAGCTTTACAATAATTCCAAACCAGCTTTTGAACATTTAATGAAGAGATATGATGCAGAAATGGGAATGGGGATTCCGTTTTTGAAAAAACAGTTCAAAGTCTTTTTCTTCTGTCCTTATGCTCTCAACTAAGCCACAGCTACACCCAGAAGATTTCTTCCAGTATAGTACAGAAGTCCTTCCTGATGAACTTTATCTGGTTTAATTACTTTAGGTGAAGTTACCCTAAATTATGGGCCTCTCACAAAGACACGGCATGTTTAATCCAGGTAAAAACATTATGATGAACACACCATCCGATTTCTATTAGGCAATATCCATTGTCAAAAGAGAAGAATGCTGGCATTTCTCAGGTTATTGAAAATTTGTCAAAAGGTGTTTTGATCGAGACATATTCACCTTATAAAACATCAATTAAGCCAGTCTTCAAGACAGTTAAAAAAATGCTAAAGGCTAACAGAAGATTTACGAGAGGTTAATAAAATATTCAGTTAGCGCCTTTGGTGCCCGATGTAGCTACTCTTGTAACTCTATACCAGCAACTCACAGATTTTTTACTGTGATTGATCTTTGTTTTGTATTTTACCTAGCGGAGATGTCAATTCACCTGGACCCGTGTTCCTCAGGGTTTTGTTGATTCGCCAGCCATATTCTTTGCTGTAGTGCACAGAACTTTGGCCGATATCCACCTGCCAGAAACAACCTGCATCCTTCAATGCGCAAATGACATCCTTGTTACAGGACTGACTAAATAGGACTGCCACAAAGCTTCAGTGGTTGTCTGCAACGTCCTGGCTCAGTCAATTGATTGGCATTTTAATATTCACTATCACCCACAGTCAGCTGGAGTGGTAAAGGGAAAAATCAGAAGCATTAATGTTACTGAAGCCTGCATTGACACAGACTTAAATTGAACTGTTGTTCTCCTGGCAGAACTCACAGAAATGAGTGACCCCATATTTAACTACTAAACTGTCACCTTTTGAAATTCTAGTAGGCAGGCCTTTCCCGACCTTATAGGTCAGGGGACACACTGGTGATTCTTCCTTAGGTAACCTGGACGTGTTGGTGGACGATTACGTGTCTGCCTTTGTTGAAAAATGTTATTCAATATGTGCTGACATCTCACTAACTCTCCCTCTGCCCACAGATAAGCCAACACACCCTTTTGTGCTTAATCAGCAGGTCCTGACACAAAAGTGTGAAGCCTACCAAGGTTGGTGAGCCGAAGTATCTGAGTCCAGCAACTTTTCCAGCTAGAGTCAAGAGGCGTTTATTGTCACTTCCCCTATACACACACAACGAGAAAACGTTCCTCCAAAACCCTGGTGTTACACTACACAACATAGAGGTACAAACCATAATCCAAAAAAGTTGGGACACTGTACAGATTGTGAATAAAAATAGAATGCAATGATGTGGAAGTTTCAAATTTCTATACTGTATTCAGAATACAACATAGATGACATATCAGATGTTTAAACTGAATTTTAAGGGAAAAATAAGTTGATTTTTAATTTCATGGCATTAATACATGTCAAAAAAGTTGGGACAAGGCCATGTGGCATCCTTTCTTCTTTTTATAACCGTCTGCAAACGTCTGGGTATTGGGGAGACAAGTTGCTCAAGTTTAGGAGTAGGACTGTTGTCCCATTCTTGTCTAATACAAGCTTCTAGTTGCTCAACTGTCTTGGGTCTTCTTTGTTGCATCTTCCTGCGTCTTCTTTATGATGCGTCAAATGTTTTCTATGGGTCAAAGATCTGGACTGCAGGTACCCGGATCCTTCAGTACCCGGATCCTTCTTCCACACAACCATGATGTTGTAATTGATGCAGTATTTAGTCTGGCATTGTCATTTTGGAAAATGCAAGGTCTTCTACGTCTGAATGCGAGCACATGTTCTAGAACTTGGATATACCTTTCAGCATTGATGGTGCCTTTCCAGATGTGTAAGCTGCCCATGCCACACGCACTCATGCAACCCCATACCATTAGAGATGCAGGCTTCTGAACTGAGCACTGATAACAACTTGGGTTGTTTTTTCCTCTTTAGTCCGGATGACATTTTACAAAAAGAAAACAGAACAGTTTCACTGTTTTAAATAAGCATTGTCTTAGAGAAAAAGCCTGTGCTTCTGAATCATGTTTAGAAATGGCTTCTATTTTGACCTATAGAGGTTTAGTCTGTAAAATGGCACTTTGTATTGTGTTAATGACAATGTTTTCTGGAAGTATTCCTGAGCCCATGTTGTGATTTCCATTACATTAGCATTCCTGTTTGTGGCTGTTTGTAAGGGCCCGAAGATCAAAAAGAAGCCAGTATTGTTTTTCGGCTCTGACTCTTACGCCCAGAGATTGTTTCAGATTTTCTGAATCTTTAGATATTATGCACTATAGATAATAATACTTCAATCTCTTTGCAATTTTTCTCTGAGAAGCTCCTTTCTGATATTGCTCCACAATTTTTTGCCGCAGCATTGGGGGAATTGGTGATCCTCTGCCCCTCTTGACTTGAGCGAACCTGCCAGTCTAAGAGACACTTTTTATACTCAATCATGTTGACAATTTCCTAATAAGTTGCAAATTGGTCCCCCAGCTGTTGCTTATGTTCTCGAAAATCGAGAGATTTAGGACATGGAAAATTTAACAATAAAATGTAACTAGATTTAAGAAATGTTACTAGTAGAAACCGACTACGCCACCCCAGGGGCTCAGTTACCGGGGGATAACCCTTTAAAAAGAAATGCACAGGGCACGCAGGTTCATCTACAGCTGAGTCAGGACATGAGACAGAGCTATATAACACACAGTTTATTAAGAACTCTTAAAATTACATCACACCATACATATTATACCACACAAGAATGCTTGGACTCCAGGCTGGGGACCTTGCTCTAATGATCTCCTATTCACAGCAAACACGCGTGCGACACCACAACCCATCCTGTCGACCACTGCACACCGAAAGAAACCACCAACAAGCAGAGAGGAACTTGTCCTTCACACTAGAATTGGTCTCCCAGACACCTGGAGAAGAAGCAAACCACAGTATGGTCAAATCAATTTACAAACACACTCTAAACACAATCACAAAAGCACAATGACAAACACGAAAGAAACTACAACAGGAATAAAAACAGTCAATTCCATTCAATACACCTCATAAAATAAACACATGACCTCTTGGCATTCCGCTAGCTGTGAAGTAGCTGGATAAAGAGTGTGTGTTACGGGTGTGTGGGGTCATTCACAATGCTGTTGGCTTTGCGGATGCAGCGTGTGGTGTAAATGTCCATGATGGAGGGGGGAGAGACTCTGATGATGATCTCACTTTCGCTGTCCTCACACTCCTCTGTAGGGACAGTGCACAGTGTGGTGGTGCTGGAGATGCTGTTCCGGATCCGGACTGACTAAGGTCTTCCAGTCAGGAAGTCCAGGATCCAGTTTCAAAGGGAGGTGTTCAGGCCCAGTGGGCTCAGCATTTTAACCAGGTGCTGAGGGATGATTGTGTTGAATGCTAAGCTGAAGTCAATGAACAGCATTCGTACATACATGTCCTTGTTGTCCAGATGGGGGAAGGGCCAACTGGACGGTTGTGGAGATGGCATCGTCTGTGGAGCGGTTTGTACAATACGCAAACTGCAATGGGTCCAAAAAGGGAGGGAAGGTGTGTCTTGATGTGCCTCTTGGCGCACTTCGAAGCACTTTATCACGATGGGTGTGAGTGCGACGGGTCGATACTCATTGAGGAGACCGTAGAATTCTTTAGCACAGGGAAAATGGTCGTCGTCTTGAGGCACATAGTAACAACGTTGTTGCTCAGGGAGATGTTGAAGATGTCGGTAAAGACATCTGCTAGCTGTTCTGCACATTCCCTGAGCACTCTACCAAAAATGTTGTCTGGTCCAGCAGACGTCCGTGGGTTAACTCTGCATAGAGTTTTCCTCACCTCAGCTGTGGTTAGACAGAGAACCTGGTCACTGGGAGGAGGGGTGGTCTTCCTCGTCTTCACGTTGTTCTATAAATCAAACCGGGTGTAGAAGTCGTTCAGCGCATCTGGGAGGGAGGCATCACGTTCACAAGCAGGTGATGTTGTCTTGTAGTTTATGTACGCCTGGATGCCCTGCCACATGCACCGGCTGTCTCCGTTTGCACGCTTCGCCCCTCTGATGGCACGGGACAGTTTGGCCCTTGCTGTTCTTAAGGCCGTCTTGTCCCCCTGCTCTGAAGGCAGAGTTTTTGTTTCATCAGCGCTTACATTGCGGTCATTCACGGCTTCTGGTTGGAGCGTGTAGTGATGGTTTTGGAGATGGTCACGTCATCAACGCTGTAGCTGGTCACTGCTGACGTGTACTCGTGATGGAATCACCGTTGGTTGCAGCCTCCCTAAACATGTCCCAGACAGTGCACTCAAAACAGTCCTGAAGAGCAGAGGTGGCTTCTGCTGGCCAGGTTTTCACCTGTTTCAGAACGTGTTTAGAGCGTCTGAAGATTGGGCTGTTTGCTGGAATTAGCGTAACAGAGATGTTGTGTGAGTAGCCAAGATGTGGGCTGGAACTTCGCACGATACGTGCCGGGGATGTTTGTGTAAACAAGATCCAGTGGTTTCGCTCCTCTTGTTGCAAAGTCCACAAGCTGATAGAGTTTAGGGAGCACAGTCCTGAGATTCGTGGATAGTTGAAAGCTCTGGCGTTAATAAGTTCATTCCACCACTTCTGTGCCAGAACAGAGAAGAGCCTTGGAGTATATCTACCTCTCATTCTGAGAGAAAGTGGTACCAGTCGAGCAGTGCTGGAGGATCCTGACAGCATTTCAGGCTCCATCATAGCACAGACCCTGCTTTAGTTAAAATCACTATTGACCTCATTCAGACCAAGGCTACACCTCTCTTTAGTTTTGCTCATTATCTTCTCTTGGATCACTTACAAAATTATATCGCCATTCAGGGACAGGCATTGAGCTGGTTTAAATCCTACCTGTCTGATCGTTACCATTTTGTAGACTTAAATGGAGAGCTATCTAGGTTATTGCAAGTAAATGATGGGGTGCCACAAGGTTCAGTTCTAGGACCCCTGCTTTTCACAATGTACCTGCTTCCCTTGGGAAGTATTATTAAAAGACATGGGATTAGCTTTCACTGTTATGCTGATTATACCCAGCTATGTATCTCATCGAAACCAGATGATACAGCTCAATTGGCCTGGATGTGTGGCAAAGAATTAAAACATTTGATGAAAAAACAGGCTTCTTCCCCCTTAGAAATATTGCTAAACTAAGAAACATGATGTCTATATCTGATGCAGAGAAACTCGTCCATGCATTCATGACCTCCAGACTGGTCTATTGCAATGCATTACTGGGTAGTTGTCCTGCATCATTAATCAAGCTACAGTTAGTCCAGAATGCAGCAGCCAGAGTCATGACAAGGTCGAGATAATATGACCATAACCCTAATCGTATCATCCCTACACTGGCTACCTGTTAAGTTTCTAATAGACTACAAACTATTGTTACTTACCTACAAAGCCCTAAATGGTTTAGCTCCCATGTATTTATCCAGACTTCTAACATGCTACAATCCATCACGCTCCTTGAGATTCCAAAACTCTGGACTTCCATAGTCCCCAGAATAGCATGCTCATATTTAGCTCCTAAACTTTGGAATATTTCTCTGCTATGGCGAGCATCCAGCTCATTCAGTGTGTGAAGTGTTACATGTTTAGTAAGTCTTTCTCTGTTGCTATCGATAATCTTCTCTGTGAGAAGTGTAAGTTAGTTTGCTCTTTGATGAGAAGATCTTGGCATTAGAGGCGCGCGCCCAGAGTCTAGAGAGAAGTAGTTAGTGGGAGAGCAGTCCAGGTTCTGGACGGGAAAGTCTGGATGCCCTAGGTGGAGTTAGCATTCGACGACTCTGGCATCAAAGCCCTCGGAGCGGGGCGAGTGGGTGATGACTCGGCGGCATGAAGTTATGGGAAAGAGTAGCGGAAGCCAGTCTGGGAGGAGAGGTCTGCTGTGGCGACCCCTAATGGGAGGAGCCGAAATAAGTAGCTGCTTTTACATATGTGAAATGCTGTCCATGTTTGGTCCACATTAAGTTTGGACTACCACCTGAGACAAATCTATGCATTTATGATGACACTGAAACTAAATTAGAAGACATTTTACAGGATGTGCTCAATGCGAGACCTGATATATTGCTCGCAGCTAGAGGACAGAATGAAGGTAGTTTGACGTTCTGTTGTAATAGGTTCTTGTGTTTCAGAATTGTTGTCGAATGCAACAAGCAGTTCCTACACTGACACTTTGTTACTAAGGCATTCATCAAATGAGCTTGACCAAACGGTAAAGAACATATGTCCATTACTTCACATTTTCTGTTAAATATGCATAAAAAAGGAACCGTAATGTAGGCGTAAAGTCTAGATGAATTTACTAAGGTATGATAGGAGCTGCAGGGGTTTTCGGAAGGGTTTCAGAGGGGTTCAAGGGTTTTAGAATGTAAGTTGTTTGAATGTAATGTATGTTTCTTGTAATCTTTTCCCCCTTTGTCTCTCTGTAGACTCGTACCAGTCCTGAACATCATCTCCATCAACGAGAAGAAAGACATATCTCCTTGTTGCTGTTGGCAGGAACCGCTACTAGACTAAGCACTTCTACATAGATCTTAACAAGAATCTCATCCCCGTCAGTCAGACAGTTCCCTCTGTGCATTTGATAAACAAAGTGGGCTTGAAATGGTTTTCAATATAATGTATGATGATGCACTCCAATTTTACACTTTCATTCAGACAACAATTTACATGATTGCTGGTGGGAAAACCAAAGAGGCACCAAGAGTTAAGGACCTGAGAACAAAATTACTGAATTAGCCACATAAACAAAGCAGCCAAGAATGTTGTGTTTTAAATGCAAATCAACTTTTATAACAAGTCAGGCACTAATTTCTCATTTAAGGTTTCACCATGCATTTTATCCTAACCCAAAATTCAAACTGATGTGTGCTGAAATAAAATGCAGAAAACAATTTACAACCTATGCAGGGTTCAGAAAACATTTAGATACATAGCATTGTGGAAGTTCTAATCACCAGAACTCATTACAACCACATTTGATATACCTCCAATGACTGTCCTTCTGTAGTCAATGTACAGCAGTCTCTGGTTATAGATCTCTTACTGTCTTTGGCTGAAGTGGATCAAGACCCATGAATAAGATGTGTGCAGGTATATTTGCAAAACTTCAAGGTACTGGTGCGTGTAGTAGTGCAGTGTCATCAATTGTCAGCGATCTGGAGTAATTTACAAATGAGATGCATATTAAATTTAGACAGTGTTCTTTCTGTTGTTCCTGCTGGAGATTTATGCAGGTCAGCAGTAGAACAACATTTTCTGAATTTTAAAAATCCATTTACCTTTTTAAATTTAGAAAAGAACCAAATACTTCACTAAAAAGTGGGAGCCGGAGGTGCTTGGTGTCAGGTATGATACCAGATGCAACAGGCAAACTGGAACCTATAGTCAGGTTCCAGTGAATGACACATTAATCTATATTCCCATACTGGAAAGTTTGAAATTTATTTTCGAAATAGTGTTTTGTGACCAGATCAGAACAGCGATGTCTGAACTTCCACATATTTTTAGAGATTTTCGTGATTGGAGCTATTGTAAACCTATCCACTGTTGTTCACTAATTCCCTATAAATTCAGCTCTACTTTGATGATTTTGCAGGTTTGAAACGCTGTGTTCATAAATTAGGCTACTTGTACTTTGTATTACAAAATCTACTGGCAACTTTAATTTAGCCATTTTGAACAATTATTTAGTGGCTTTGTTTCATTGTCAGGACTTGGAAAAATACAGCTTTGTTTTGGTTCTGGAGCCTTTAATTTCTGATATTAAAAGGATTGAAAGTCAAGGGAATCATCTACCCATATCTGCAGAAAAAGTGTATAGCACAAAAAGTCAAGTTGTGGGTGAATAATTTACCAATACTCTCTATTCTAAGGTTTTCAGAGAGTTTTAATAGCCATTATTTCTACCGATTGTGTTTGATTAGTAAACTGATCCCAAAGATGCTTTTTCTGAAACAAGTTTTGAAATACATTGCAGGATGCTGCACTTAGACCCACAACTTAAATCTGTGTATGGGGTAAAGCACAATGCAGTTTTTTTATGTGTGCAACAATTTTTTATTTGACATTATGCATGATGTACTTTGAAGAGTATGAACTGAAATAATTTTATTTCAAAGCAAGACTTACTTTCTCACATGTACTTTTGACTACAGTTACATGGAACGCAGAAACCGTCCTACAAATATTACCCTGGAAGCACAATAGCAACAGCTTGGGTTTAAATTCTATTCAAACTCTGTGCCTTGTTAAGAAAACCCAATTAGTATTTGGAGATGTGGTGCCACAAGACAATAGAACATTACCAAAACAGGTCCTCTCCTACACTCTTGGTAATGTTCTTAAGGTTCTTTAAAGAATTCTTGAAAAGTAATCTCACGCTTACCAAGTCCCTTACCAACACCAAAAGGCTATTGAAAGTCAATGGGACTCGATAACATTTCACCACAGAGAGTATGGATCAATGTCTTGGGTCGATTTTGCAGACCATGATGGTGGTAAAAACTTGTTGCCATCCCATAAAATCCCTGAACATAAAAGTATATATTCCACTAACTGGGTTAGAATTGGTTCTGTTGAATACAGAGTTGGGTAAATTGATTGTAATTAGGTAAAGCATAAAATTCCTGTATTTTCATAGATAGTTCAGAGCTTGTGACTGATTATTTCACTGAACACTACCATGCTTTTGTAGTATACAAGAAGACTGTTATTGAACTTGAAAATCTGTAGTTGTATAAGCCTTTTGATATACAGTATGCTTATGGACCAGAAGAAAGCATGTATGTTTTACTTCCTTATTGTTTAATATAGTGTTTGGCTGAAAGCTTAAAATTTTGTGTGTTGGGAAGTTTATTTGTTTTCTTTAGATGAAAAAACGATACTTTTTAATGACTGATTCAGTCAATGAACCGAAATGGTAAGGTTCACAAATGAGTTGTTTTTTTTTTATATATAAATTAAGTAATTTCTTGGAAATGTTTACCCTATTTATTATTTACATTTTAGACAGCAGTGATGTTTGTGCTGCTTTTGCAACATATTTTACTGATAAGATTCCTAGGTTTTGGTGGGTTATGTGATGATTTTATGAATGTATTATAATTAATGATAATTTACAAATGTTCCATATTTATTTGTTTTATTTAATTTAGACTTGTGACAAGTCTATAAAGTTTTAACCATTTTACTAATGTTAATATTGATGAGATGTTGCACTGCATTTAAAATTTAAGTTAAAAAAAAAAAAAAAAAAAGTTAATAATAATTTTGACTAATTTTTATGTCTGTAGAAACTTCATTAGACAGTGAGTAGGAAAGTAAATATTAATATTTTCAGCATTTATGGCCTTTGACTGTATAGTATGAATTTATTCTCTTCTAGAAGCGTTGGATTGTTAATTTTATTAGTGTGATTAACTCTTAAGAAGTGTTTACTGCTAGTGTTCAAGGTTTTACTCTACCATAATGTTGATTATTTTACTACATTAGCATTAAGAAGTAACTCTACTCATTGCAGTTGTGTTAATTTAACTCTGGGCAGTAAGTATGAACATTGCCTTTCGTTTTGATGAAAGACATGGAAAAAGCCATTCATGCTTTTATTAGTTCTAGATTGGATTACTGCAATGTTCTTTATTTAGGCATTACTCAGTCCGCCCTCTATCGCCTACAGCTGGTTCAAAACGCTGCAGTGCAGTTTTTAACAGGTACCAGTAAGTGTGCACACATGACCGTTCCACTCTCCACTGGGTCCCGGTACAGTGCAGGATTCAATATAAAATCCTATAAATCGTGGGGTGATCGCGCTTTCTCAGTAGCGGCTCCTAAGCTTTGGAATTCCCGCTCTCCTGATCTTACCTCTGAAAGGGAATCCTCTACTTTTAAAGCTAAACTAAAGATCCACTCATTCACCAAAGCCTTTGTTGTGTAGTATAGGATGTGCTTAGTCTTCTGCTTCTTAACGTTTATTTTAATTGTGTTTTAAT
This sequence comes from Silurus lanzhouensis, assembly GCA_039877035.1. NCBI lineage: Eukaryota > Metazoa > Chordata > Actinopteri > Siluriformes > Siluridae > Silurus > Silurus lanzhouensis. Next base: position 2,385,352 of record JBCEWE010000097.1, on the reverse strand, counting down.
GCTTATTTTATTTCTCTTCTGTTTTAAGTTCTTTTCTTCTTTTATGATATTGAATATTTTACCACCTTTATGTTCATTGACATTTTATTGCTATATTGCACATTGCCTCTTGTTGTTAGGGTCTATAGTAATACAATTTGATTAATTAATTGATAAACTCTTATAGAATTGAATTAACACTGTCAGTTTTACTGTGCAATAACAGTGAACATAAAATATTTGTAATTCCTATAAAATACCATATAGTTATATCATTGTTGCTGATCTAAAACAGAGGTTTGTGGAGACCCGACCATAAGATTTGTATGTGATTTTTGAACATCCTATTCCACATTGTCTCCATTTGCTGTTATCATCTTTATTTTTCTGGGAAGATTCCACTAGATTTTGTAGAGTGCTTATAGAGATTTGTGCTCACTTACCCACATGGATGTTAGTAAAAATAGGTACTGGCGGCTCATCGGATTCTTCATCGGTGCTAAAGCATAGGACTCAAGTTTAAATCCCAAGTTCAATAGATCACACAGCATGAGGAATGCATGAGAATAAGCGCATTCCATTGAAATAAGTGCCAAATTCTGGTGAAGAAATGGACCATGAAATGAAACCATATTTCATGGCAGAGCACTAAAGTGTAAAATATAAGTTGAGTTAACTTAAACAAAAATTTGTAATTTGCTGCAAAGCACATTTGAGTTTACTTAACCTCCGTGGTTACAGTTATGCTAAATCATTGTAGAAAGTGGATTGTAAATGCTAGTTTGTTAGGTATACCTTCCTCAGTAAGTTAATTTAACTAGACATCATGAGTTCATCTAAAGTTAAAAAGGGGGTTGAGTGAACTTGAAGAAACGAGTAGGGAGAACTACAGCTCTGAAGTTCGGTAAACTTAAAAAAGCTTTGCAGCACATTACCGTAATTTCTGGACTATAAAGCGCACCCATATATAAGCAATATATAAGAATTTTACAAATATTTTTATTTTTAACATAAAGCCGCAACAAATAAGCCGCACCTGTCTATAAGCCTACACTAATAATGTCTACACTAATGTACTTTACACAGGCTTTAACGAAAGACACGTTACACACGGTGTAACGGGTGAAATATGTTGCACTTCCTTTAGGAGCATAGCGGTATTTTGGTAATAGCATGGCACTGCATTTTCGGGTATTACTGCGTTTGTTCAAGACGAGGATTATGTCCTTATTATTTTCTGATGCTGATTTCTAAGTTTTATTGACTAACCCTTAACGCTGTTGCCAAGAAAAATAACAAAGCATGAGTTTTGGAAACCTGTCTGTGCTTATATGATTTCTGTTGCAACTGGAGTTAGCGCGCTATCCCATGACCCAGACTCAACGCGTTACAACGGCTTGTATCTAAACAGTAGCTGACCAAGTAAGTCATTGTTCACTGTCTTCCTCCTACCTTTCACAACTATTTCTCTCGGGAGTTTATCTTTTGGCATCGTCGTGCGTTTAAAAAAAACGTTTTTTCTTCCGAAGCCGTGCAGCTCAGAATACAGGTGAGGTGTGTTTTTTCGTTTAAAAATTTCATTGGTTTAATGTTATGTCGCTTTTTATGTCGAGTTTTTTGGCCTGAAGTTTGTAAAACAGGAAAAAACCCAGGAAAAATTCATAAATTCCTAGCTTCGTTGTTCAAACGGGTTCAAAACGTGGGAAAAAAGTAGCAGCTTATAGTCTGAAAAATACAGGTACCTCAATTTTTTTTTAGTTGGTTAAACTTAATTTTCTTCTTTTAATGTACAGATTTAAATCTTCCATTCAAACTTCTTCCACAAATTTCTGTATGGCATTTATATTAAAAATCAACCAAAGATTGCAAACCATACTGTAAAACACAATAAAAAAGTGTCATTTTTACAGAAAAATATTTATTTTACAATTCTGCCAGCGACACATTTTCTGTCAACATGAACTACAAAAATTGGACTCAGATATAGTTCTTCTCCAGTCATCAAAATAAAATATATATAAAATTGTTTTTAAAATAAAAGACAAAAAAAACTTGTAACGCCTTTAAAATGCTGGAGTAAAACAACATAAACGCTTTTAAACTGTTGAGAAAAAAAAACAAAACAAAACAAAAAAGCTGGAGTAAAGAAAATTTATCTCAAAGTGCCAGAATAATCAATCTTAAAATGCTGCAGCAATAAACAAGCTGAGTTTTAACACATGCGCTAGAGCAATCAAGTATTACAACTGTTAAAAACAAAACATGAAAGGCATAAAACCTTACACTAAAACTCAAAACTGACTTTGTTTTGTAGCTGTATAACAGTGCAACATAAGCTAAACAGGAACAAATCAGAACTTGCACTTTTGATTAGCCATATGGACTGCAGATTTAACGATTTGTTTTTGAAGGACTGGACTCTTGCAGAGCACTGGGAGTCAAGGCCAATAAACACTTTCTGAAAAGTTTCAAAAGTGTATTTTAGTTCTTTAGGATAGCTAATGTTGATAGCATAATTCAAGCCAAATAGGAAAGCAACAACTGTAGGGAAGTCATGCACACTATCCAGCACAACTTGCTCCTCTAAAACCACAGACAGGCACCTTACATTTGGATTTGAATGGATGGTGGCAACGTCATCTTCAATGACAGTTAAGAGTCCCTTCTTCATCCCTTTTGTGTGAGTGTCTTCTGGGTCTGTGTCCTGCAGTAAAAAAAACAGCATAAAGACAGAATTATAAACCATAATTTATTGAATTGTGTTGGACCACAAAGAGATTTTTATATTTTTTGAGATAGGTCACCCAAAAATCGCACATGCCGCAATTTTCACTTGTTTGCGCTTAGATATACACCATGTTGGTAAAAGTATTGGGACACCCCCTTCTAATAAACAGGTTTGACTAAAGTAATTTCCATGAGAACAAATCTTAATGTTTACGCATATAATAATATTCGATGGAATTGTGTGCTTCTAATTTTAAAGCAAGAGTTTGAACAGGACCCTTTTCTATACTAAATAGCAAAACTTGACTGGTCTGCAGAAAGCAAAGGCTTAATCCCAGCTAAATACCTCTGATGGGAATTTAAATGCAGACTTTGAGCCAAAAACATCACCAAACACCAATGACTTGTACTTACGCTATATGGACAAAAGTATTGGGACACACCCTTCTTTAGAACAAAAAAAAGGCACTTCCAAAACTGTGGCAACAAAGATGAAAATATAATTCATGTATTTACAAATTGTATTTCCATCTCTCTTGCAACAGTTTTGGAAGTGTCTAAATTGGCTACCCATAGGTACAAGTCATTAGTGTTTGATTTGAGTTTTTGGCTCAAGGTCTGCATTTAAAGTGACATCAAAGGTGTTTAGCTGGGATTAGGACTTGGTTTATGCGGACCAGTCAAGTTCTTCCACACTGACTGAATCAATCATTTCTTTTTGAACCTTGCCTTATACACAGAGGCATTTTCATGTTAGAAGAGAAAAGAGGCCCGTCGAAAATGTAAAAAAATTAGAAGCACACAATTTCATAGAATATCATTATATGCGTATAACCTAAGATTTGTACTCATGGAAATTACTAAAGTAGTCAAACCTGTTCTTAAAGGGAAGTGTCCCAATACTTTCGGCAATATAGGGTAACACTTTTTAAATTTGTGCTGTCAGACACATTACTGATAAGTATTCAATTAGGATTATTCAATAAATACATTTTTGCCAACACTTTGCCTTCTCTATTCTATTCTTTCACCTGCCATTTATCTTATAGAACAGTTAGCAGATTAGTTTCGGACACCAGACAAAACTGTTTTCTCTATGTACCTTAGGTATGAGAGTACATGTTCATAACAGACTGATAACACACTTACCAGGCAAGACTTCAGGAAGTTTCCAGACTTTTCCCTCATAAACAAAGGTAGACCTTTGAGAGCTGTAGCTTTTCTTTAAGCAAGCACATCAGAAGCCTGAAAGACACAGAAAAAGTTTTATGCATGTTATATTTAACCAAAAGTGTATGACTTACACCTTTAAAGGGCCAGTATTATGCTTATTCACAGGGTACACATTTTACAATATGTTTACATGATTTTACACTAAATAATTACTTAACAAGCTGCTAAATATTTACTTGATCAAGTTTGTCTAGGAGGGTCTTCATTTCATCTCCATAGGCTCCACAACATGATCATCTTTGGTGCATATTCATCCAAAGATGAAAAAGGTACTCTTTAGGTTGGTTTGTGTAATTCTGTAACACTCAGCACAGACCTTAAAACACGCACGCACACACATACAAATGCGCACACACTGAACAGTAAGAATATAGACTACACAAGTTAATTAATCTTTACATGCATAATTAATCTCAAATACATAAACTCACCTGATCTTCCAAAAACAATGCTGGCTATTGTTTTAGGACATCAGCCACAAGAGGATCTTCATTAACTATCTCACTCCTTCTCAAAGAGAAGAGAGTTCCAATTTGTAATCAATTGCCATGCTGAAATGTTTCTTCTTCATTTCCTCTTGTACTGCATCTTTTTCCTTCTGTAAGGAACAATCTGTCTGCCCTACTGGGTTGTCTGGGAGGAAGTTTACCTCACATCTCTTTGCTTTCTATAAACATCTAGGGTCATTGGTCACTTTTTCTTTGGTTCACAGTGACTTCAGAGCAACCTGCCCTTCGTAGTTTCTGACGGTAGTTCCCAACCTTATATTTGATGCTCATAGTCCAGCTGAGATAACCTGTTCCTGAGCCTGAGTCATTCCGCCATGGATACTTTTCAATCAGTGCAGCAGACACAGACGCCAACTCTTCAAGTCAAGTCAAGTCAAGAGGCTTTTATTGTCATTTTTGCTATACACAGTGGTACACAGTAAAAACGAAACAACGTTGCTCCGGAACCCTGGTGCTACACTAAACAACAAAACAACAACAGCATAGAGCTACAACACAAACATAAAGTGCATCGAGTGCAACAAAAAAGCAGTACAGACAGACAGTGCAGATAGACAACACAAGACAAGACAAAAGACACAAAACCAAGTATAGCACCGACTAGTAAACCTGCTGTATACTTAATTATACTGTACTGTGTAAGGAGAAATGTAAAAACTATACCTAGGAGAGAATACAAACAGAACAGAACAATGTAGTGCAAAAAACAGCAGCAAGGAGGTGCAAAGACAGCATGTAAACATTATACTGAATACAAAAGGTGCAAAGACAGCATGTAAACATTCTACTGTAATACAAGGTGCGAGTATAAATAATAATAAATAGATAAGTGGTGGTGGAGTGGATCGAGATGAGTGATGATTGTGTTTAGTCAGGGTTGTACAGTTCAGTAACACACTTTTGAGTGAGTGTGTGAGTGAGTGAGTGCACTGTAAAAAATGAAAAGTTGACAACCTAAAATTTCAAGGCAACTTGGAGCACAGGCTTTTTTGAGTTTACTCAACTTTGGCCCAAGTTGTTCATTCAACTCAAATCGCTGAGTAAAGTCACATATCTCTTTTTTGTTCAGCTAACAGTGTAGTTGTTCACTCAACTCAAATCACTGAGTAAAGTCACATAGCTCTTTTTTGTTCAGCTAACAGTGTAGTTGTTCACTCAACTCAAATCACTGAGTAAAGTCACATATCTCTTTTTTGTTCAGCTAACAGTGTAGTTGGTCACTCAACTCAAATCACTGAGTAAAGTCAGCTAACACAGTTTTTCTAGTTAAAATTACGTGTAATTAATTTCCAATGTGTCCCAATAAATTATGTTATGTGAACATTTTTCTATGAGTTTTCTGGACAAACATGTTTTGTTAGCATTTACACAATGTTATAAAATAAAACTATAAATGCAGACTTTAAGTTTTGTTTGTTTATTATCTTAAATACAAACAAGGTCAAACAATAGCCATACCTCCTAACAGAAAAAAAAGAAAGTCAAAATAAAAATCCTAGAAAAATGTCAATCAATAAAAAAACAATCTAAAGATAATTGAAGATTCACTTTTAACCTTTTAACGTGTAAAGGCTTTGACTTTATTCCTTAGATGCTTAAAACATTAAAACACTATAAAACATAAAATAAAACATATTAAAACATAGAAGTTCAACACTGTAACACTGTCAACAATGTCAACATGTACCTTACAAAATACACTGCAATCAATGAAAAATTTTAAACAATAAAATAAATTAGTACAAATATAAATTAAATTTAAATAAAATAACAAATAAAATGGCACAATAAAGAATCTGAAAAGATGAAAAATAAAAACACAATCAACAACAAAACAAATTAAATAAAAATGACATTGTAAGACATTATATTAACATTTTAAGAACTCAGTTTAACAATTTATTTTATTAATTAACATTTTAACATTAGGATGCTAATATTTGTTGAAATCAAAAGATGCTCACACCAAAATGTCAACATTCCCAGTAAGAGTTTACTTTTCACGGACTGTACCTTTGCAGAGCAGTAAACCCCATTTTCATAACACCATAAAACTAACATTTTTAAAACATCTTTAAACATAGTTCAACAATTCACAGTTCAACAACGTTCACAGGAAGAGCTTCGTTTTCAAAGACTGTACCCTTGCAGAGCATCGAGTGCCCATTTCCATAAACACCTTCTCAATTACCTCAAAAGTATATTTGAGTTCTTTTGGGTATTCTTGTTAGATGTAATTTGAGTGCACTTCGGGTTTTAGAGATGCAAATACAGTTGTCATAAAAACAATTCCAATTTACTCGTCCTCCATGTCGCAGTCTTGTGTGTTTTAGAAGCTGTTCTTGAGAAGAGTGGGCAAATATTACATTGCATGCTGAGCTCTGAAACCAGAAACCCCAGTAAATAAGCTGTATATGTGTTTGTGCCTATTGCTGACCAATGTACACTGGTGATCAATATTAGAGAACAATTTATAAACAATTGAACAATTCTGAAATAATGTCATCTTCACTGCTCAACAGTTGAAGGAGTTTTTGTCCTGTCTATACCATGCTACCAGAACACCTTTTCCACAAAATAACTAAGGCATTTCCAAAATACATTATTTTGCAGAAAACACACTGATCAAAATTAGAGAACACTTTCAGATACCTCCCAGTTATTGGTGTTAATCTGGCACCTGGTGTTAATTTCCTTGATTATCTTTCAACCCCTATTTAACTGACTGGCAGCCTAACTTCCAGTTTCACTGACTCTGCAAGATGGTGGGCCGTTCTAAAGTGACTGAAAGCCTCAGGCAGCAGGTTGTCCAGATGAAGGCCAAAGGGATGACCCTATCAGCAATAGCAAGACAAGTTGGTCGTTCCAAATCTGTGATTTCAAGAATATTGAATCTTTACAACATCACAAACTCATTTAAGTCCGCCAAGAAGGCTGGTCGTCCACGGAAGACAAATACAAGAGAGGACAGGATACTGCGGAGGATCTCAATGGGCAATCGTTTCCACACTGCAGCTGGAATTGCTCACCAGTTCAGCGCTGAACAGGGTAAGGATCTGTCTCGTCATACAGTGTCTTGACATTTAAGAGCATTTGGATTGAAAGCCCACTCTGCAGTGACCAAACCTCTCATTAGCAGAAAGCATCAAAAGGCTAGACTAAGCTTTGCTGAGGAGCATGTTGTGTGGACAGAGGAGAACTGGTCCAAAGTTCACTTCAGTGATGAAAGCAAGTTTAATTTATTTGGGTCCAATGGGAAACATTATGTTCGGCGACAAACTGGAGCTGAACCCAAACTGAACCCAAAGTGTGTAAAGAAGTCAGTGAAAAGTGGAGGAGGAAGTGTCATGATTTGGGGCATGTTTTCTGCAGCAAGAGTTGGGCCTCTTTTACAGCTACATGGCAGAGTGAATGCAAATGTTTATCCGAACCTTCTTCAACAACATATGGTTCCTTCCCTGCGTTCATCACCCAATCAGCCCGCAGTGTTCATGCAGGACAACGCTCCATGTCACACAGCAAAACGGGTAAAGCAGTTCCTTGAAACTGAAAACATTGAAATAATGACATGGCCTGCCCAGAGTCCTGATCTCAACCCAATAGAGAACCTCTGGAAAATCCATGGTGACAAAGTTATGGACAAGAAACCCACTACAGTCGCTGAATGTTGTAACCTTTGGAAAATGTTGTTGTAATCTTTTTTCCATGCTACAGTAATTGCTGTTCTCTAATTTTGATCAGTGTGTTTTCTGCAAAATAATGTTTTTTTTTTAAAATGCCTTAATTATTTTGTGGAAAAGTTGTTCTGGTAGCATGGTATAAACGGGACAAAAACTCCTTCAACTGCTGAGCAGTGAAGATGACATTATTTCAGAATTGTTCAATTGTTTATAAATTGTTCTCTAATTTTGATTGCCAGTGTATGTTATGCTATGGTGTACAGGCAAATATCATGTACAACAACAAAACAAATATCTACAAAAAATATCTATAGAGAAATATCTATAAAATATTACCAGTATATGGGTCAAAACACTACACTGGTCTAGGTCTGTTGGTAACATGGAAAATTAATCAGCATCACAAACACCAGTATTTTTTTTTTTTCTTTTTTATAATCCATCATGTAAATTCTTAAAAAATAATAAAAGTTTAACTTGCATAAAAATACTGGTGTTCTTGTGATAAAGATTTCTTGTTCATGTTACCAAAAGGCCTAGATCAGTATTGCATTTTGACCTATTCCTTAGTGCTGCTTACGACTTAAGACTTGTGTTTAATGCTGAAGTGAAATTAGTTTTCTGCGCTTCGTCACCACGATCAGGCCTTTCTGTGTAACAGCAGCAGCTTTTAACAGTAATCTAAAATTTTAAATATCTAACTGGATGGCCTGTTGTTGCATCATGGGCGATGGGCAAAAATTAATTTGTATCATGCCCATTGTAAAAGAAGAGTTTTAAGCGCATTACACCGAGTCTTATATTATTATCTATGCCGAACACGACAGCGTTACGACAAAAGACAAACACATTAAATACAAGACATTTGTAGGGATCCATTGATTTAAAACACACAATTGTGTTTTATACTGGCATTAAAAACTCTAACAAGAGTATATATTTGCATGTTGCGATGTTTTACAAACATTTAATAATAAAATGTAATAAAATGAATAAAGACACTTACTTTAATAAACGATGAAGTTTGGGTTGATTAGTTCGTTATGATCTCCTGCTCCCAAATTTTTCCGATAACTGTGGTAAATAAAGCCATTGCAAACCATGAAGTTAGATTTGCAAGATATAAAACTGGGATTGCGACATATTTTCACCTTGATAAGAACGTTCATGCAGAGCCGGCGCCAGACCATAACTAAGTAATCAGCAACAATAACTTGCAGAAACGAGGCATAAAAAACCAATACAGTGCAAGGGCACACACATACAACTAGTACACACTGTCAGCTCATTTACTGTAAAGAAAATCACAAAATAATTACGGTATCCAGCGTTCACAAACGCTTCCACACGGCTCGTGCCAACATTACATTTACGACAGCAAAAAAACCCCCACAGAATCTGCTTTTACGCTTACTCAAGCCAGTCTCGATTAATGTACCAACTAGACAAAAAAAAAAAAGCACTTTTTTTTTGCCACCGAAACATGCGTGCAGGGTACTGTTTTAATTTTCTTGATTAGGTTGATTGCTCCCTAGATCATTCACGGCCTGTAGATTTGAAAATTCCGCCTCGGCTCCATTAGCCCCAGTTTCCGAGTTAGTGCTAACAGGTGTTTCCGTGATGTCAGATAGAATAAGCGGTGCTGGCTGAGAGGCTGAGTGATAGTAGTACATTCTAAATCTGAAGAAGGTCTTGCAGAAGTAAAACCGACGAGCCATTTTCTAATATCTAATATATTAAATGAATTAAAAACTGTAACGCAGGGTGGTCACGTGACCCTGAGCAAGATGGCAGCTTAAGAGTTTTGCTCCGCTTTAGAACTCCGTATTTTTTTTAATTAAGCCCTATTTTCTGCATAATTTGTGCTATTTCGATAGCGTGAAAAGAGATGGAAGGTGGATAAGGATAAGGATTTTCCTATTTTCTCATCTACAAGGTCACAGAAAAGTAAGGAGAAAAAGAAAAACACCGTGATGGAGAAGGGGAAGAGGCTAGTGCTGGCCTACAATCGGACACTTCACTTATTTTGAGTGAAATTAGGGCTGTGGGCACGCGGCTGGACGGTATTGAGGGACAGTTAGGAAAAATTGCTTCCTCTGTTGCAGTCCTCGAGAATGCATTCGCTGCACTCACTGTACGAGTCACTGACACCGAGACCCGTGTAACTGCAGCCGAGCAGCGGATCTCTGTAGTGGAAGACACGAGGAGTGCACATAGCAATCTGATGGCTAATTTGCGTGCTACCGTGGAGCAACTGCAGGCTAAAGTGGATGATCTGGAAAACCGGGGTCGACGTAAAAACATGAGGATTGTTGGGCTTCCTGAGAAAGCGGAAGGCAGTGAATCTTTGACTACTTTCTTACAGTCTGTGTTGCCGGTTTGGCTTTAGCTTCCCACAGGTTTCCCTGCTATCGAGATCGAGAGAGCGCACAGAGCCCCCCTTCCGTCTCATTAACACCGAACGTGCCGCCGAGGAGTGTTATTGTGCGGTTCCTCCGCTTCCCAGTAAAAGAGGCGGTTTTGAGAGCTGCCAGGAAAACACCGGTAAACCATAGTGGTGCCACGTTACGCTTTTTCCCAGATTTATCGGCGGAGATTGTGCGGAAACGGAGAGCGTTTGGAGGCGTGTGTAAGAGAATGGTGGCTCGAGGGTTATACCGTGGCTTTGCTTATCCAGCTAGACTCCGCTGTTTACACAATGGAAAGATCATTCTATTTGACACCGTAGAGGCAGCTACTAACTTTCCTGAACACAATTTTATGGCTTTTTCAGTTCGTTGCAGGACCACTCGGTGGAATTTTGTTTGTTTGGACGAACTTCGGTTCTATATTTAGGACTGTTATGCCGGTCTGCACTAAAGTTTTTTAATCATTTATTTTATTATTTTTGCTTTTTAGTTTAAAAAAGCCATTTAATTACATGTCCACAACTTTTTTTTTCTTCTCTTTCTTTATAGGTTGTATTTAATTGATATTTTTTCTTGTTAAGGTAATTTAGGGTCGACTTTGTTTATTTCTAGGAGTTTTTAAGGGGTTCTTTCTGTCTGTCGTGTTTCTGGGTGGTCAATGGAGGTGTTGGTGGATGGTGTGTGTGACGAGTTGATATGTGAGTCCTATCGTTTGGGGATAGGGCAGAGGGGGGAGGGTTGGTGGGGGTTTTTGTTTATGTTTAGGAGAGCCGGTTATGTTACGGAGTTGTGGTGTCTTAATCTTACTTCTGTCAGTCCACAGCATTTAAATACTTTAAACAGCACTGATGTATGTCTGATCTGACTAGGGTGGTCACATGGAACGTGAAGGGCATGGGTAACGTAGTCAAAAGAAAGAAAGTTCTGACGTTCTTGAAGAAGGAAAGAGTAACTATCGCACTCCTACAGGAGACGCATTTGTCAGACGCCGAACATTTAAGGCTTAAAAGGGACTGGGTTGGAGAAGTATAATTTAGTTCTTTCTCGTCAACTAAACAGGGCGTGGCCATTTTGATACATAAAAAATTTCCTTTCATCTTAGAACAGGTTAAAAAAGATCCTGAAGGCAGATTTGTTCTGATTACTGGTCGCATCTTAGGAAAACCTCTTACTGTCTTAAATGTGTATGCCCCGAATGAGGACAGCCCCGACTTTATATCAAAGATGGTCCTATTGTTTAATCACAAGTGTAATGGCCTGGGGATTATGGCTGGGGACTTTAACTGTGTCATGGATGGTAGGTTAGACAGATCATCTTTCACAAGATCATCTGCCCGTTCTTCAAGAACTCTGCAAAATATGTGTCACGCTTCAGGCTTAGTGGACATATGGAGGGAGCTGCACCCAGGGGTCAAGGATTTTACATTTTATTCCTCTCCCCATAATTCTTATTCCAGATTAGACTATTTATTCTTGCCCTCCAGATTTGTTAATTGTGTGAGATCCTGTGAATGCGGCTAAGGCCACATTAAGGGGCCACATTATCTCTTTTACCACGTGGCATAAAAAACAGAAGGCAGAGAACAGGAAAACATTAGAGGAGGAGGTTTAAAGATTGGAACTGATTCATAAACTCTCACCCACGCAAAACAACTGGAATCTTCTAATTGGTGCCAGGTCTAAACTAAACTTTAACTATTCAGAGCATGTAAAAAAGTTAGTGATGTTCAGCAGGCAAAGATTTTATCAGTTTGGGAATAAACCCAGTCATCTCTTGGCATATCAGCTCAAATGTGAACAGGCTGAAAGGTCCATTAGGGCCATTAAAATCGCTGAGGGAGTAGTTTCACATGATCCTGCTGTAATAAACTCCAGTTTTAAAGATTTCTATGAGAATCTGTACACCTCCTCTTGCGCCCCCCAAGACCCTGCCACGTTTTTGGATAGGATACCCCTACCCTCAAGCTCAGACGAGGACCAGGCCTTTCTCAATACCCCTCTGACGAAATGCGAAATCTTTGCCGCTATTCAGTCTATGCCTAGTGGGAGGGCACCAGGGTTGGATGGCTTTCCTCCGGAATTTTACAAAAAAATTTTGGCATGTGCTGTCCCCTATTTCCATGCCGGTAGTTGATAGCCTTTTGCAAGACAGTCTTACTCCAGATTCCTGGAGGACTGCTTCTATTAGCTTGATCCTCAAAAAAGGGAAGAACCCGTTAGACTGTGCCTCGTATAGCCCAATTAGTTTACTTAATGTAGACTTCAAAATTGTGGCTAAAGCCTTAGCTCGTCGCCTGAAGAAGATTCTACCTAAGGTTATTAAACCAGACCAGACTGGTTTCATTAAATCTCGTTATGGCTCGGACAATGTTCGTCGCCTGTTGAACGTAATACAACATCTGACTGTAGATGGTGACCCGGCTGCTATAATATCTCTAGATGCAGAGAAAGCTTTCGACAGGGTTGAGTGGAGGTTTTTGTTTCAGGTGTTGGACAAGTTCAATTTGGGCTCTAACTTTATCAAATTAGTGAAGCTCCTTTACTCTAGCCCGTCAGCTGTGGTTAATACTAACGGTTTACTATCAGGTAGACTTTCGATCCAGAGGGGTTGCCGTCAGGGCTGTCCCCTGTCGCCACTCTTGTTTGCCTTATATATCGAGCCTTTGGCGGAAAGTATTCGCATGCATAGGGGCATCCAGGGGGTGATGGCGGGTGGAATGGAACACCGTCTTTCATTATATGCGGATGATGTTCTTCTTTACTTAAAGCAGCCACGATTATCCATTCCCAGTCTGTTGGAGACAATTCATCGTTTTGGTCAGTTTACTGGATATAAAATAAATTTTGGAAAATCCCAGGCCATGTTTTTAAATACCCCACAACCGGTTAAATTACACTGTCCCTTTCACATCACTGACTCTGGGTTTCTTTATTTGGGCATACACATAACTTCTGATTTAAAGGATTTATTCTCTAAGAACTACTCACCCTTAATGGCGAAACTTAAGCAAGACATGAATAGATGGGCCCCTTTACCAATTTCTCTCTTTGGAAGAATACAATCAAAATGAATGTGCTCCCTCGCTTACTCTACTTATTTCAGTGTTTACCCTGTTACTTGGATCAGAACTTTTTTAAAGATCTGAATACAGCTATTGGTAGGTTTGTATGGAACAATAGAAAACCTAGGATTAAACTTGTTTCTCTTTTGAGGCCGAGGGAGTGTGGGGGTGGCTCTTTGCCCAATATGCAGCTATTTTATTGGGCTGCTTAGATTAAACAAATGCTTAGGTGGTTTTTAAATGATACAGACTCCTTGTGGGTCAGTATGGAGTCTTTTGCGTGTGCGCCGAGACTGCTAACATCTCTTCCATTTATCCATAACTTCAAGGAGGTCCGCCCAGGAGCTGGGAATTTTTTGCTTTTGAACACTCTTTTGGCTTGGGATGATGTCAGGAGATATCTCAATGTCCCCAAGAATTTGTCCATGCAATCCCCAATTGTTTTGAACCCTGACTTCCCTGACTCGTTAGCCGTTATTGGCCTTCTGGCCTGGGTGGAAAAGGGTATATCTAATTTGGCTGATTTATTTACAGGGAAGGTCTTTAAATCTTTTGAGACACTTAGGATAGATTACCAAATCCCCAAAACAGATTTTTTCAAATTTCTCCAATTACGTCATTTTATTCAGTCTGACGTGAGACAGGGGAAAATTCGCTGGGAACTTTCTGATGTTGAAGATTATCTTCTTCTTCCGGGGGCACTAAAGGGGCAGATTTCTTATCTGTATTCTTTGTTATCAGGGACCTCTTCTCCATTGGATCCTTTAAGAAAGGTTTGGGAAAGGGATATGGGCCAGTCATTTACTGATGACGAATGGCTCTCCATACGAGAGGAGGTTTTTCATAAATCAATCTCAAGCTCTGTGCATGAACAAAACTTCAAGTTTATATACAGGATATATCTTACCCCAGTACGCCTCCACAAAATGTACCCAAATGTATCTCGGATGTGTTTTAAATCTGAAATAGGAACCTTGATGCATTTATTTTGGGACTGTAAGAAAATTAAACCTTTTTGGCAGGAGGTACATGATTTGGTTCAGAAGACGCTGGATAGACAATTTACTTTGTCTCCAACTATTTATTTACTAAACTGCAAAACATCATTGGATTTCTCTACTGACTCTCAGTCTTTGTTAAATATCATTACTTATCTGGCAAAGAAATGCATACTTATTCTCTGGTCATCTCCAAAGGTACCAACTTTAAAGATGTGTTTAGCACAAATGGCTAATCTTCTTCCTTTGGAAAAACTTACGTACGACTTACAGAATAAATCTGATGTATTCTGGCGGATATGGGCCCCTTTGTGGGATTTACTTACTCTGCAGGCAAGACCCTAGCCCTGATTTATGTTCTTCCTTTTTGTGTTTTGTTTTCTTTACCCATTTGTAGTTGTTTCCATCTTGTTTTGATTTGCCCTTTGCCTTTCCATGGTCACTTTCCCATATTATCATTATATTGTTGTTATTAATATGCTTGAGTGTATGTTGTGTGTGTTGACTGATCGGCTCTGTTGTTGTTTTGTTTCAGTGAAAAATAAATAAAAATATAATAAAAAAAAACAAAACTGTAACGCAGCACAACAACCTCTTTGGGTTTGCCCCCCTTAACGCCGGCACTGCGTTCATGCAAACTTGCTTTAAAATAATAAGCTTGACCAGTGACACTACATTTCTTACTTATGACTTTCAAAACCAGGTCAAAAACAATTGTACATTTTATTGGCATTAAAAAATCTAACTAACATTACATACATTTGCATGTTGCAAACAATGGCGCTATCATTCCATGTGCACTCCAACGTCTGCACGTTATAGCGTGCATGCTCCAACCACCAAGCCAACGTGTGTGCTTGTAAACTTATATGTGCATATCCAGTCAACGTTTCAATTTAAGTTGGTCAGACAATTTTTGAACCAACTTATTTCCACTTATTAAGTCAACTTTTTTGAGTTGTATTGTCCAAGTTAACTAATAGATATAAGTTATTCAAACTTTTCGAAAGTTGGATTTTTTACAGTGTGTGTGCGAGTTCTGTTTCAGTTCTGTGTGTTGAGTAGCCTGATGGCTTGTGGAAAGAAACTGTTGCACAGTCTTGTTGTGATGGCCCGAATGCTTCGGAACCGTTTTTCTGATGGTAGGAGTGTGAAAAGTGTGTGTGACGGGTGTGTGTTATTGTCCACAATGCTGTGTGCTTTGCAGATGCAGCGTGTAGTGTAAATGTCCATGATAAAGGGGAGAGAGACTCCGATGATCTTCTCAGCTGTCCTCACTATCCTCTGTAGGGTCTTGCAATCCGAGACGGTGCAATTCCCAAACCAGGCAGTGATGCAGCTGCTCAAGATGCTCTCAATGGTCCCTCTGTAGAACATGGTCAGGATGGGGGGAGGGAGGTGGGCTTTCCTCAGGGATGGGAGGGGATGGATGGAGGAGGGATGGTCTTCACGTTGTTCTGTACCTCAAACCGTGCGTAGAAGTCGTTTAGCGCATCTGGGAGGGAGGCACAAGCAGGTGATGTGGTCTTATAATAAGTGATCGCCTGGATGCCCTGCCACATGCGCCGAGTGTCTCCACTGTCCTGGAAGTGGTTGTGGATTTTCTTTGCATGTGTGTGCTTCGCCTCTCTGATGGCACGAGACAGTTTGGCCCTTGCTGTTTTTAAGGCCCTCTTGTCCCCTGATCTGAAGGCAGAGTCTCTTTGTTTCAGCAGCGCACGCACATTTGCAGTCATCCACGGCTTCTGGTTGGAGCGTGTAGTGATGGTCTTGGAGATGGTCACATCATCAACGCACTTGCTGATGTAGCTGGTCACTGATGATGTGTACTCCTCCAAGTTGATGGAATCGCCATTGGTTGCAGCCTCTCTAAACATGTCCCAGTCAGTGCACTCAAAACAGTCCTGAAGAGCAGAAGTAGCTCCTTCTGGCCAGGTTTTCACCTGTTTCAGAACCGGTTTAGAGCGTCTGACAAGCGGTCTGTATGGTGGAATTAACATAACAGAGCTGTGGTCTGAGTATCCGAGATGGGGGCGTGGCTCCGCACGATACGCGCCGGGGATGTTTGTGTAAACAAGATCCAGCGTGTTCGCTCCTCTCGTTGCAAAGTCCACATGCTGATGGAGTTTAGGAAGCACAGTCCTGAGATTCACGATTGAAATCTCCGGCGATAATAAACAATCCGTCGGGGTGAGCATTCTGCAGGTCGCTAATAGCGCCGTAGAGTTCACACAGTGCCTCCTTAGCATTAGCACTGGGTGGAATGTACACTCCGACGATGAATACAGTTGTGAATTCCCGTGGTAAATAAAAAAGGTCTGCATCTAACAGTCACAAACTTCACTAGCGATGAACAATAGCGAGAAACAAGCACAGAGTTCTTACACCATTCCGTGTTGATATAAACACATACACCACCAACGCGAGTCTTACCGCACAGAGCTGCGTTTCTGTCGGCTCGAAACACGGTTAGCCCGTCTAGCGGAACTCTGTCGCTGAGCCACGTCTCCGTGAAAACAAAGACGCAACAGTCTCTAAACTCTCGCTGTGTGGTTCGCTGGAGTCGGATGTAGTCCAGTTTATTATCTAGGGAGCAGACGTTTGAAAGAAAAATGGACAGGAGAGCCGGCCGGCTAGGGTTAGCATTTAGCCTAGCACGGACACCCGCCCGCTTGCCGCGCTCCCGCTTCCTCGAACAGCGCTTTCGACGTCTCCTCTCCCGGCCACCGGCATCAGGTAACAAAATCAAATCAAATTTTATTTGTCACATACACATACATACAGGGTACGACATGCAGTGAAATGCTTGTCGTGCTTAACACCGAGGGCTGGGGGCCTGGTCTTTGTGGCCGAGGTTGTAGCAAGACGAGGTTGCGAAGGTTGTTGATAATATTATCATGCAGATTATTGGTTGCAAGATGCCTGTACTGTAGCAGTGTCTGGTGGTCGTACGCATGAACACAGCTGACTCTGGTGTCCATGCATTGTGGAAGGTCGCGCTAAATATGGTGAAAGCACCATTTTTGGATCCGGAGAGGCCACTGCGAGCTACTGCCGCGCAGCCATCTTGGATTCATTCTTGATTGTTTGGGTAAGCTTTGAATGAAACATTGCCTAAGCTATGCTATCCAGCTATGCTATTTTCATTTCTCTTGGTACTGTGAACAGTGTTCCATCTTCTTTAAAATTCTCATTCCCTTTCTCAAGCCGCAACTCAACATCATAAGAGGGAATCAGAAAAGGAGATGGCCACTGAGACATTTCACGCAGTCTCACAGACACAAAGGGGAAACTCTGGTTGAGCTATCAGATGGGGAGGACATACTGGCAGTGTCTAAAGAGGAAATTGAGGTCTCAGCTTCTGATTCTTCAGGTACTTTCTGGATGATCTTCAGCACTGCTCTTTCTGGTGGAAGCTGTTATATTGGTCAAGTTTTGTCACGCAAGTGACAAAACGTTTGTTCAGAAGACTGCAGTTCATCAAGTTTGGAAATGTGTCAATTTGTCAATGTGTCAAAAGCATATCGTTGCTTCTGACAACTTCACGGACATGACCAACTCCACTATCTCGCTCAAGTCCATCAAAATTTCCTAAGCAGGCTCAGAATTGGGTACAAGATTACCAGTCAATAATGATAATAAGTGTAGTAATGCCCAATTCTCATGCCCATTCCTATCTATGGTTTTCTTATGAGAAACTGGACTGGGAAATGAATTGGGGTCTGTTTATTCTGTCGGAGTAAGAAAAGGACTTAATACATTTGTTCAGAGTATCAAGAGCAAAATGTCTTTTTGTGATGAGTTCTTTCATCAAACTGAACAATTCCCTTCGAAGTGTCATATAGAACATTTGGCGGGAACCCTGTTATTGGGTGAAAGAAAGAAAGGTGCTTACAAGAACACATTCTTTTTTTTTTACTCCCAGTCTGATCTGAAGCTCATGGTGGTCTCTCAGTTCATTTGTAATGGAGTTGTGCTGTTTAATGGTTTGAAGCTAAAAACAACTAGCATATTGTGTCTGTATGTCATCGTTGCTGACTTGGCTTGGCTTTCTTGAAAGCCAGCAAGACTGTGATCCCAAGATTGTCAGCACATACACAATCTACCGTTCCTCAGAGATGTGCATTCAGTGCTTCAACAAACACACCTCTCTGCTCCAGGCCTTTCATGCCTTAACAGTGGATCAAAAAATTTGTCATAGCCGAACTGTTTTATATCACTGCTTTTCCCAAGCAGAGCAAGTAGTATTGAGTGAAGAGTAGAACAGAATTTGGCAAGCAAATTTAGAAGCACCCAATAAACAGCTGTGATTTTGTGAATATTTTTTGAAGTCCCCAAGGAATTGCAAACCTTAAATTCATCAGTGTACCTCGATGCTGAAATGTAATCACTTTGTACCCCTAAAAGTTGGGTTTCTTTGTAATTCTGTCCACTACGAGTTGATGTGTACAGTCCTGGTAAATCCTCCTCAACAAAACCTGCTTTTTTCCAAGACATTTGCTCTGTTTAGCAACACTTCAAGAACCCTCAACACTGGGCCATACACAAAGTTATTTTGGTGTAGTCTAGCAAATCAGTACTCAACAGGATCAATTACTTGAAAATGCTTTTTAAAATAAGCTTTCCGTCTGTATTCTGTTGAGAGTACCCTTCTTTGCAGTAGCTGTAAAAACAGGATTTATTTTGAGCACTTCTGCTGTAACAATTCAGCAAGCTCTACTGCAATGACTCATTAATGTGGCTTTCATACTTTCTTATAATATCCCTGATTGTTTGTTTTGCTGTATACCGTAATTTCCGGACTATAAAGCGCACCCTTATATAAGCGCACCCACTGAATTTGACAAATATTTTTATTTTTAACATAAATAAGCCGCACCTGTCTATAAGCTGTCTACACTAATGTACTTTACACAGGCTTTAACGGAAGACACGCTACACACGGTGTAACGGGTGAAATATGTTGCGCTTCTATTAGGAGCATAGCGGTATTTTGGGAATAGCATGCACAGCATTCTTCTGGTATTACTGCGTGTGTGGAGACCGAGGATTATGTCCCTATTATTTTCTGATGCTCATTTCTAAGTTTCTTTGACTAACCCATAACGCTGTTGCCAAGAAAAATCAAAAAGCATGAGATTTGGAAACCTGTCTGTGCTTATATGATTTTTATTGCAACTGGAATTTTAGTGAGCTCTCCCCTCACCCAGACTTAACGCGCTACAACGGCTTGTATCTAAACAGTAGCCTACCAAGTAAGTCATTGTTCACTGTTTTCCTCCTTCCTTTCACAACTACAGTGGTACCTTGACCTACGAGTGCATTAATTTACGAGTTTTCCGAGGTAGGAGCGGTCACTCGGTCGTTTTTTTTTGCTTTGTTACGCGAGCAAAAAATTGAGGTATGAGCTTGAGACGCCGCTACTAGATGGCGAAGCGAAGCCAGAAAGCGAAGATTGTGACGAAAATTAAGATAAGCAAAGAAGAAAAAGTTAAAACTTTAAAGTTTAGGGATACGTAGTGTACAGGAGTGATAGTAAAAAACAAGTTTTTCCTCACCTCCACATCCTCACCTACGCTTATCGCCTCTACCCCCCCTCCACACACACACACACACACACACACACACACACACACACACACACACACACACACACACACACACACACACACCCCACTGGCATTTTCGTTAGCTCAAGTCGTCTCATCTCCAGCGAAAATACACTGAATAAAACCTTATTATATCTTTACATACTCTTTCTATTATGTTTTTATACAAGATTTGTTATTTAGAAATGTATTTTCCAATTTAATAACATGAAACATAAAAACGGGGTGTCATTTTGAGGGTTGGAACAAATTAATGCCATTTCAAGTATTTTCAATATGGAAAACTGATTTGATGTGCGAGCAAATTGAGATACGAGCTCGTCCACGGAACGAATTAAACTCGTAGGTCAAGGTACAACTGTATTTCTCTAGGGAGTTGTCTTAACTCAGAGCCCGTCTCCGAGGCAACACATCGAGGGTGGACTCTTTGCTCGGAGGATTCCCAATAATGCTCAGCCAATTCTAGAAAAACTTAAATATAATAGACACAAACTACCAATGAAGGATCCTCAGTCTCGGATGAATAAAAGCAAAACTTCTTTATTCCATGCATATTCCAATGAGCTCAATAGAAGGTGGGTACCTCACATCAAAATGATCAGCACATCAAAAATGATAGAGCACACCAAAGTGAGGAAGCACACCTACTGTCCACTCGCGCTCGTATTTATACCCTGTAGACACCGTATCTTTCTATTTTTTTTCTTATTTCTTCACCTTGAGTGATTGATAATGTCAGAATGCAGGCATTACTGTACAAATTATACTAATGGCTGCTAACTAATAAATAATCCTCAAGCAGAGACAGGTGGATATGGTTTTACCCACAGAATGAGAGAAATTCTTCTCTTTTGACAATAGATATTGCTTATTAAAAATCAGATGGTGTGTTTTTATAAGTGAATGATATGGTTTTACCTGCATTAAACCTGCCTTGTCTTTGTGAGAGGCCCATAATTTCACCTAAATTTGGTTTATCAGGCAGGACTTCTGTACTATCGTGGAAGAAATCTTCAGGGTGTAGCTGTGGCTTAGTTGAAAGCATGAGGACAGAAGGAAAAGACAGTGAAACATTGTTTTTTCAAAAACGGAATCTCTATTCCCATTTTATGCATCATATCTCTTCCCTAAAGGATTAAAGGCTGGTTTGCAATTATTGTAAAGCTATGATTAAAATTTGTACCAGTCGGTGTCACAACAGGCAAAGGGTGTGTTACCGGACGTGAAATTGGAACCCAATCTATTCCCACAGAGCAAGTTCTTTTTCCTGAAATGGGACCAGAATATTTACCCCCAGCAATTGAAGAACAGGTAGCACCAGTATCAACAAGAAAACAATAATAGTTATTGTCTATGTGCAAAGTGACATTAGGCAAAGTCAAAGGGTGATTACTTTATATATTTAACTTTATACATATAACTTTACTATATATAAGTTATCATCGAAAAATCATGGGGTAGGCCGCCCTATGCCCCAAGTCCCCTAGGAAGGATATTGTCGCTGTTTGGGCCTCTGTACAACTGCATGCTGATCTGTATTTCCTACACGCTGAGTGGCTAGATCTGTATATATTTTGTGGAGTTAGTTGTAACAGGAAGACTTCTACATATAGTGTCAATATCACTAGCATTTGCTGGTTTAACATGCATTTCATTTCAGTTTTATACAAATGCAATAGTGGGCTGTATAGATGTAGCAACAGGCAGCGTAGGATAAAGACCAGGGCTAATAGATGGTGTCGAATTGTATGATGGAGGTGATTGTTTCTTATTTTAAGAGCATTTAGAAGCGTTGACTCTTTCTGGACTTTTGTCTCAGTACCACTTCATATTTACACACTGACATGTTGTTAAGTTTATTAAGTGTGTAAAAGTAGACATTGTGGAGGTTCACAAATGTAAATAATAAAAACAAAAAATGTAAATTATAATAATTAACAAGCAATTTTATGATTCGCATTTTTTTCTCCCCAACTATACCAAAATTGGACCAAACCGTGAATTTTGAGTTTGAAATTTGAGTTAAAACCATGGATTTTGTGTGGTCCAAAAAAAAAAAAAAAAAAGGAAAAAACCCCATGATCTAGCAAACATTTTTGTGATTTGGAAATTATGGCACTAGTTTCTTTGATTTCCCTTATTACTTATTAGTGGAATTGCGATAGAAGGGTATCTGTGAGAGTGAGAGTTGTATGGTTTAGAGACAATGGCATTGAGTAAAAGACAGGGGGTGGAGCTAGAGGTAGCAGAGCTGAAGATGTTAAGGTTTTCGTTAGGAGTGACAAAGATGGACAGGATTAGAAATCCCCTTATTTTCCGATCTTGCCCTCTTTTTTTTAATTCCCCTTATCTTTGGCCTTGGTGTTCATTCCTTCCAAACAACACCATATTTGGAGTTCCTGTTTTTCCCATTCCCCTTATTTTCGGCCTTTATCTGGTTTTATATAAAAAATTTGTGTGTATAAAGCCTTTACTTTCTTTGGATCCAACCATATGTTGCTTCAGTCTTTCAAGTGTGAACAACCAGGCGGCCTATTTTGTCTTCCTGCATCTGCAATGGGTAAGTGTTATGCTTTATTCTTTTTATAATGCTGTTTGCTATTCTACTTTTATTGAATTGAGTTATATCAGTGTATTAGATTGCCTGTATACATGTGCTTGATTATATTACTTTAATTTGATAGTTGCAAGTGCCCAGGTTATATTTTAATTGTGCATTCTGAACTGATTATTACATAGTGTATAGAATCTTCTCTTGAATGTGTGTTATCCTTTGCCTGCGCCTAGCAGTCACCGTGATTTTACCCTGTTTAACATCTTATCTCTGTTGGTCTCTTTTGCTCAGCTCCACCACACAAACGTTCTGGAATGTCTCAGATGAGTGTTCTTCGCAGACAATACCGCCAATTTCAGCTCTCCTCACTTGCTACTGAGCTTGCTCAATTTCTTGAACAACTCTCTGGCCTAACTGTTCCAGCGAATCCCTATCTGCCTCCTCGCATCGTGCAGAGCACTTCTACGCGCGACATGGACACACAGACCTCACCTGACCTCTCTGCTACTCGCAATTGACAGCCCCGAGCTTATGATGACAACTGCAGCGAAAGCTCCTGCCTCCCTGATATGTTACCACTGCTTTCTCCCTATCCCTCATGCTGGTCTCCCACTGATTATTCTCCTACTTCTCCCGTTGCTCTGCCAAGCCACCGTGCTCCTGTGCCTTTGCCCGGCCTTAGGCCTAAATACCCCTTTATGTCTCCTGCAGCTGCAGAAGCCCACACGCCTTGTTATCCCAATAAAAATGCTTAAACTCCCTCAAGGTCGTTTCTGTCCTTTTTGTCTATTCCACACACTTATAACATCAGTCAGACTCTATCCTACTCACACATGTAAATACCTTATTATTACTATTTTAATTTAATTTAATTATTTTTAAATAAAGGCTTGATTAACATATAGGTTAAAAAAAGGAGACTTTTTTCACATTCCGCTTACTTCCGCGATAACTTTTTATCAATCATACATGTAATACAGCAGTAAAACAAAAAAGTCTTTGAGTTCTTTGGCACATGTAGTTTTCTTCTGACCCAGATACTTTGCGTATCGCAGGGGGTCATGTTGGAGCCCTGGAAGAGGTTACTAGCACTTGTTGGTCCAAGGAAAAAGTCCATTAAGGCTTAATATCCACGGTGATCAAAAGTAAAATAATCACAAGTACACAATATAAACAATCTCCCAAAAAGTCCATTTGGTTAGGAAACCTAAAAAATCTACTTACACTAGTCTAAATGAAACATTAACTCAATAAAAGAGAAACCTAGTACCCATGAATACCCGGAGGCTATCAAAACCAGTGTTAGTAATCAAATTCAGTGATAATATTATGAATAATATTCAGTGTAGACTACAACATACTTAGAATCCGTGTAATAAGGTGAACAAAATTGAAACTTAAAGATGATTTTAAAACTCAAACATTGGTCGAAACTTAAATCAAACATTTAAAAAAAAAAAAAAAAATGCAACAAATCGAAAATCAAAAATAAAATGCAAAATCAAAAGATCGACATTACTCTAATCGACATTACTAATCGACATTACTGAATCAAAAGATCAACATTACTCTAATCAACATTACTAATCAACATTACTCCCACCCTCACAGCATAATCACAACATTGATGAACTAGGAGTGGGCAAAAAACCCTGTTGACAACCCAAGTGCCAGGGAAAATTCCCACTCTGCCCACCAGTGGTGCGACAGTGGATTCACCACCAAGGTCATCCTCAGTCGTGATTGTTCATGCAGCTAAATATGAGACACGTGAAAAAGGAATGAAAATGAAAAAAAGAACAATATAGTCTGCATAAATGTGGTAGAGCTATGGAACAGGCGACAACCGTTTAATCCATTGTGGTAGGGGAGCGGATATACGGCGACCAGTCCGTAATGCAAACCACACAGCATTGAGCCATTTAAGGCGAGAATATCTACCTCGTGTCGAGATTACTTCTGAGTCTATGGCGCGCATGTTGCATCTGCGAACAAGTATAGGACTGTCGAGAAAAATATTTTAATCAACCATATCTAGCGTGTGTTATACTCAAACTAATATGAA
Source organism: Silurus lanzhouensis (assembly GCA_039877035.1). Lineage (NCBI taxonomy): Eukaryota > Metazoa > Chordata > Actinopteri > Siluriformes > Siluridae > Silurus > Silurus lanzhouensis. Next base: position 2,360,528 of record JBCEWE010000097.1, on the reverse strand, counting down.
TCAAACTAAAATAACCTAATTAACCTAATTAAATATAGAACTTATTAGAGACAATAGAAGTAATCTGACAAAACCTATTTAATCTATATGGTAATCAAACCTTTATTTACATTAAGTATAAAATAATAATAAGGTATTTACATGTGTGAGTAGGATAGAGTCTGACTGAATGTTATGAGTGTATGGAATAGACAAAGGAAGACAGGAAACAAACTTGAGGGAATTTAAGCATCTTTATTGCGGGGTTCTGCAGGGCGTGCGGGGTTCTGCAGCTGCAGGAGACATGAAGGAGTAGCTTGGCCCAGGGACGGGTAAGGGCACAGGAACACGTTGGTTTGGCGCGGGGGTCGCATGCGGCTCTTAAGCGCCGCCCTAGTGGCTCCCTGGAGCTTTTTAAAAAAAAAAATATATATATAATATAATATTATTTCAGTACGATATAAATTAATAAACATTCTTAACGTTTTTCAACGTTGTAAAAATGTGTATAATAAATATTTAATTTCAACATTTCTGTCAACGAAGATTTACGTAAAAAAAAAACTGCGAAACACGTTTCTGTCAGATCGCCATGATGCTGAAAAACAAACAAACAAACCGGCGGGTGTGTCATGGGCCATGGATCCCAAGGGGAAAAAGAGAAAGATAGCTGAGGAGAACAGAGGATTCAACAGTTCTTGGACCGAATCATTTGCTTTCATTGCCAATGCGGAAGGATTGCCTGCATGTTTGCTTTGTAATGAGAAGTTGTCAAATAACAAAAAGAGTAATGTGGAAAGACATTTCCAGGGAAAGCATGCTACATTTGCAGCCAAGTACCCAGTTGGGAGTGAGAGAAAAAGTGCGATTGCATTACTTCTGGAAAAATTAGAGGAGCGCAAAGATAAATTTAAGAAGTGGATTGCATCTCCAAACTCCACTACTGCTGCTAGTTTTGTTGCAACCCGGGAGATAATAAAGCGTGGGAAATCGTTCACAGATGGTGACTACATGAAGGATTCATTCATTAAAATTTCAGAGCACCTATTTTCAGACTTCAAAAACAAAACCGAGATAATACAGAAAATTAAAGACATGCCTCTCTCCGCAAAGACAGTGAAGGAAAGGGCCATTAAAATGGCAGGCAACATCACCAATCAGCAAATCAAGGACATTAATTCAGCTCCAGCATACTCAATTGCCTGTGATGAGTCATGTGATGTGATCGATATTGAACAGGCAGCGCTGTTATGCAGGTATGTTAACTCTGATGGGCCGCAAGAAGAAATGATCGAATTAATACCACTGAAAGGTCAAACACGCGGGGAAGACATATGTGAGGCTGTGCTGAAGTGTTTAAATGACAATGGAATAAACACCAACCACCTGATTTCAGTGGCTACAGATGGGGCACCCAGTATGAGGGGATCACAAAAGGGGTTTGTGACTTTATTACAGAAAGCGTTGGATCGAAATCTGCTTGCATTTCACTGCATCTTGCACCAAGAAGCACTGTGTGCAAAAACATTCCCACCGGAGTGTATGGAGTGTATGGCATTAAACCACCGTCAGTTCCGTGCATTGCTAGATGAAGTTGACAGCGAATATTCCGATCTCCTGCTACACAATAAGGTCCGATGGCTGTCCAGAGGTAAGGTTTTGCGTCGCTTTGTTGCTTGTTTAGAACATGTGAAAACATTCCTGAAAAGCAAAAACCTGAACTACCCGCAACTGGAAGATACCGAGTGGCTGGAAAAACTGCACTTTATGGTGGATATGACAAGTCACCTAAACATGCTGAATAAAAGTCTACAGGGGCGGGGAAACACTGCACTGCACATGCTGGAAGCTGTATTGTCATTCGAGCGCAAGCTGACTGTATTCGCCAGAGATGTACAGCGAGGCACGCTCTCTCACTTCCCCTCCCTGAGAGAGTTCAAAGAAGCCTATCACGATCACACACTCAACGGTGATTATTTACAAGGTGCGATCGTGGATATGCAAACTGAATTTGGGAGCAGATTCAGCGAGTTCCGAAAGGAAAAAATGACACTATCTTTCCCTGTCACTCCCCTGGAGATTGACCCGTCCTTGTTGAACACATTCCCAGGAGTAATTCAAGCTGACCTTGAAATGGAATTGGCCGATATAGCTGACAAAGATTTGTGGGTGTCCAAGTTCAAAAGTCTGACAGCCGAGCTTGAAGACGTCACTCGCCAGAAAGCCCAGCTTGCCCAAAGCCACGAATGGAGCGAAATTGATAGCCTCCCAACTATCGAGAAACTTGTGTTTCAAACATGGAATGCTTTTCCTGACAGTTATAGTAACATGAAGAAATATGCATTTGGAGTATTATCTATCTTTGGATCAACTTACCTGTGCGAGCAGATATTCTCAAACATGAACTACATAAAATCCAAATACCGCACCCGCCTTACAGATGAGAGCTTGCAGTCCTGCGTCAAGATTAAAGTTACATCTTACATGCCCGATGTTGAGAAGCTGTCCAGTGATGTCCGAAAACAGAAGTCACATTAAACGGGTAAGAACACAATCCAGGCACATATTTAGTAACAAAGTGGCTTTTTTATAAAGTGATTTCTATTTTTGTCAGTATATATTTGGAATGACACATAGGGAAATTGTGTTTTGTTGCTCAGGTCCGAGGATGGCTGTGCATCAAAAGAGAAGAGGATGATGCTGCATTTTACCCTTGCACTGACTTACTTAGCATTTTCATAAAACTATAGAGAAGAGGACTATGCACAGAAATCGAACTGAATTATTTTTGTCACGGGCATGACTGAGCTGCTTTTATGTTTTACTGAGTTTTATACTGTTTTAATGCATGTTTTATGCATGGTTTAAATACGTTTCCAGTTAATTTCAAAAGGCTGCTGTTTTTTTGCACTCTGTCTATTGGCCAGATAAGGGGGGAAAGAGAAGATAATTGTATTGTATTGTATTATTGAGGATTGAAGAGGACTGCATTTCATTTCCATGGGGAGGTCTGAAATTAGGCTACAGGAGGCCTATGCACGTTGCACATTTTGTTGTATTTTCGAATCCTAAAGTAAAAATGACATCAAAAATCAGATTTCTTTATTGTATTTCTTTAATTTCATCAATGCAATGAAACATAATACATTAAAATTATAATGGAAGTTAAACTTAAAACACCATCGTACAGCAGAGTAGTCACGTGGTGCGTCATTCTCTCCAGGATGCGCTGCAGGGAAAATAAACATTTAATCATGAATGCTCACTATGTATTTGTAGCCTACTTATCATTTTGATACTAAGGGGGTAATATAGACGCTTACATTACCTTCATTATAAGGCTTATATAAGGCGTTTAATTTTTTGCGGCTCCAGACAGATTTTTTTTTTTTTTTTTTGGTCAATATGGCTCTTTCAACATTTTGGGTTGCCGACCCCTGGTTTGGCGGAACGGGAGACGTAGGGGTATAATCAGTGGGAGACCAGTGTGAAGGATAGGGAGAAAACTGTGGTGTTGTGTCAGGTAAGCAGGAACATTGTTGAGATTGTTGAGGTCAGGAGAAGTCTGTGAGCTCCCATCACGCGTAGAAACGCTCCGCACAATGCGAGGAGGCACGAAGGCATTAACTGGGATACTTGGGCTGGAGAGCTGTTCAAGAAAATGAGTAAGCTCATCTTCATAGCAAAATCCGAGACATAAGGGGAATTACAGACAAAGAAGGCAAGATCCGAGACATAAGGGGAATTATTCAAGGTCAAGGAATTAGAAAAAATAGAAAGACACGTTGGCTACAGGGTATAAATACGAGTGTGAAACAAACAGTCAGTGTTCTTCCTCACTTTGGCGTGCTCTATCATTTTTGATGTGCTGTTCATTGTGATGTGTGGTACCCCTCTTCTATTGAGCTCACTGGAACTTGTATGGAATAAAGAAGTTTTGCTTTTACTCATCTGAGACTGAGGATCCTTTATTGGCGGTTTGTGTCTATTATATTTGTGTTTTTTTCTAGAATTGGCTGGGCATTATTGGGAATCCTCTGAGCAAAGAAATCCACCCTCGATGTGTCGCCTCAGAGACGGGCTCTGAGTTCCGACAGGACGACAGTGCCAATCCCGATGCCTTGCTGGTTCCGTCGTCCATAGAACATAGCCACCTAAGGTAATGGTGTAGTAAGTTACAGTAGTGCGTTGCATGACAAAGGTCATGAGCAGGAAACTGTGGGTGCTTGGGGCTCTTGTTGAGAAAGAAAGAACCCCAAATGACTCAGCCAGGGAGATTGCGTGACGTATAATGAAGATACGGGTGGCCAGCTGGAGTCCACCAGGAAGATCATAGACAGAGTTCTAAATGGAGCCTAACCACATTCCCTCTGGAGAAAAACATGTTAGCATGTTGTACAATGGTGGTCACTGGTCTACGCTGGTCCTCATCTGTTACTCAAGCAAATTCATCCCTTTGTGGAGGAAAACCGAACCAATCACGGGGTCCATCATAGCACCGGTTTCCCAAAGGACAGTCGTCACGGCCCCGGCACCACAAGCAATGTGTCTGACGGTCAACGGCGAGGGCATCACACGCATCACAGGGACCCCTGAATGTGTCGAAGTCAAATCGATATCCCTCACTACATGCGTCAGCGAATGCACACATGCCAGGAAACAGCCGCAGATTCGGCTGTAGCCACCTGGGTTCACCAACGGCCATGTTCCTGCACACAACATGAAGAACTCACAACAACAACATGGTTCATACAACATAATTAAGACAGCAAGCATCTGAAGAAGTTTTCATGAAAGTGGGAAATATAGAAGTAAGACTCAGTGGGCATGTCATCATTATCAAGATCATTAATCAAACACAGATAGATAGATGGATAGTTAGAGATTTATATATATCAGGAATTTGTCCACCATACTGGCCAGATATGGCGACCACCAATTTCTTCGGATTGTGTCTATTGTCGTCCTACGATTACAGTGATCTACCCCATGTGCTTCGGCAATGAGCTTTGGTAAAAGAGCTAACGGTGCCACCCACACTCCATCAACACTCCTCCATAACCCTGTGTTGGGGTCTTGTACTGCACCTCGTTTCTTCCACCTCTCTTTCTCTTCCCTACTTGCTACCTCCTGATATTCCCCAAGATCTTCTTCTGTTACCTGCCCACGTACTTCCTCATGCTCTTCATCCTGCACCATTACTTTCACACAATCTTCGTTTACCGCTGCTCTCTTTGCTGCATTACCTCTGCTGACCATCTCACCACCAGATTTGTGGGCTTTACATTTCACAATGGCTAACGCCTTTGGAAGCATCATCGCTTTAACCAAATCAGAAATTGCAGGACCATGCAAAATGGATGATCCATCAGTTCTCTGGAAACCCATTTGTTCCCAGATGGGTCCAAATGTGTGGCATACCCCATGTGCATATGCTGAATCAGTGTAAATAGTACACCTTCCCCCTGCTCCCAACCTACATGCTGCTGTTAAAGCTTTTATTTCTGCCAATTGGGCAGAACAAGGTTGTGGCACGCTTACACTAGCTAGTACTTGAAACGAGTCAATTTCCGCATTGTGCATGACCACAGCATATCCTGCTTTATTGCCATCATTCGCGCGATAGCACGAACCGTCCACAAACAAAACAATTTGGGCATTTTGCAATGGTTGGTTCTCTAGGTCATCTCTGGCTTTTAGAAATTTCTCTGCTTCTGTAGTGCATTCATGGGGAATTCCCTCATCTGGTAAAACCACTCGATCAGCTGGATTAATTGTAAGGCATCTCTCAATTGTTAGTTCTGGTGCAGACAGAATTACATCATACCCTGTCCTTCGTGCATTTGTGATCACAAACTTTTGACTTGTCAGCAGAGCATGTAATGCATGAGAAGTGTACAGGGTCACTGGATGACCCATCGTAATTGTTGATGCTTTTTGATAGGCAAATGCTGCCGCTGCCAATCCTCTGTAACAAGGTGGCATGCCTTTTTCCACATTGTCAAGAGCTGTGCTATAGTATGCAATTGGCTTCTTTCCCATACTCGTTGTTGTGCTAAAATGGCTGATGCAAAACCTCGCCTTTCTGACACATAGAAGTGAAATGGTTTTGTATAGTCTGGACAGGCTAGTGCTGGGGCAGATTTTAGATCACTTTTGATTGTTTCAAAAGCCTTTTTGCCTTCCTCTGTCCAGACCAGACGTGCGCTAGATTTTGTCTGATCTGCTGCTTTCATCATGTCTCTGAGAGGGTTGTTTTTTCAACGCAAAATCACAAATCCACGGTCTACTAAAACCTGCTAAACCCAGAAATGACAACATCTGTTGCACTGTTTAAGGTTGTGGTGTTTTCTGAATTGCCTCTACATGTGAGGGTGAGATTTTGCTTTTCTATTCTACCTTTTGTTGGCAGAATTGCAATTTTTCCTTACTGACCTTGTGTCCATTATGAGCTAGGGTTTCCAGGACCTTTAACGAGTCCTTCATGCACTGTTCTTTAGTTTGACTACAGATCAGTAGGTCGTCCACATATTGGAGCAAACTGCTTTGAATGTCTAGATCTGCCAGATCTTGTGCTAACAACTGGTTAAAAATTGACGGACTTTCACAATACCCTTGTGGCAGACGCGTGTAGGTGTATTGTTTTCCCCCGTATGTGAATGCAAACAGAAACTGAGACTCAGGATGCAGAGGTACATTGAAAAATGCTGAGCATAAATCAATCACAGTGTACCATTTAGTCCCTTCAGGGATGTTTGTTAACAAAGTGCGTGGATCAGGTACTACAGGATTTTCTGCTACCACCACACGGTTTACTGGTCTTAAATCATGGACAAATCTCCATTTGTCTGAATTAGGTTTTCTGACCGGAAAAATGGGTGTATTACAAGGGCTAATTGTTGGAATTAATACTCCTGCTACAACTAGTCCCTTTAATGGTCCCTCAAGATGCTGTTTTTTGGCTGATTCATTGATAGTTGAAATTGTAGCTCATCAAGATATTGTTGGCAATGGTCCATTATTTCCAAGCTTTTCTGCTCTGCTCTCTGCATCTTTGCCTGTAGTTGGGCATTTTTGTGTTGGTATAGCTTGACCTTTAATTGATGATTTTCACCTGTCACTTTCGTTATGATCTCCTTTGTATGGTCCATTTCCCTTTGAGTGTCTTTTAGAATTTCTTCCATTCTCTATATCCTCTCTTGGGTGTTTACCAGTTCTTGTCTGTTTGCTGCATTCTTTTCTTCATGAAATGTCATTTCTTCTTGCAGAGTTTTCACCTCTGTGTGCAGTGGATCACTTTTCCGTGGGATTTTTGGTGTCATTTCCAATATTCCGTGAACATACACTTTTTCCCCTCTTTCTGGGTTCAGGACAACAAACTCTTCTTCATCCTTGCATTCTTCTCCTGAGTTTGAATCTTCTTTGCTTACTTTCTTGTTTCTGATGTCTAAAAGAGATGTGGCTTTGCTTAGTCTTTCTCGTACTTTAGGGGTGCTTTCAGTGGTTGCTTTTTCTGGCGATGTCTTTGATTCTGGTCATACTCAGGTGGTTCTAGTTCTTCCTGCTCTCTCTCCCAGTGTTCAGGTGGGATATCTAGATCATAATCATGTTCATAGTCATATCTCCCTTCATTGCTGCTTTCTTCATCTCCCTCCTCTCCATCAAGATTCTGAAATGACACTCTCTGTGTTTGTCTTGTTCTTCCCTTGTTTATATTGTTGTCTGAAGCTGGGAGTTTCATCCTCCCTTTAATCCGTCCTCCTGTTATGTCTAGTTGTATGTTGTGATATTCTTTTTTCCCTAGTACTGGGTAGAAGCTAATTATCTCTTGTTTCTTTGCTTCGGAATATGGCGGTGGTTTTTTTTGTTCCTCAAACTCCTCCAATGGTGGGGATGAGGCCTTTTCTGACCCTTTTCCCTCTTTACTTCCTGTTCCCTTCTCTGTCCTTTCTTTGTGTACTTTTAGCATTTCCCCCTCATGTTCAAACCACTCAATGATGTCTAATTTCCGTTTTGTTTTTTCCTTCTTTTCTTTTTTTATTTCTCCCCAATTTCTTATTCTGGTCTTCATTACATCACACTTTTCTTTATTAAATGTTCCCTCTTGTGGCCATTGCAAATCCCCAGTTGTCAGGTCTTTCCATTTTTTAATGTATTTTTTGATCTCCTTTTCAGCCCCTTTATGCCTTATAATTATCACATCCACAGGTGTGATTGGGGATTCCTCCGCACTTATGATGCACCCTTGTCTCGCTCTGTGTGCCTCTCTTCGGTGGCCTGGGTTTCTATTTTGAGCAGACCACTTTAGATAGACGTTCACTGTTTTACAAGGTCATGTTGGATTTTTCCGGCTTTGTCCACTTAACGAGTTGATTTTATCGACTAGAATTGAGGTGGCTGCACCTCTTTCCCACACCACCTCTTTAGGTTCTACTACAACAGTTGCTGTCAGTCCTGAGCAATAATTAGATTGTTCAGGTTCTTCTGCATTTAATTCTATCAATGGTTCCTCGTCTTCATTGTTTGGGTCTGCTATGAAGTCAAACAGGTGTATCACGGCTTTACTAGGTTTAGGGGCTTCCACTAGGGTGCGCAATACTGGGCTTAACAGTTGAGGTTTCCAGATGCTTTTTATTTTTTCATACCAGTTTTCCTCTGGGAATATCTGGTGTAACACATCTATGCCATGTAAACTTGTAATAGCCCACAATTTATCTTGTATCTGCTTCTCTGTCTGTCTCCTCTCTATACCGTTTCTATCTTTATATGTCCTTTCGTCCCAAAAATGAGTTCTATGTCCGTTCGTTTCTATCTTTTTGTCTCTTAAATCCATACATTTATTTAGCTATATTTCCCTCTATTTTATTTATTTGTTTATTCGTTTATTTGCACTGTGTGTACGAGCGTATATGTGTGTGTGTTTCAGTAAGTGAACGGGTCACTATGTGTGTGTGCTATACTCCGTGCGCCTATGCGCCCCCCTTCGTGCGCTTCGTGTCTATACGCGCATGCCCACGCCCCCTCCTTCTGTGCTCCGTCTCTCGTCCACGCGCAGCTCTCCTGTGCTTCTAATGTGTGCGTGTATACCATGGTATTTTATCAATAGTATAGATATGCAAATAATATGAGTATAATCACAATCTCAGCATCATCCCAATCAGCGTAAGCAAACAGCAAGCAATAGCAAATACACAAGCATACATATAAATTCACAGACAAAACATTAGCATACATAGAAACACAAATATAAATCCAGCTTTCACAAACACGCTTTTCACAAACAATATGACAACAACACTTACACAACTGCAGTTACCACATTTTGTACCACATTACCGTACATGTACACATGGCCATCATTTCATCTCAATAATCTCAATATCCTCTGGTCCCACCCCGTACTCGTTACGGTGACTCTCCGAGCCTTTTACTCTTATACTGACAACTCACGACTTTTCAAATGTACCCTTTCCACCCCAGGTTACGAATCTGGATCCCCTAGTAAAGACCTATGGTATCTTTCCTGTTTTTAGACCATATGAGAAGTGTTATCTTCTCACATCGGGACTTGAACCCGAATCACCAAGGCTTCACGATACACGCGAAAACACGATTTTGGTCTGCATAGTCTGCAACCTAATTAGACCATATGGAAAGTCCAAAAGACTAAGGTACAAATAATTAGCCGTAGTTTCACATGGGTCCCACCCTGCGTCTCTATATGCAGTGACTCTCCACCTCACAACTTTATTCACGTGAGTCCCACCCTGCGTCTCTATACGCAGTGACTCTCCACCTCACAAATTTATTCACCTTTGCTTCTACTCATCCAATACTAATTTTCCACCCAATAGTTCTTTGACCCTAGGCCTGCAGTCTATACCCTCCCCGGGGCCTACAACCTCATGGGCATTCAGTTACTAACCACAGACTTTGAGTATAACAGGTGTCTGCTTACCTTTTTTCTCTGAATTTTGTTGCCAGCGGCTGCAGCCCACAGGATGCTCGGTCCCCTGTTCAGGTTTGCGACCTTTGCACTGACCTTTAGGGCCCCACGTTGGGCGCCATTAGAGTTTATCTTTTGTCATCATTGTGCACCACCGGTGGAAGTTTTTCTTCCGGAGCCATGCAGCTCAGAACACAGGTGAGGTGCGTATTTTCGTTTCCGTTCGGAAATTTAATTGGTCTAAAGTTATGTCGCTCAGTTTTTTGGCTTGAAGTTTGTGAAACCATGAAAAACCCAGGAAAAATATATAAAAATATATTAGCCGCTTTGTCGTTTAAGTCGCGGGGTTCAAAACGTAGGAAAAAAGTAGTGGCTTATAGTCCGAAAAATACGGTACATAGACAACGAAACACTATCTCACATCCAACTTAATATCTCCTAAATTGCACATTTTTAAACATGCAAAATTGTCTGCATATAAAGGATCAATGATGCAAGTTTGTGCTTTAGAGCTCTATACTCTACAGCAGGGGTCACCAACATGGGTCGCCTGCAAAGACCACATAAGTCGCCCGTGGGCCTTTTCTAAAAATAGCTGTTTCCTACCTTGTTAAATCATTGTTAAAAATTATTGTGAGAAATCATTAACATGATCAGTGTCTTTACATAGATCACGGGTGTCAAACTCAAGCCCGCGGGCCCGACATACAATTATATCCGGCCCGCGTGATCATTCAATATAGATCTAATATTATTGTTAATAATGGCCTGGCGATATGAAGCACTGATAACACAAACTACAGATCCCATAATGCAGCGCTTCAGCTGCCTTACCGAACGCTAGACCACAGAGGAGAAACCACCTGGTTATTTATCCAGGGAGCGGTTCTGAAGAGCTGCATGATGGTGTGCAACGTCTGGTGTTTGACAGGAAATATTTTTATGGAGAGCAAAATATTTTGTTATTTAAAGATTATTTTTTATAAAATGGCATAAGAGCAAAGAAATCTGATTGTTTTGATTTGTTGTTATTTTAACGTTTACTTAAAAGCACAATTTTTATTGATTTGTTCAGGGTTTTTTCGCAGCATGTTAATATTTCTAACTTGTATAATTTTGACAGGAGAATTTCGCCTCTGACATAGATAAATATCATTAATTATTAATAACAACATATAATTAAAGGTAAATTGAGTGAATTTGTTATTTCAGAAGTGTGTATCAAACTGGTAGCCCTTGACATTAGTCGGTACCCAAGAAGTAGCTCTCGGTGTCAAAAAGGTTGGTGACCCCTGCTTTACAGGCTCTAAATACACATTTGATTAATGTTCAGAAGAAACTGCAGGAACAGTGACATTAGTAACATTTGACTGCAGATTCTGCATTAAATCTCCTGACTCTTCAGACCCTGTCTTTCCAAACAATCAGTTTGCAATCAGTTTTTTATGCTTCCAAGATATGTGGCTACTAAAAGTTGAAAGGAAATTTGTTGTCAGCTCACAATCTTTAAAAGGACAATTGAATGTGTCATGCCTCCTCAAATGATTTCTGAGATGGTTTAAAATGTTATTGTGGTCTGACAAACATCTTTGAAGTCACATAACTCATGAAAAATTTAAGTGGTCAGTAACTGCAGTTTATTTCTGATCTTAAACGTACAACATAACATGCTTTAAATAACATCTGGTCTACAGAAAATATATCATGTTGAATTATCACAAATGTCAAGTATTTCAGGAGCTAAGTTGTTTTTTTTACGTAGCGCTTCTTAGCACCATTTAACTAGTTAAATGTAATTTGCCATTATTATTTTGCTTTGAATGTGATTCATTGTATATTCTCATTTAATAATATTTATGTTGTGTTTTAAACAATCAATGTCAATTTAGTTGGACTGTAACGCTGCACATGTCAAAGTGATTTTGTTTTCCTTTTCATAGGTTTGGAATGCAGTGAAAGCATTGCAGATTTGCCCACAGTAGCAGAGAGGTCCTCTTGAACCACTACAGGCTTCGGCACTATCAAGGGCAATCCTGGCAGCATCCTTGCTTGTATATTGACTGCATCTGCACTTTTAAAACTTTAGGTGCGTTAAAAACACATTTGACAAGATCACACAAACACCTACACTGTTAACAAGGTTAAAGTTACCCTATAACCTACTTTTTCTCCAATTTAACTCAATTCATTTTTATTTGTATAGCGCTTTTAACAATGAACATTGTCTCAAAGCAACTTTACACAGATAATGTGGTGATTAAAAGTGAATATGTTCTTTATAAGTGTAGGTTTGTGGATGCTCGATAACTTTCTACTGCTCAATTTAGATAAGACGGAAGTACTTTTACTAGGACCACATGCAGCTAGAAGCTTATTACGTAGCATCTCTGGATGGTGTTTCTGTTTCAGCGTGTACGGCTGACAAAGACATTAGTGTTATTATTGACCCTAGTCTTTCCTTTGAGGCTTACAGGATGCAGAAAAACTAGTTTATGCTTTTGTTACTTCTAGATTAGACTACTGTAACGCTTTACTGTCTGGGTGTGCGAGTAAGTGCATAAATAAGCTTTAGTTAGTTCAGAATGCAGCAGCAAGAGTCCTCACTAGATCTAGGAAATATGACCACATTACTCCTGTTTTAATCAGTCTACACTGGCTCCCAATCAAATCTTGCATTGATTATAAAATACTACTACTGACGTATAAAGCACTTAACGGTCTCGCACCGCAGTATCTGAGTGAACTTCTGTCTCACTCTCTCTCTCTCTGATGAGATAAACATGCTCCTGAGGTTCCAGTGACCACTGTTCCTGCCCCTCTCCCCGCTGTGGATCTTCCCACTTTGTCCAGGCCTGCCTCTGGATAGCGTTTTCTTCGATTGGAGGCCACTTTGTGCAGCTTGGGACGGTTTCTCATCAACACCTTGGGTGGTTCCATAAAATTCTGGAGTAAGAGCAGAAGCTTTGAGGATGGATTTGGACTGTAGTTAATGTTAACAGTCTGCTACATTGACTCAGTTCGTCAACTGTAAAATTCTGAAAAAAGTCAAAATCCAGGGATGAAAAGTCACAATTGATCAAAAACGCATCAACACCTTGTTTGGCAAAGCCGTGTATGTTCTGTCAAGAATGAGCTTCTTTAGTAGCTGAAAATGCGATTCTGCAAGTCTAAGCTTTGTAGAACTAAAGGAAAATGTTTTTTGACTTACACATACAGCATGCACTTGACCACAATACATTTAGATGGTTATGATGAGATATGACATAACAAATCTTGTGTTTGTGAAAAAAGTCATTTTTATGTCAAAATAAATTTGTAATTTTGAATTTATGAATCTTTTTATATTTATCAAAAATGTTATGAAAACTGTAAAATACTGAAAAAGTCACAAAAAAAGCCGTGTATGTTCTGTCAAGAATGAGCTTCTTAGTTGCTTAAAATGCGATTCTGCAAGTCTCAGCCTCGTAGAACGAAAGGAAAAAGGTTTTTGAACCAAGTCTTATTTACAGATGCAGCATGCACTTGACTACATTTAGATGTTTATGATGAGATATGACATAACAAATCTTGTGTTTGTGAAAAAAGTCATTTTTTTGTCAAACGATATTTGTAATTTTGAATTTATGAATTTTAATATTTGTCATAATAATTTAATGAAAACTGTAAAAAGTAAAAATCTATGGCATTCAAAGTCATAATTAATGAAAAACGCATCAACACCTTTTTTGGCAAAGCCGTGTATGTTCTGTCAAGAATGAGCTTCTTAGGCGCTGAAAATGCGATTCTGCAAGTCTCAGCTAAATGTAGATGTTTATGATGAGATATGACACAACAAATCATGTGTTTGTGAAGAAAGTCATTTTTATGTCAAATTATATTTGTAATTTTGAATTTATGATTTTTTTTTATATTTATCATAATTTATTGAAAACTGTAAAATTCTGAAAAAAGTCAAAATCCAGGGATGAAAAGTCACAAATGATCAAAACCGCATCAACACCTTGTTTGGCAAAGCCGTGTTTGTTCTGTCAAGAATGAGCTTCTTAGACGCTGAAAATGCGATTTTGCAAGTCTCAGCTTCGTAGAACGAAAGGAAAAAGGGTTTTTGATCTAAGGCTTATTCACACATGCAGCATGCTCTTGACCCATATAAATTTTGATGTTTATGATGAGATATGACATAACAAATCATGTTTGTTGAAAAAAGGCATTTTTATGTCAAAATATATTTGTAATTTTGAATTTTTGAATTTTTTTATATTTATCATAATAATTTAATGAAAATTGTAAAATTCTGTAAAAAGTCAAAATCCAGGGATGAAAAGTCATAATTGATGATAAAAGCATCAACACCTTGTTTGGCAAAGCCGTTATTGTTGTCTTAATAATAAGCTTTTAAGGCGAAGAAAAGGCGATTCTGCATGTCTCAGCTTCGTAGAACGAACGGAAATTGGTTTTTGAATTACACATGCAGCATGCACTTGACCACAATTCATTTAGATGTTTATGATGATTTATGAATAACAAATCATGTGTAAAAAAAATCATTTTTATGTCAACAGATATTTGTAATTTTGAATTTAATAATTTTCAAATATCATAATAATTTCATGAAAACTGTAAAAAGTAAAAAATTTAGTCATGGAAAGTCATATATAGTTAAATACGCATCAACACCTTGTTTGGCAAAGCCGTGTATGTTCGCTAAAGAATAAGCTTCTTAGTCGCTGAAAATGCGATTCTGAAAGTCTCAGCTTCGTTAAACGAAAGAAAAAAGGTTTTTAAACCAAGTCTTATTCACAGATGCAGCATGCACTTGTTTATGATAAGATATGACATAACAAATCATGTGTTTGTGAAAAAAAATTTTTTTTTAATTAAATAACAGGTTGCCACTTGCAAAAAAAAGTGCCAGTAGAACCCCTCAGTGTATATTTTATTTTCTCCAACTTAAGAAAAAACATTAAGTCTTTAAACCACCGAGAGATGGAAGGACATCCTATTGTTTTCCAGTGTAGAAGTATGCAACGTCTGGCCAATAAAGATGAGAAAGCTAAAACATATGTGTGCAGAACTCAGTGATACCGACTCGTTGGTAACCCCAAATATAGCGATCAGTGGGCATGGCGTCAATTGCACTCCAAATATCGAGGACATAATGCTGAAAAAACCTGTCCAGAATGCATGTAATTTCGGGCACAGAAAGAACATATGACTTAAATGACAGGGGTAACCCCAAATATAGCGATCAGTGGGCATGGCGTCAATTGCACTCCAAATATCGAGGACATAATGCTGAAAAAACCTGTCCAGAATGCATGTAATTTCGGGCACAGAAAGAACATATGACTTAAATGACAGGGGGAAGCATGACATCTGTCACATCTGTCCTCAACCCCAGGATAGATTTTTGCCTGTTTCGATTTGGAAAGATGAATTCTGTACAAAACCTTAAACTGAATGAGACTGAGGCGGGCACAGGAAGTGCAGCCTGCAAATTGCAGCCCCAACTCCTCCTCCCATGCAGTCCTGATTTTATCCGTATTACAGCTTTTAAGAGACAAAATAAAACTGTATATCCGGGAGATTAAACTACGCTGGTGTGGAGTAAACATGACTAAACTCTCCCAAGGTTGCTTGGGGGGTACAGAGGGAAAATTGGGAAGGCATTTAGATACAAAGCTGCGTACTTGGAGATATCGAAAAAAATGAGCTGTAGGCAGCCCATACTCCAAGGATAGGCTGGCGAAACTTCTAAAGACGCCATCCTTGTACAAATTATAAAGTTGCTTGATGCCTTTTTCGTACTATAGTGAGAAAGCTGAATCCAAAAGTGACGGGGGAAACAAATGATTTCTATTCAAGGGACTCAGTGCTGAATATCAGTGGTGACAGTGGGCACCCCTGCCGGGTTCCACGCCCGAGACTGAAAAAATCAGAGCTAATACCATTTGTACGAACACTGGCTTGCGGAGATTTATAAAGGAGTCGGATCCAGGAGACAAATGTATCACCAAACCCAAATTTCTTCAATATTGCAAACAGGTATTCCCACTCGACTCTATCAAACGCTTTCTCAGCATCCAATGAGACTACCACCTCAGGCAAAGGAGATGATTGCTTAGAGTAAATTATGTTGAAAAGTGTACGAGTGTTAAAAAATGAGTGTCGCCCTTTTATAAATCCAGTCTGCTCCATAGATATGATATGTGGTAGTACATTTTCTAACCGGGATGCGATCACTTTCGCCAGCACTTTCACGTCAGCATTCAGCAGCGACAGGGGTCTATATGATCCGCACAGGTTGGGATCCTTGCCCTTCTTCAAGAGAAGGGCTATTGAGGCCTGATTAAAAGTAGGTGGTAGCACGCCCTGATCCAGAGATTCATTGAACACACCAAGGAGCAGCGGCGCCAAATTATCGATAAACTTCTTTAAATACAAACGAATTCAGTGCTAGCAGAGAAGTGAGGTTAGTTCCTCCTTTTGATGAGCTGGAGGTTGACAAATATTTCCATCATTTTGAAAAAGTGGCTGAGAGTTTGAAGTGGCCCATTGAGTATTGGTCTTTGATGCTGCAAAGTGTTATAAAAGGAAAAGCTCAACAAGCTTATTCAGCTTTGTCTGTTGATGATGCTTCGAACTATGATGTGGTTAAGCAAGCCATTTTGTCAGCTTACGAGTTGGTTCCAGAAGCTTACAGACAGAAATTTAGGAGTTTCAGAAAGATTGATAGTCAGACATATGTTGAATTTGCTCATGATAAGGAGGTGTACTTTGAGCGTTGGTGTACATCTAGAGCAGTCAATAGTGATTTCAAGAAATTGAAAGACTTGATGTTGGTCGAAGAATTTAAGCGGTGTGTTAAGGATGATATTAAGTCTTACCTGGATGAGAAAGACGCGTCCACACTACATGAAGCTGCTAAGCTGGCAGATGAGTATTCACTCACTCATAAGTCTAAGTTTGGATTTCATGATAGGCCATATCCACCTAAGAAGAGTGGTGGTAAACTTAATTCAGCCCAGACCACAGAGGTTAAAGACAGAAGTGCTGATGTTAAGAAAAAGTTTGGTGATACCAAGAAGGAGGCGCCTACAGGTCCTACGTGTCATTATTGCAAGAAACCGGGTCATGTCTTGTCGGAGTGCCTAATTCTTCAAAGAAAGAGAGAAAAGGGGCCCTCGCCTAATGCTTTGGTAAAGTCTGTCACAGAAATGCCTATTAAGTTTGGTTCACGTGAATCATTTTGTAGTTTTGATGCTAAAAAGGCTGAGTCATCTGATCTTCTGAGGGAAGAGTTTCTTCCTTTCGTGTCAGAGGGATTTGTTTCTCCAAGTGAAAATTCTCCTTCTCAACCCATTCGAATTCTCTGTGATACTGGGGCTTCCCAATCGCTTTTGTTAAAAGAGGCATTGCCCTCCTGTGAAAGTGAAGACAAGGTGATAGGGGACTTTATTCTTGTTCAGGGTATTGAGGGGAGAATTGTGACCTTTGCATTCTGTGTTTCTGAAATCAGACTTAGTAACAGGACAAGTTAAAGTGGGGCTCATGTCCAGCCTCCCTGTCAAAGGTATTTTTATTTTACTCGGCAATGACTTAGCTGGTGGAAAAGTCGTTCCCTCTGTTCAGTTGACCTCTAAGCCAAGCATTGAAGATAAGTCTAAGTTAGATTTGGAGTTTTTCCCTTCATGTGCAGTGACTCGAGCTATGGCCAACCAGGCAGGAGAAGAGGAGAACTCTGTACAATCTAGTACGTTGTTGAAGCATGACCTTGATCGTTCAGGTCATAGGTTAGATAGTGGCTCTAGTAAGAGTTCATGTTTTAATGAGTTGTCAGATACTTTTCTTGGAGCAGTCTTTGATCAAGATGTTATTAGTTCGCCACAAGAAGTTGGGAACGATTCGCATGTGTCTGATGGTTTATCTTTGTCAAGAAAGCAATTAATCACTGAGCAAAGCAGTGATCCTGAGATTGCTGAATTGAGAATAAAAGCTCTCCCTGATGAGGAAATTGTCAAAGTGCCCGTTGGGTTTTACCTGAAAGACGGGGTTTTGATGCGGAAATGGCGTCCTCCTGATATTCCTGCCAATGAAGATTGGGCAGTTATTAACCAAGTTGTTGTACCTAAAGTTTATAGGAGGGACATACTTACCATGGCACATAGCTTACCTCTAGGTGGTCATCTTGGTGTTAACAAGACTGTTAAAAAGATCATGAAGCAATTCTTCTGGCCAGGTTTGCGCAAAGATGTTGCAAACTTCTGTCGCACATGCCACACTTGTCAGGTGGTGGGTAAACACCAGTTTGACCCTCCTGTGGCACCATTGAAACCTATCCCAGCCTTTGGCGAGCCTTTCTCAAGGGTTATTGTGGATTGTGTGGGGCCTTTACCCAGAACAAGAACTGGAAATGAGTACATGGTGACTATCATGTGTGCTTCAACAAGGTTCCCTGAAGCAATTCCACTCAGAAATATCAAAGCAGCCACCGTTTCTAGGGCCTTGAAAAAGTTTTTCACTTTGTTTGGGCTGCCAAAAGAGATTCAATCAGATCAGGGTAGTAATTTTACCTCCGGATTATTCCAGCAGGTTATTTACCAGTTGGAAATCAAGCAGATTACATCAAGTGCATATCATCCTGAGAGCCAAGGTGCTTTAGAACGATTTCATTCCACCCTGAAAACCATGATTCGGACATACTGCTTTGAGAATGAGAAGGATTGGGATGAAGGTGTTCATTTGTTGTTGTTTGCGGCTAGAGAGTCAATACAAGAGTCTCTGGGTTTCAGCCCTTTTGAGCTGGTTTGTGGACACCAGGTAAGAGGACCGTTAGCCCTGCAGTGGGCTAACAACGACACTCATGTTAATTTGTTGGATTATGTCCTTAATTTCAAAGAGAGACTTAATAGAGCCTGTGCGCTAGCCAAGGAGAATCTTAAGGCTACTCAAGGGAAGATGAAAACTTGGTACGACCGCAAGGCTAGGGCAAGAACATTTAAGCCAGGAGAGAGAGTGCTTGTTATGTTCCCACTGCAGTCCAATCCCCTACAGGCTAGATTCCATGGACCTTATGAGATCCATTCCAAGGTTAATGACCTCAATTACATTGTGACAACTCCAGATAGGAGAAAGGCCAGACAGTTATGTCACATCAACATGTTGAAACCCTACCATGATAGGTCTGTGCAGATTGTCTCAGTTGTTAGACAGGGTGAAAGTGCTGTAGGTGATGATTGTCAGGGGGAGGCACCCTCCATCAAACCCGAAATCATTTCCTGTAAATTGTCCAATTCTGAGATTCTGCAGAACCTTGATGTGAAAATGTCACATTTAGAGCCTTGGCAACAAGCTCAAATGATGGACTTGGTGCTTCAGCATCGAGATTTGTTTCCTGATGTTCCTAAAAGAGGAAGTGGCTTACATGTTGAAGAACAACATCATTCAGCCATCACACTCCAATTGGAGCTCTCTGTGTGTGCTTGTACCCAAGCCTGATGGTAGTACAAGATTTTGTACAGACTATAGAAAAGTCAACGCTGTTAGCAAGACTGATGCTTTTCCAATCCCAAGGGTAGATGATTGTATTGACAAAGTGGGACAATCAAAGTTCCTCACTAAGATCGATTTGTTAAAAGGTTATTGGTGTGTTCCATTAACTGAATGAGGTAGAGAAATATCTGCTTTTGTAACACATTCTGGGCTGTACGAATATCAGGTTCTCCCATTTGGAATGAAAAATTCACCAGCCACATTCCAAAGAATGATTCATGCAGTGATCAAAGATTTGCCCAACACTAGTGCTTACATAGATGATTTGGTGACTGGGAAAAAAACTTGGGAAAGTCATCTCAAAGATGTTGGCAGACTGTTTGAAAAATTGTCAGAAGCCAACCTAAAAGTTAACTTGGCTAAGAGTGAATTTGGATGTGCTCATGTAACATATCTGGGACATGTTATTGGTCAAGGTCAGGTAGTTCCAGTTGATGCTAAGATCCAGGCAGTATTCGCCTTTCCTGTTCCCACCAATAAGAAAGCTTTGAGGAGATTCTCGGGAATGGTGGTGGGATATTATCGCAAGTTTTGCAAGAACTTTGCTGATGTCGCCTTAACCCTGACAAATTTGCTTAAGAAAAGAGAGAAGTTTGTCTGGAGCGAATCCTGGCAAAAGGCATTTGACAAACTTAAGTCCATGTTATGTCATTACTCTGTGCTCCAGTCTCCTGATTTTAATAAACTATTTTCAGTGGCCGTAGATGCTAGCGATGATGCTGCTGGTGCAGCAGGATCAACAACAGGATGAAAGCAACAAGGTCGAGCACCCTGTGGCATATTTCTCCAAAAAGTTCAGCCGGCATCAAAGAAACTATTCAACTATCGAGAAAGAGCTATTAGCTTTGATTCTAGCACTACAACAGATTGATGTTTACTTATGTACATGTCAGAAACCCCTCATTGTTTATACTGATAATACATTAGTGTTTTTGAGTAAGAAGAGGAACAAAAACAGAAGATTGTTAAACTGGAGTTTAATGTTGCAAGAGTATGACATTGTGATAAAGCATGTTAAGGGTAAAGATAATGTTATTGCTGATTGTCTATCATGATGTTAAAAAGTTCCCTTTTAAGGGGGAAGGTGTGATGAACCCACATTTACATTTTATTTCTCTATTGTATTGTTTTATTTTGATTTGATTCTGTATTTTATTTTGTCATAAGGTCATCTATTTGTCTGATTAAGTACATGGCAAAACCATAAGGATAAGTAATATACAGTAGTAAAGATGTTATCAATGTTTAATCCTCTTATGCTTTGTTTGCATGGAGAGCAGAGAAAAAAAAAACATAGAAAAGAGTTCATGAACAGGTCAACGAGTTCGGATACGGTCAAATGGCTAGTGATAATCTCGGCATGCTTTGT
This sequence comes from Silurus lanzhouensis, assembly GCA_039877035.1. Taxonomy (NCBI): domain Eukaryota; kingdom Metazoa; phylum Chordata; class Actinopteri; order Siluriformes; family Siluridae; genus Silurus; species Silurus lanzhouensis. The sequence goes on along the minus strand of JBCEWE010000097.1, from coordinate 2,339,682 downwards.
GATTGGTTCATTCTTGATCACACGCGATAGAGTGTGAATTCGTGGAGGAGAACTTTCTGGAAGCGCGACTTCGGTGGGACGACGGACAAGCTTCGAATGCACTTCGTTGTCGCGAGGGACATGGTTGGACCATATGTCTTCTCACTTTTTGGATCAATTTCTTTGCACAGATCTCGTGGACTTTCTCGGGAGTGGATACCATATCTTTTGGATGTTTTCCAGGATTTTCGCGCCGTCACCGTTTTGAAACAGTGACATAGACACTACGTGCATGAATGTGCGGTAGGATAGTCGAGATGGCCATGCCTAAAGGACAGTGAGATGTATCAGCAGGCTACTGGTAATGTTAATATATTTTGGGGGTGATTTGAATGTGAACCTTTCAGACCTAAAAAAAAAAACAAAAAAAAAACGACTGTGATATAGTGAGCTGTAAATTTATTTCAAATGGGTTTCAGATAAATGATTGAAACGGATTCATGACTCCATGTCTGTATTTGCTGCTATCCTAGTACGTAACAGAACCAACATCCTACATCTCTCCTTTCCCTGCTGCCTCTGTAGACGTCTTCCTTCTCTCTTTCTCCTCCTTCAACCAACAGTAGCCCAATTTCCACCGGTACCCTGTTGGTTAACGATACCTGTGGCGGTCGTTGGTAACCCGGGCCTCGACCGATCCAGTATGAAATTCTGATTTGTGTCCCGCATATTTGATTTGGCACGTTTTACGATGCCCTTCCTAACGCACCCTCCCCATTTATCCGGGCATCCCTAATGGCTGGGTTAAATGATGCTGATGTATATGAAACTTCATATTTCCACAATAACTGACCATTTAAATTTTCACAATAACTTGTAAAACTTGATTTGTCATTTCACGTTTTTCATTGAATTTTTGCAATTTTTTAAAAGTTTTTAATGAAATTATTCAGATGAATAAGAAAATGTTTATTTTACCAATTGATTTAATATTTTTATTTAAAAAAGTTATATTTTTCTTAGCTCATGGTTTTTAATGAAAGTTTTTTGCTTACATATTGCACTTTTTACCTTTTTAAATTTGGCTAATGTAATTCGTATTTTCGTATTTTCAGAATAACTCATTTTTAATGATAAAGGTTAACAATTTTTTATGAAATTATGGTTATGAATATGATGTAATATTTTAATAAAACGATTTTTATAAAAGAAAGTCAGATTTTGTTCAAACCATTATCACGTATTGCGTTGAATTGTTGCACTTTCAAAACTTTGTCATATCACATTTTTCATTACATGTTTTAAATTTGGATGAATATAAAAATGTAAATTTTACCAATTAATTTCATATTTTTATTAAAAAAAAGTTTTATTTTTCTCAGCCCATGGTTTTAGTGTAAGTTTTTTGCTCACATATTGCACTTTTTTAACTTTCTTCATTAAATGATGTTTATGAATATGAACATTTATATCTTCACATTAACTATCACATTTGTCACATACAAGTCATATTTTTGTAAAAACTTGATTTGTATAGCCACTTGTCAGGCAAAAGAACGTGCCGGAAACCGAAGTGAAGGCTTTTTAATGAGAAAAGAACAGGGCGAAACACAAAAAGGAAACCCCAGGTTGCTAAATCAGGTAAGAGCTGTGATCAGGCAGAAGCAAAAACAAAACCACCTAGAGTCACGTAGCCAACAAATAAACAATACTGAGTAGCTTGAGTAGTCCGACAGTGTTCTATTGCCTAAGCTGTAGAACGGACAATGAGCTGGTGGAGGAACGGGGTTATATAGCATGGGAGCTGATGAGTGCCAGGTGTAGCTGATTAGTAAGTGGCTTGGAGTGATAAGTGAAGGTGTGGCTGGTGGATCCCTGACACCACTTATTGTTTTGCGTTCACTTATGGCACAAGGTTTTTCATGAACATATGATGTAAATTTTACAATAACTCATATTTTTATGATGGAGGATAATTGATATTTTAATGCAATTATGATTATGAATATGAAATTTTAATATTTTAATAAAAACAATAAATATTTTATAAAAGAAAGTCATATTTTTTTTCAAACCATTGTTTATCATGTTTTGCACTTTCAATGGTTTTTAGTTAAATGATGCCTATGAATATGAAAAGTCATAATTTCACATTATCTTGTAAAAACTTTGTCATACACATTTTTCAATTAACTTTTGCACATTTGTAAAATATTTTTCCTGAAATTATTCCTTTCAATATGAAAATGTATATTTTACCAATTAATTTTAATATTTATAAAAGAAAATCATATTTATGTTAAAACGTTTTATCATTACATTTTTTTCATTCACTTGTACTTTTAAAGATTTTTTTTGTAAAATTATGAATGTGAATTTGAACATTCATATTTTTACAATAACTTGTAAAAACTTGATTTGTCATTTCACGTTTTTCATTGAATTTTTGCACTTTTTAACAGGTTTTTTTTGTGAAATTATTCTGATGAATATATTTTACCAATTAATTTAATCTTTTTATTTAAAAAAAAAAATTTTTTTGATCAAACCATGGTTTTTAAGTTTTTGCTTACAAATTGCACTTTTTTTACTGTTTTCAATGAAATGATGCTTATGAATATGAAAATTCATATTTTCATATTAACTATCACATTTTTATGAAAATGTCATCTTTTTGTCAAAAACATGATTTGAATGGTCACTTTTTTGTTTGTGATTCACTTATGGCCCTTTTTTAAAGGGTTTCCATTATCATATAATGTATATTTTCACAATTACTCATATTTATATGGTAAAGGTTAACATGTTTTTATGAAATTATGATTATGAATAGGAAATTATATATTTTAATAAAAACAATCCATCTATTATATAAAAAAAATAATATTTTCAAACCATTGTGTCATCACATTTTGCGTAGAATCTTTTCACTCTTAATGGTTTTTAGTTTAATGATGCTAATGAATATGAAAAGTAAAATTTTTCACAATAAATTTTAAAAACTTGATTTATATCACATTCCTTTATTAAATTATTTCACTTTTTTTTTTTTTTACAGTTTTTCATTAAATTATTCCTTTGTATATAAAAATTTCATATTTTATCAATTTATTTCATATTCATATAAAAAAAAAGTCACATTTTTGCCGAACATGATTATCATGAAACCTTTTTCGTTCACTTATTGCACTTTTTTCAACAGATTTTCAGGAAAATACCTTTCTGTATATGAAAATTCATAATTGAATAATTAATTGGTGAAGAAGGCCTGGCCCTGGTGAAGAAGGCCCGGCAGCATTTATACCATCTGAGACGCTTAAGGGACTTTAAACTACCCTCTCAAGTGCTAAAGACTTTCTACACCTGCACCATTGAGAGCGTTCTGACGGTTAGCATCACTTCCTGGTTCGGGAACAGCACCATGCAGGACAGGCGAGCCCTCCAGAGGGTGGTGCGTTCAGCTGAACGTACCATCCACACCGAGCTCCCTAACCTGCAGGACATCTACAGCACGCGGTGCAGGACCAGAGCCAGGAAGATTGTGAAGGACCTCAGCCATCCCAACAATGGACTCTTTTCCTTGTCGCGTTCAGGGAAACGCTTCCACTCCCTGAAAGCGAACACCGAGAAACTCTGGACTCGCACAGCACAGTGCACTTTATACCACACCATACCGCACACGAACACTTTATGGACAATTACATAAACCACCTCAAATTGTTTACTGTTTTACAGCTTACTGCCAAAGGTATATTTTGTATATACATTTTTTTTTATCTCATATATATCTCACATATATCTTCAGATATTATATTTTATATAGTTTTTATACTTTATTTATCTGTCTTCATTTTCTTTGTTTTATTTTTCTTCCCCTCCTATTCCCTCATGCCGGACCATCGTAAAAATGATTTTACTGCATGTCGTACCCTGTATGTATGTGTATGTGACAAATAAAATTTGGTTTGATTTGATAATTGCATATTTATGTAAAATGTCATAATTTTGTCAAACCATGGTTTGTCATGTGAAAGTTTTTAGTTTACGTATTGCACTTTTTAATGGTTTTTAATGAAATTATGCTTATGAATATAAAAATTATTTTCACAATAACATTTTTATGAAAAAGTTTTTTTTAATGAAATTATGGTTTTGAATATGAAATGTAACATTTTAATAAACACTATTTTTTATTTTTAATATAAGAAAGTCAGATTTGTTTCAAACCATTGTTTGTCATAACAGTTTTTGTGATTAACATTTGCACTTTTGTTATTATTTTTATCATGCCCAAACAAAACGTAATTCTAACCTAAAGCTGTTTCCTGTTTGGATAAGAAGACATACTAGCCGGAGATGTGTGAGCCCAGATAAAGACACCCTGTATACCTTACGTACTAACATTGTAAATATTCTATAGACACTGAACAGACAAAGAAATGTGTGTGAACCAGTGTGAGAACTTAAGAGCTTAACACTAACAATGGCAACTTTAAATCATTTTTGATTTAGCATCAAACACCAATAAAATAGGATGTTCTTTTTTGGGAACAGGATCGGTGATATAAACTGCAAATGAAAAGATAAAGACAAAGCAAAACAAGAGATTTTATTTCATTCCGTCCCTACATGCATATAATTCTTCATCATTACCACTCCACTCTAAGCCTTAATGGCCTGTCTTACCATTGTCATCAAGCATGGCAACATAAAAACTTTCTTTCGGCTTCTCCCGTTAGGGGTCACCACAGCGGATTCTCCGCACGTTTTGATTTGGCACGTTTTACGCTGGATGCCCTTCCTAATGCAACCCTCCCCAATTTATCCGGGCTTGGGACCGGCACTGAGAGTGGCTGGGGATGGTTCCCTGACCGGGAATCGAACCCGGGTCGCAGCAGTGAGAGCACTGCATCTTAACCACTAGACCAATAGGGGACCTCAAGCATGGCAACATACAAAGTACAATTCCAACAATCAATACAAGAATCAATCCTAAAACAAAGTATTGTTCAACACTCCTAATCTTCTCAAAAAACATTGTCAGCAGTTATTTCATTTTCTCCAAGAGGTCATGAGACAATTATTTCTCAGTGCTTGTTTAATATGTCTATAAGATTTATTATCAGGTATACGTAGCAGTTTTTTCTCTCTGAATGATGTGTTGAAAGAGAATAAGAAAAATTTGGAGTGTAATTACAACTATGCACATATTGTTATAAAATTTAGACCAAGAGCAAGTATCAGGGTAAGCTAAACATAACAGTCGAGTGTTTTGATCTGTTTTGTATCCACTGTGGGTGATAATCAGTCAGATAATTACAGCTAGAACAGTTTCTGTGGGCAGAGGAAGAGTTAGTGAGACATCAGCACTAATAGAATTAAATTTTTCAACCAGTGCAGAAACGTATCCACAATCACTTCCAGGTTACCTAAGACAGAAATGCAAGTGCGTCCCCTGACCCATGGGGTCGGGAAAGCCTGGCCCATTCGAAATTTCAAAAGGTGACAGTTTAGTAGTTGAACATGGGGTCATTCACATTTCTGTAAATACTGCCAGGTAAACAACAGTCCAATTACGGCCTGTTTAAATGCAGGCTTTAGTAACACATTCCTTAATGGTTCTGTTCATTCTTTCTACCAGTCCAGCTGACTTTGGGTGATAGGGAATATTAAAATGCCAATCAATTGCTAAGCTTTTAACCAAAAGTTGTGTCACTTTAGGAGCAAAAGGTGTGCTGTTATCACTTTCAATCACACTAGGAATCCAAAATTTAGAGATGATCTCTTTCATTAATATTTTTACAACTGTTTTAGCGTTTTCTGTTTTCATGGAAATGATTCTGGCCACTTACTGAATCTGTCAAATATAACCAACAGGTATCTCAAATTTCCTACAGGTGGCATATAGGGTGGATTACCTTCAGACATTTGACATGCACTTGTAAGTGCCACCAACTCTGCAGCTTTTGCAGATGTGTATGGTAATGATTTAGCTTCAACTATTTCATCTGGGAATCTAACAACCGCATATCCACATAAATACACAACAGAGGGTTTTGAACATGATCTATCTACAAATAGGCAATCCCCCTCTTCCAGGGCTGTATCTATAAGATCGGGCCTACAAGAGGTCTCTTGTTCAATGTGTTTAAGGCAATCGTGTGCGTCATCAAAACCATATAAGTCAATAATGTCTAGCAGATCACGCAGCGCTACTACAGCTGAATGTGGCTGAAAAGAAGGCTTAATGATTAAGTTTTCTGTCACCAAGAGCGTGATTTCATAACCAGATCTACGTTGTTCTGTCATATCTTGTGTGTTGAGGATGTCATTTGCGTATTGAAGGATGCAGGTTGTTTCTGGAAGGTGTATATCAGCCAAAGTTCTGTGCACTACAGCGGAGAATACGGCTAGCGAGTCAACAAAACCCTGAGGAAGATGGGTCCAGGTGAATTGACGTCCCCTATAGGTAAACGCAAAAAGCGGCTGCGTTTCTGAGGCCAAAAGGACACTGAAAATGGCAGAACAATGTTCAATCACAGTAAAAAAATCTGTGAGTTGCTGATATAGAGTTAACAATGGTAGCTACATCAATCACCAATGGAGCTAACGGAATAACTATTTTATTAATCTCTCGTAAATCTTGAGTTAGCCTCCAGCATTTAAATCTGGATTAATCGGTGTGTTATAAGGTGAATGTGTCTCTATCAAAACACTTTGTTACAATAAATTGTCAATAACTGGAACAATGCCAACATTCTTCTCTTATGACAATGGATATTGTTTAACAAAAACTGGATGGTGTGTTTTCATGAGTGCATGATACATAAGGCTTAACCTGGATTAAACCGGCCCCGTCTTTGTGAGAGGCCCATGATTTAGGGTTAACTTTAAGGTCTGTACTACCACAGAAGAAATATTTCGGATGTGGCTGTGGCTCAGTTGAGAGCATGAGGACAGAAGGAAAAGAAAGTGAAACATTGGTTTAAAATAAAACAGAAACACCATTCACATTTTATGCATCATATCTCTTCCTGAAAGGTTCAAAGACGAGTTTGGAATGATTGTGAAGCTATGATAAAAATTTGTATTTTTTATTATTGTATAATTTATTTATTTATCTATTTTTTTCTAAAAGAATCGTGGATTCTTTTAGATACTTCAGACAAAATCACCTATATAAGCCAAACCATAAAGAAACGTCTTCTAATCTTGCATCTTAATGTCTAAGGTGAGGAACACATTGTCGTGACGGATTCATCCCACCAAAGGAAATTGTTATCATTCTTCTTCTTCTTCTTCTTCTTCTTCTTCTTCTTCTTTCGGCTGCTCCCATTAGGGGTCCCCACAGCGGATCATCCGTCTCCATACCACCCTGTCCTCTACATCTGCCTCTTTCACACCAACTACCTGCATGGTGTGACTGATCAACTTAATTCCCCTGTAGTTACTGCAGGTCTGCACATCTCCCTTATGCTTAAAGATTGGTACCAGCACACTTCTTCTCCATTCCTCAGGCATCTTTTCACCTTCCAAAATCCTGTTAAACAATCTGGTTAAAAAACTCCACTGCCATCTCTCCTAAACATCTCCACGCTTCTACAGGTATGTCATCTGGATTTTCCACTCTTCATCCTCTTAATCGCTGCTCTTACTTCCTCCGTACTAATCCTATTTACATCCTGCTTCACCAACTCCACATCATCCAACCTTCTCTCTCTCTGATTTTCCTCATTCATCAGCTGCTCAAAATACTCCCTCCACCTTCTCAACACACTCTCCTCACTAGTCAACACATTTCCCTCTTCATCCTTTATTGCTCTAACTTGCAGTACATCCTTCCCAGCTCGGTCCCTCTGCCTGGCCAATCGGTATAAATCCTTTTCTCCTTCCTCAGTGTCCAACCTCTCATACAGCTCCTCATACACTCACACCAAGTACTTTTCTAGCTGCCTCCCTCATCACTCCTGCAGTAGTTGCCCAACCATCCAGCACCTCTTCACCACCACCAAGCCCCTGTCTGCCTCTTCCCTGAACCTCACTCTACACTCTTCCTCCTTCAGTTTCCACCATCTTATTCTTCTTTCAGTCCTCACTCTCCTCCTTTTCTTCTTCGCATCCAAAACCATCCTACAGATCACCATCCGATGCTGTATAGCTACACTGTCCCCTGCCAACACCTTACAGTCTCCAATCTCCATCTGGTTGCATCTCCTGCATAGCACATAGTCCACTTGTGTGCACCTTCCTCCACTTTTATAAGTCACCCTATAATCCTCCTTCTTCTTAAAATAAGTGTTCCCACTGCCATTTCCATCCTTTTAGCAAAATCTACCACCATCTGCCCTTCCACATTCCTCTCCTTAAAACCATACCTACCCATCACCTCCCCATCACCTCTGTTCCCTTCACCTACATGCCTATTAAAGTCTGCCCCAATCGTTCTTTCCTAGGTACACCATCTACCACTTAATCTAATTCACTCCAGAATCTTTCCCTCTCCTCCATCTCACAGCCCACTTGTGGAGCATAGGCACTGATGACATTTATCATTATCCCTTCAACTTCCACCTTCACGATCATCACCCTATCAGAAACTCTCTTCACCTCCACTAAACTCTTACTGTACTCTTCCTTCAGCATCACCCCTACACCATTTCTCTTTCCATCCACACCATGATAAAACAGTTTAAACCCACCTCCAACGTTCCTGACTTTACTCCCTTTCCACTTGGTCTCCTGAACACACAACATATCTACCTTTCTCCTCTCCATCATATCAGCTATCTCTCTCCCTATACCAGTCATAGTACCAACATTTAAAGTACCAACCCAAACCTTCACTTTCCTACACTGCTCCTTTCCCTGTCGCCTCTGTAGACGTCTTCCTCCTCTCCTCCTCCTCCTTCGGCCAACAGTAGCCCAATTTCCACCGGTACCCTGTCGGCAAACAATGCCTGTGGCGGGCCTCGACCGATCCGGTATGAAATTCTTAATCGTGACCCGCATATTTGATTTGGCACGTTTTACGCTGAATGCCCTTCCGAACGCAACCCTCCCCATTTATCCAAGCTTGGGACCGGTGTAACTAACTCTAAGAAAAGACTAAATAAGGTAATCCTTTTGAGCTCCATTTTGTTTGGTCTCTTCCGCCACCATACGGTATAGTCCTTTAACTCCGCCCCCATACGGTATATCCTTCAACTCCACCCCCATACAGTATTGTCCTTTAACTCGGCCCCCACTAGTTAGTGTGACGCACACATGGAAAAGGAAAGTCATGTCGCTAAAATGCTCTGAAATCGTACAAGGTTCTTAAGGAAAGTAAGGGATAATTAAGCACCTAGCTGCAACGGGAACAAGGTACTATGTTTGATTTGTTTAATATGTATATGCAATAATATGTGGGTTAATCTAGTTAACTGTGAAGAAGTGTTTTAATGTGTTGTTATCACTGTCGCATCTGTGACATCATTGTGTGACATCACAAAAGGGTTTCTTATAAATGGCTATTTATGTTTGTTTGTAAGAGCTGATTGTATTATTTGTTATTTATCTGTTCTGTAGCTCTTACGGTGTTTCACTAAGAAAAGGTTTTTCATCAAGGAAAGTTAGATTTTGTGTTTCCCAAAGAAAAGGCTGACGGCTGAACACAAAATAAAAGGCTTTTTGAAACATCAGTACACTTCACCATTGAAGGTGATCAAAAAGACCTACTACACAGTCCTTCAGTGGTTGTATTTCATCCACTATTTCTGCCAGATGATTCCATTTTTTACCCGTCTCACAAGTGGGAATGTGAGAGCGGTTGACAGGTATGCAGTCCTTTGTATAGGTGACCGGAAGATCGACTTGAACTGCAGAACTATATCCTCTAACACGAAGCCCAGAGACCTGGCTGGGGGTTTGCTACAGTAAGAGCTTGACCCCGCATTGATTCCAATAACTGTTGTCTACAACGGGCCACGGAGGGTCTTCAAAGCGCCAGTTACAGCTTCTGCTACATCACCGTCACAAGGCATCAGCGTGGACTCATCAAGCTGCTTCCTCGCGCCTGACCTATATTTTGGACAGCGGTCTCACAGATTCGGTGCAATGGTCAAGTACAGCCACACTTATGGTGCTTTTTCACTCCAAAAATGGCGGCGGAGCGGTCTCCATTAACTCACCGCTCCGTCTCCACATAAATACATAACACATCTTTCATTTACAAAGCATACATTCACTTTTATAACATTCACAGTTTTCATAAACCCAAAAATTTTAACTGGTAAACAACTTATGGCAAAACATTTCCTTGTAAACAGCTACGTTTTACTATTAACTCTCTGCTAGAGAAAGTAAAAACATGAGACACAGCAAAGTGCAAAAAAAACCCAACTTAAACTCACCAAAACCGTTGTGGCTTAGTTCTCATAAAATCCCTGTCAATCCCTGATCAGGTAAGTTATGTTTTTTTAACTGCAAAATCAACTTTTACACTCTTTTCTCTGCTTAATAAACATAGTTCATTCTCTCCAATCTCTCTTCTGCTCTCTCCCGCAGGTCTCTGCTGCAGCGTCGCTGACATGACGCTCTAATGTCACTAGTCTCTTAAAGGGGTAGTGAACTGAATTTTCTGTCTGCATACTTTTAATCTTTGAACGTTAAATTGCTGTTTTAACATTTTTAACATTTTTAATTCTGATGAATAAACTTCATTAAATGAATCACTTAACTTTTCAAACTTATTTATGCATCTTTTATCTATTTATTCTTATTTAGGTCATATTTTTAACAGGGTTACAAGATGCTCGCGCATCAATATGAAGAGGCCAAGAGAAAAGAGAAAAGGCTGTTTGCCATGTGGAAGCTCCACGCAAGGAAGGCAAGAGATCACCTAAAGACTTATATGTCAGAGAGTCAGCTCTGGCCTTTCATTGACAAGCTTAAGAAAAGTAAAGAAGACATGATGAACATTTATTATGAAATTCGAAATCTCACCTCACCCTCCACCCACATAAGAAGAAGAGTTGATACGTGTGAAGCTGTGACCGCAGAAATTATCAACATATTGCATACAGCAGAGCTATAAATGAGAAAAGCGGTTTTGATGAGCCGCAGGAAAGACACCGCCTTCACGAACTGCTCCGCCCCGACTATGCAAAGTCTGTCTATGGATCCGCAGCTTCTTGGACAAGTCACAGCCAGTCCGATCACTACTCCATAACTTCATCCATGATAGTAAAACGCGTGGATGCAGCAACTGAACTAGCAGTAAAGGAAGCAAATTATCAGATGTTGCTGGAAGAAGAAAAGCAAAAGGAATGTATAAGAGCGCTAGAGGAACAACAACGCAAGGCTCTAGAGGCACAAAGGCGTAAGTTGGAGCGATTACAGGCAGCGAAAGAGGTAAGGGCCGCTCAAGCCAAGTTGAAGATCTACGAAAGGGAGACGGATCACAAGGATGCTATTTATCTCAAGAAGGAAAGGAACATGGAAGCAAAGAATACACCTGTAACTACAGTGACCCTCTCTCAGTGACCCTCTCTGTTCCTGAGCCATTTGTCTTCAATGGCGATCCCATACAATTCATTGAATGGAAGGCAGCATTCACTTCACTCATAGACCAAGGGCAATCACGCCAGCCGAAAAACTATACTACCTAAAAAAGTATGTTTGTGGCCCAGCACGGCAGGCTTTAAATAGCAACATTTACCGAAATGACAATGAAGCATACCAAGACGCATGGGACAAACTAAATCGTCGCTTTGGCCAGCCATTCGCCATTCAGAGATCGAAGGATGCTGAAGGACTGAGACGCTTCTCAGATTTCCTGAATGCTTGTCAAGATGCCATTGCCTCATGTCAAGGGTCTCGACATATTAAACGACTGGGAAGAAAATCGGAAGCTCGTTCACAAACTACCAGACTGGGCAGCTTTACGCTGGAACCGACAAGTCACGCAAAGCCTAAATGAGAATCAAGAATTCCCAAGTTTCAAAGAGTTTGCTCGATTCACGTCAGATGAAGCCGAGATTGCTTGTAATCCCATTATTTCCTTTCATGCCCTTCATTTGTCAGATTCTATCACTGAGAAGAGAAACCTCAGAGATGTGAAGAAAACCAAAGCAAGTGTGTTGACTACTCAAATAGTCACTAAAAATGAAAAACACAAGTCAGAACAGGGGAAAGTTAAGGTTTCATGTATCTTTTGTCAAGATAATAGACACCAACTACACGCATGCTACAAGTTCACCGAGATGGTGTTAGTTGAGCGACGCAACTATATAAAGGAGAAGAAACTCTGTTATGGTTGCCTGAAACCCGGCCACAGCGTGAGAGACTGCCATCATTGTCTTTTCTGTAACCACTGTAAAGGAAAGCATCCTACAGCCCTGCATAATGACAACTATAAAAGAGAAAGGACTACTTCACAACCAGAAACAAATCAAAGCACTGCTGCAAAGTCACTCAGTGTAGCAGGTGAAGGCTCATCAAACACATCTATGGTGACACCAGTATGGGTTTCATCTAAAAATGATCCAACCACTGAGAAACTCGTCTATGCACTGCTCGACAGTCAAAGCGATACTACGTTCATTGACCAAGAAGTAAATGAATGGTCTTAATGCTGACAAGTATCAAGTGAAACTGAAGTTGACGACTATGAGCGGCAGGGATACGGTGATCACAAGCGAAGGTTTCTCTGGGCTTCGTGTTAGAGCATATAGTTCTGCAGTTCAAGTCGATCTTCGGGTCACCTATACAAAGGACTGCATACCTGTCAACCGCTCTCAAGTTCCCACTTGTGAGAAGGCTAAAAAATGGAATGTTTTAAAAAAATTTTGTTTGTATAGCTCTGGAGACGGGGACGCGTAGCTCTGAACGAGTTGGCTGATAGCCGATGAAATTTCCCTGAGTTTAGCTCTGTGTTCCATATGTGAAAGCAGAGTATGAAATGATTTGCCCCCTGAGATAGGCTTTCAGAGTCTCCCATAATAATGAGCATGGAGTAGAGTCAAGACGATTAAACAACAAGAATTCCTCAATAGCTTTAGAAATAGACGCACAGAAATCCTTGTCTGCTAGGAGATGCGAATTAAACCGGCAGGGAGATTGTGTATGTCTATGGGTTGAGAATTGGATATCCAACGCTAGAGGAGCATGATCAGAGATCACAATGCCCAAATATCTGTAGATACAACAAAGCGATTAAGACGGCTATCAATAAAAAAATAATCAATTCTGGAATATGAATGATGCACCGGGGAGAAAAATTATAATTTTTTTAACCCGGGATTGCAAAATCTCCATGGGTCTACCAAGCCGTTTCGTGACATGAAATCGGAGAACGATTTAGACATTGCAGATTGGGATACAGAACGAGAACTAGAACGATCCAAAACAGGGTTCAAAACACAATTCAAATCACCACCAAAAATTATCAAATGGGTATTTATAACGGAAAGACTGCCAAGTAACCTATTCGCAAAATCAGGATCATCAAAGTTTGAAACGTAAATATTAACCATCTTAACCTTGGTCTGCATCAGTGTACCAGCCACAATGACATACCTGCCATTCCTATCAATTGTATGGGTAGGTATAAACTGTATGCTTCTATTTACTAGGATTGCCACCCCTCGTGCCTTAGAATTGAAATTGGAGTGGAAAGTTTGACCCACCCAAGGACGGTGATGATCTCTAACTCTGCGGTGTGTTTCCTGTAAAAATACTATGTTCGCGCGTAAGCGTTTCAGGTGGGTAAAAACCCTAGAACGTTTAATAGGATTACCCATACCCCTAATATTCCAGCTAAGGAACCAGACAGGTGTACTACTGCCAGCTAAACGTGAGTCTGTATTATTGTCAGTCATTTATCCAAAAACAACTACACAAAAAAAAAAGAAACCAGGACCTGTGAAGCCAGGGGGATCCCCACCCCCCCACCCCCGTGCGCGCGCATCAGACACTCAAACACAAACACATACCCAACACACAAGTAGCGTCCCCATCCTAACAATAACCCCAGGCGACAGCAACATAAACTACCAAAAAAGAAAGCTACCGCCGCCCACACAAATAAATGTGCTAACGACACGAAGAACAAGCCCATCCTAAACAAAGAGAAGGCTCCAGCGGATTAAACACAACATAAACAGCCCGTGCTTTTGCGGTTTTTACCGTATGGTCTGGAAAAATACAAATGTGCAGACCCTGAAACTGAATTCGCTGCAGTTCTTTGGCACATCCAGACATTTGCTAAGATAGTGAAATTTGGCACGTGGTCGTTCACCAGGTTTTGATACAGGCTGTAAAGTGCGACGTGACCTGTCCAGAACCGGCTCCATCTCCAGACTCAGTGCCTCCTTCAGCAGCACGGCAACATTCGCGGTAGTGGAGCTATTGGGCCCCTCAGGAACACCGATTATCCGGACATTATTGCGCCGCGATCTAGCTTCCAGATCTTCACATTTGGTCTCCAGCTTATTGAACTCAGCAAGTAAGACAGTGTATGTCACGTTGCATTACAGCGATATCATCAGTGCAAACAGAAAGTGAGCGTTCCATTTCAACCACTGTGCCCTTTAGTTCCCGCACCGCAACCTCAGTCGCAGCTTCAGCTGCTTCTTCACCGCCTGCAGTTTTGTCTTTATTGTCAGCACATCGTTTCCCAATGTACGTTCCAATGCACTTAGTTCGGTCTTAAATACCTTGATGATTTCGGACATCAGAGAGGACAGCAGCTCTGACTTTAATGAGTCAATATCAGCCTTAGAAGCTGCCTGTGTGGGCCTTTCACACGGGGGTGAATCACAAGAAGGCGAGGCCGCAACTGTTGCACCAGGCCGCAGCTGCGACTGAGTTGTTCTACGGGTCTTAGAAGTTTTACCAGACATCATAATTACCTCTAGATTCAAATATACAAACAAGAAGGGTAAACCAAGGGATTGAGAGCAAAAATAAAAACGAAAAGCTCGAAATAACAATTACACCATTAATCCACCAGAGCCCCCTAACACCACGTCCTACTCCATAACAAGCTCGATAGCGCCCAAAAAAAAAAGTTTTTTAAACCAAGTCTTATTCACAGATGCAGCATGCACTTGACCACAATACATTTACATGTTTATGATAAGATATGACATAACAAATCATGTGTTTGTGAAAAAAGTCATTTTTTTTGTCAAAAGATATTTGTAATTTTGAATTTATCAATTTTAATATTTGTCATAAAATTTAATGAAAACTGTAAAAAGTGAAAATATATGCCATTCAAAGTCATAATTAATGAAAAACGCATCAACAACTTGTTTGGGTAAGCCGTGTATGTTCTGTCAAGAATGAGCTTCTTATTTGCTGAAAATGCGACACTGCAAGTCTCAGCTTCGTAGAACGAAAGAAAAAAGGTTTTTAAACCAAGTCTTATTCACAGATGCAGCATGCACTTGACCACAATACATTTAGATGTTTATGATGAGATATAACATAAATCATGTGTTTGTGAAAAAAGTCATTTTTTTTGTCAAAAGATATTTGTAGTTTTGAATTTATTAATTTTAATATTTGTCATAAAAATGTAATAAAAACTGTAAAAAGTGAAAATGTATGGCATTCAAAATCATAATTAATGAAAAACGCATCAACACCTTGTTTGGCAAAGCCGTGTATGTTCTGTCAAGAATGAGCTTCTTAGTTGCTGAAAATGCGATTCTGCAAGTCTCAGCTAAATGTAGATGTTTATGATGAGATATGACACAGCAAATCATGTGTTTGTGTAGAAAGTAATTTTTATGTGAAATATTATTTGTAATTTTGAATTTATGATTTTTTTTTTATATTTATCATAATTTATTGAAAATTGTAAAATTCTGAAAAAGTCAAAATCCAGGGATGAAAAGTCACAAATGATCAAAACCGCATCAACACCTTGTTTGGCAAAGCCGTGTATGTTCTGTCAAGAATGAACTCCTTAGTAGCTGAAAATGCGATTCTGCAAGTCTCAGCTTCGTAGAACGAAAGGAAAAAGAGTTTTTGATCTAAGGCTAATTCACACATGCAGCATTCTCTTGACCTATATAAATTTTGATGTTTATGATGAGATATGACATAACAAATCATGTGTTTGTTGAAAAAGTCATTTTTATGTCAAAATATATTTGTAATTTTGAATTCATGATTTTTTTTATATTTATCATAATAATTTAATGAATATTGTAAAATTCTGTAAAATGTCAAAATCCAGTGATGAAAAGTCACAATTGATCATAAACGCATCAACACCTTGTTGGGCAAAGCCGTTATTGTTGTCTAAATAATAAGCTTTTAAGGCGATGAAAAGGCGATTCTGCAAAGCCGTGTATATTCTGTCAAGAATGAGCTTCTAAGTCGCTGAAAATGCGAATCTGCAAGTCTTTTTATTAATTAAGGCTTATTCACACATGCAGTTGACCACTATACGTTTAGATGTTTATGATGAGATATGACATATCAAATCATGTGTTTTGCGAAAAAAGTCATTTTTATATTTATCATATTATATCCATGAATACTGTAAAAAGTAAAACTCTATGGCATGGAAAGTCATAATTAATGATAAACGCATAAACACCTTGTTTGGCAAAGCCGTTATTTTTGTCTAAATAATAAGCATTTAAGGCGATGAAAAGGCGATTCTGCATGTCTCAGTTTCGTAGAACGAACGGAAATTGGTTTTTGAATTACACATGCAGCATGCACTTGACCACAATTGATTTACATGTTTATGATGATTTTTGAAAAAACAAATCATGTGTAAAAAAGTCATTTTTATGTCAAAAGATATTTGTAATTTTGAATGTAAGAATTTTTAAATATAATAAAGATTTCATGAAAACTGTAAAAAGTGAAAATTTTGTCATGAAAAGTCAAAATTAATCAAATACGCATCAACACCTTGTTTGACCACAATACATTTAAATGTTTATGATGAGATATGACATAACAAATCATGTGTTTTTGAAAAAAGTCATTTTTATGTCAAAATTTATTTGTAATGTTGAATTAATGAATTTTTTTATATTTATTATAAAAATTTTATAAAAACTGTACAATTCTGTAAAAAGTCAAAATCCAGGAATGAAAAGTCACAATTGATCATAAACGCATCAACACCTTGTTTGGCAAAGCCGTTATTGTTGTCTAAATAATAAGCTTTTACGGCGATGAAAAGGCGATTCTGCATGTCTCAGTTTCGTAGAACCGAACGGAAATTGGTTTTTGAATTACACATGCAGCATGCACTTGACCACAATTCATTTAGATGTTTATGATGATTTATGAAAAAACAAATCGTGTAAAAAAGTCATTTTTATGTCAAAAGATATTTGTAATTTTGAATGTAAGAATTTTTAAATATAATAAAAATTTCATGAAAACTGTACAAAGTGAAAATGTTGTCTTGAAAAGTCATAATTAGTCAAATACGCATCAACACCTTGTTTGACCACAATACATTTAAATGTTTATGATGAGATATGACAAATCATGTGTTTTTGAAAAAAGTCATTTTTATGTCAAAATATATTTGTAGTGTTGAATTAATGATTCTTTGTATATTTATCATAACAATTTTATGAAAACTGTAAAATACTAAAAAAAAGTCAAAATCCAAGA
The DNA here is from genome assembly GCA_039877035.1 of Silurus lanzhouensis. NCBI lineage: Eukaryota > Metazoa > Chordata > Actinopteri > Siluriformes > Siluridae > Silurus > Silurus lanzhouensis. The sequence goes on along the minus strand of JBCEWE010000097.1, from coordinate 2,322,066 downwards.
ATGAAAAGTCACAATTGATCAACAATGCATCAATACCTTGTTTGGCAAAGCCGTGTATGGTTTGTCAAGAATGAGCTTCTTAGTCGCTGAAAATGCGATTTTGCAAGTCTCAGCTTCGTAGAACAAAAGGAAAAGGTTTTTTGAATTAAGGCTTATTCACACATGCAGCATGCACTTGACCCATATAAATTTGGATGTTTATGATGATTTATGAAATAACAAATCATGTGTAAAAAAGTCATTTTTATGCCAACAGATATTTGTAATTTTGAATTTTTGAATTTTTTTTATATCATAATAATTTAATGAATATTGTAAAATTCTGTAAAATGTCAAAATCTAGTGATGAAAAGTCACAATTGATCATAAACGCATCAACACCTTGTTGGGCAAAGCCGTTATTGTTGTCCAAATAATAAGCTTTTAAGGCGATGAAATGGCGATTCTGCAAAGCCGTGTATATTCTGTCAAGAATGAGCTTCTAAGTCGCTGAAAATGCGAATCTGCAAGTCTTTTTATTAATTAAGGCTTATTCACACATGCAGTTGACCACTATACGTTTAGATGTTTATGATGAGATATGATATAACAAATCATGTGTTTGTGAAAAAAGACATTTTTATATTTATCATATTATATTCATGAATACTGCAAAATACTGTAAAAAGTAAAACTCTATGGCCTGGAAAGTCATAATTGATGATAAACGCATCAACACCTTGTTTGGCAAAGCCGTTATTGTTGTCTAAATAATAAGCTTTTAGGCGATGAAAAGGCGATTCTGCATGTCTCAGTTTCGTAGAACCGAACGGAAATTGGTTTTTGAATTACACATGCAGCATGCACTTGACCACAATTCATTTAGATGTTTATGATGATTTATGAAAAAACAAATCGTGTAAAAAAGTCATTTTTATGTCAAAAGATATTTGTAATTTTGAATGTAAGAATTTTTAAATATAATAAAAATTTCATGAAAACTGTAAAAAGTGAAAATGTTGTCTTGAAAAGTCATAATTAGTCAAATACGCATCAACACCTTGTTTGACCACAATACATTTAAATGTTTATGATGAGATATGACAAAACAAATCATGTGTTTTTGAAAAAAGTCATTTTTATGTCAAAATATATTTGTAGTGTTGAATTAATGATTCTTTGTATATTTATCATAACAATTTTATGAAAACTGTAAAATACTAAAAAAAAGTCAAAATCCAAGAATGAAAAGTCACAATTGATCAACAATGCATCAATACCTTGTTTGGCAAAGCCGTGTATGGTTTGTCAAGAATGAGCTTCTTAGTCGCTGAAAATGCGATTCTGCAAGTCTCAGCTTCGTAGAACAAAAGGAAAAGGTTTTTTGAATTAAGGCTTATTCACACATGCAGCATGCACTTGACCCATATAAATTTAGATGTTTATGATGATTTATGAAATAACAAATCATGTGTAAAAAAGTCATTTTTATGTCAACAGATATTTGTAATTTTGAATTTAAGAATTTTCAAATATCATAATAATTTCATGAAAACTGTAAAAAGTAAAATATTTAGTCATGGAAAGTCATATATAGTTAAATATGCATCAACACCTTGTTTGGCAAAGTAGTTTTTGTTCTGTCAAGAATGAGCTTCGTAGTAGTGGAAAAGGCGATTCAGCAAGTCTCAGCTTCGTAGAGCGAAGGGAAAAACGTTTGAACCAAGTCTTATTTACAGATGCAGCATGCACTTGACAACAATTCATTTGAATGTTTATGATGAGATATGACATAACAAAATCATGTGTTTGTTGAAAAAAGTCATTTTTATGTCAAAATATATTTGTAGTGTTGAATTAATGATTCTTTGTATAATTATCATAATTTTATGAAAACTGTAAAATACTAAAAAAAAGGCCAAATCAAAGAATGAAAAGTCACAATTGATCAACAACGCATCAACACCTTGTTTGGCAAAGCCGTGTATGGTTTGTCAAGAATGAGCTTTTTAGTCGCTGAAAATGCGATTCTGAAGGCTCAGCTTCGTAGAACGAAAGGAAAAGGTTTTTGAATTAAGGCTTATTCACACATGCAGCATGCACTTGACCCATATAAATTTAGATGTTTATGATGATTTATGAAATAACAAATCATGTGTAAAAAAGTCATTTTTATGTCAACAGATATTTGTAATTTTGAATTTAAGAATTTTCAAATATCATAATAATTTTTTAAAATAATTAATAATTAATGAAAACTGTAAAAAGTAAAATATTTAGTCATGGAAAGTCATATATATTTAAATATGCATCAACACCTTGTTTGGCAAAGCCGTGTTTGTTCTCTCAAGAATAAGCTTCTTAGTCGCTGAAAATGCGATTCTGAAAGTCTCAGCTTCGTTGAACGAAAGTTAAATGGTTTTTGAATTAAGGATTATTCACAGATGCAGCATGGACTTAAACACAATACATTTAGATGCTTATGACATAACAAATCATGTGTTTGTGAAAAAAGTCATTTTTTTGTCAAAATATCTTTTTCATTTATGAATTTTCATATTTATCATAATAATTTAATGAAAACTGTAAAATCCAGGGATGAAAAGTCACAATTGATCAACAACGCATCAACACCTTGTTTGGCAAAGCCGTGTATTTTCTGTCAAGAATGAGTTTCGTAGTAGTGGAAAAGGCGATTCAGCAAGTCTCAGCTTCGTAGAGCGAAGGGAAAAACGTTTGAACCAAGTCTTATTTACAGATGCAGCATGCACTTGACAACAATTCATTTGAATGTTTATGATGAGATATGACATAACGAATCATGTTTTTGTGAAAAAAGTCATTTTTTTTTGTTAAAAGAGATTTGTAATTTTAAATTTTTGAATTTTTATATTTATCATAAAAATTTTATGAAAACTGTAAAATACAGAAAAAAGTCAAAATCCAAGATTTAAAAGTCACAATTGATCAAAAACGCATCAACACCTTGTTTGGCAAAGCCGTGTTTGTTCTGTCAAGAATGAGTTTCTTAGTCGCTGAAAATGCGACTCTGCAAGTCTCAGCTTCGTAGAACGAAAGGAAAAGGTTTTTGAATTAAGGCTTATTCACAGATGCAGCATGCTCTTGACCAATATAAATTTAGATGTTTATGATGAGATATGAGACAGCAAATCATGTGTTTGTGAAGAAAATCATTTTTATGTCAAATTATATTTGTAATTTTGAATTTACGATTTGTTTTTATATTTATCATAATTTATTGAAAATTGTAAAATTCTGAAAAAAGTCAAAATCCAGGGATAAAAAGTCACAAATGATCAAAACCGCATCAACACCTTGTTTGGCAAAGCCGAGTATGTTCTGTCAAGAATGAGCTTCTAAGTAGCTGAAATGCGATTCTGCAAGTCTCAGCTTCGTAGAACGAAAGGAAAAAGGGTTTTTGATCTAAGGCTTATTCACACATGCAGCATGCTCTTGACCCATATACATTTTGATGTTTATGACAAGATATGACATAACAAATCATGTGTTTGTTGAAAAAAGTCATTTTTATGTCAAAATATTTTTTGAATTTTTGAATTTTTTTTATATTTATCATAATAATTTAATGAATATTGTAAAATTCTGTAAAATGTCAAAATCCAGTGATGAAAAGTCACAATTGATCATAAACGCATCAACACCTTGTTGGGCAAAGCCGTTATTGTTGTCTAAATAATAAGCTTTTAAGGCGATGAAATGGCGATTCTGCAAAGCCGTGTATATTCTGTCAAGAATGAGCTTCTAAGTCGCTGAAAATGCGAATCTGCAAGTCTTTTTTATTAATTAAGGCTTATTCACACATGCAGTTGACCACTATACGTTTAGATGTTTATGATGAGATATGACATAACAAATCATGTGTTTGTGAAAAAAGACATTTTTATATTTATCATATTATATTCATGAATACTGCAAAATACTGTAAAAAGTAAAACTCTATGGCATGGAAAGTCATAATTGATGATAAACGCATCAACACCTTGTTTGGCAAAGCCGTTATTGTTGTCTAAATAATAAGCTTTTAGGCGATGAAAAGGCGATTCTGCATGTCTCAGTTTCGTAGAACCGAACGGAAATTGGTTTTTGAATTACACATGCAGCATGCACTTGACCACAATTCATTTAGATGTTTATGATGATTTATGAAAAAACAAATCGTGTAAAAAAGTCATTTTTATGTCAAAAGATATTTGTAATTTTGAATGTAAGAATTTTTAAATATAATAAAAATTTCATGAAAACTGTAAAAAGTGAAAATGTTGTCTTGAAAAGTCATAATTAGTCAAATACGCATCAACACCTTGTTTGACCACAATACATTTAAATGTTTATGATGAGATATGACAAAACAAATCATGTGTTTTTGAAAAAAGTCATTTTTATGTCAAAATATATTTGTAGTGTTGAATTAATGATTCTTTGTATATTTATCATAACAATTTTATGAAAACTGTAAAATACTAAAAAAAAGTCAAAATCCAAGAATGAAAAGTCACAATTGATCAACAATGCATCAATACCTTGTTTGGCAAAGCCGTGTATGGTTTGTCAAGAATGAGCTTCTTAGTCGCTGAAAATGCGATTCTGCAAGTCTCAGCTTCGTAGAACAAAAGGAAAAGGTTTTTTGAATTAAGGCTTATTCACACATGCAGCATGCACTTGACCCATATAAATTTAGATGTTTATGATGATTTATGAAATAACAAATCATGTGTAAAAAAGTCATTTTTATGTCAACAGATATTTGTAATTTTGAATTTAAGAATTTTCAAATATCATAATAATTTCATGAAAACTGTAAAAAGTAAAATATTTAGTCATGGAAAGTCATATATAGTTAAATATGCATCAACACCTTGTTTGGCAAAGTAGTTTTTGTTCTGTCAAGAATGAGCTTCGTAGTAGTGGAAAAGGCGATTCAGCAAGTCTCAGCTTCGTAGAGCGAAGGGAAAAACGTTTGAACCAAGTCTTATTTACAGATGCAGCATGCACTTGACAACAATTCATTTGAATGTTTATGATGAGATATGACATAACAAAATCATGTGTTTGTTGAAAAAAGTCATTTTTATGTCAAAATATATTTGTAGTGTTGAATTAATGATTCTTTGTATAATTATCATAATTTTATGAAAACTGTAAAATACTAAAAAAAAGGCCAAATCAAAGAATGAAAAGTCACAATTGATCAACAACGCATCAACACCTTGTTTGGCAAAGCCGTGTATGGTTTGTCAAGAATGAGCTTTTTAGTCGCTGAAAATGCGATTCTGAAGGCTCAGCTTCGTAGAACGAAAGGAAAAGGTTTTTGAATTAAGGCTTATTCACACATGCAGCATGCACTTGACCCATATAAATTTAGATGTTTATGATGATTTATGAAATAACAAATCATGTGTAAAAAAGTCATTTTTATGTCAACAGATATTTGTAATTTTGAATTTAAGAATTTTCAAATATCATAATAATTTTTTAAAATAATTAATAATTAATGAAAACTGTAAAAAGTAAAATATTTAGTCATGGAAAGTCATATATATTTAAATATGCATCAACACCTTGTTTGGCAAAGCCGTGTTTGTTCTCTCAAGAATAAGCTTCTTAGTCGCTGAAAATGCGATTCTGAAAGTCTCAGCTTCGTTGAACGAAAGTTAAATGGTTTTTGAATTAAGGATTATTCACAGATGCAGCATGGACTTAAACACAATACATTTAGATGCTTATGACATAACAAATCATGTGTTTGTGAAAAAAGTCATTTTTTTGTCAAAATATCTTTTTCATTTATGAATTTTCATATTTATCATAATAATTTAATGAAAACTGTAAAATCCAGGGATGAAAAGTCACAATTGATCAACAACGCATCAACACCTTGTTTGGCAAAGCCGTGTATTTTCTGTCAAGAATGAGTTTCGTAGTAGTGGAAAAGGCGATTCAGCAAGTCTCAGCTTCGTAGAGCGAAGGGAAAAACGTTTGAACCAAGTCTTATTTACAGATGCAGCATGCACTTGACAACAATTCATTTGAATGTTTATGATGAGATATGACATAACGAATCATGTTTTTGTGAAAAAAGTCATTTTTTTTTGTTAAAAGAGATTTGTAATTTTAAATTTTTGAATTTTTATATTTATCATAAAAATTTTATGAAAACTGTAAAATACAGAAAAAAGTCAAAATCCAAGATTTAAAAGTCACAATTGATCAAAAACGCATCAACACCTTGTTTGGCAAAGCCGTGTTTGTTCTGTCAAGAATGAGTTTCTTAGTCGCTGAAAATGCGACTCTGCAAGTCTCAGCTTCGTAGAACGAAAGGAAAAGGTTTTTGAATTAAGGCTTATTCACAGATGCAGCATGCTCTTGACCAATATAAATTTAGATGTTTATGATGAGATATGAGACAGCAAATCATGTGTTTGTGAAGAAAATCATTTTTATGTCAAATTATATTTGTAATTTTGAATTTACGATTTGTTTTTATATTTATCATAATTTATTGAAAATTGTAAAATTCTGAAAAAAGTCAAAATCCAGGGATAAAAAGTCACAAATGATCAAAACCGCATCAACACCTTGTTTGGCAAAGCCGAGTATGTTCTGTCAAGAATGAGCTTCTAAGTAGCTGAAATGCGATTCTGCAAGTCTCAGCTTCGTAGAACGAAAGGAAAAAGGGTTTTTGATCTAAGGCTTATTCACACATGCAGCATGCTCTTGACCCATATACATTTTGATGTTTATGACAAGATATGACATAACAAATCATGTGTTTGTTGAAAAAAGTCATTTTTATGTCAAAATATTTTTTTGAATTTTTGAATTTTTTTTATATTTATCATAATAATTTAATGAATATTGTAAAATTCTGTAAAATGTCAAAATCCAGTGATGAAAAGTCACAATTGATCATAAACGCATCAACACCTTGTTGGGCAAAGCCGTTATTGTTGTCTAAATAATAAGCTTTTAAGGCGATGAAATGGCGATTCTGCAAAGCCGTGTATATTCTGTCAAGAATGAGCTTCTAAGTCGCTGAAAATGCGAATCTGCAAGTCTTTTTTATTAATTAAGGCTTATTCACACATGCAGTTGACCACTATACGTTTAGATGTTTATGATGAGATATGACATAACAAATCATGTGTTTGTGAAAAAAGACATTTTTATATTTATCATATTATATTCATGAATACTGCAAAATACTGTAAAAAGTAAAACTCTATGGCATGGAAAGTCATAATTGATGATAAACGCATCAACACCTTGTTTGGCAAAGCCGTTATTGTTGTCTAAATAATAAGCTTTTAGGCGATGAAAAGGCGATTCTGCATGTCTCAGTTTCGTAGAACCGAACGGAAATTGGTTTTTGAATTACACATGCAGCATGCACTTGACCACAATTCATTTAGATGTTTATGATGATTTATGAAAAAACAAATCGTGTAAAAAAGTCATTTTTATGTCAAAAGATATTTGTAATTTTGAATGTAAGAATTTTTAAATATAATAAAAATTTCATGAAAACTGTAAAAAGTGAAAATGTTGTCTTGAAAAGTCATAATTAGTCAAATACGCATCAACACCTTGTTTGACCACAATACATTTAAATGTTTATGATGAGATATGACAAAACAAATCATGTGTTTTTGAAAAAAGTCATTTTTATGTCAAAATATATTTGTAGTGTTGAATTAATGATTCTTTGTATATTTATCATAACAATTTTATGAAAACTGTAAAATACTAAAAAAAAGTCAAAATCCAAGAATGAAAAGTCACAATTGATCAACAATGCATCAATACCTTGTTTGGCAAAGCCGTGTATGGTTTGTCAAGAATGAGCTTCTTAGTCGCTGAAAATGCGATTCTGCAAGTCTCAGCTTCGTAGAACAAAAGGAAAAGGTTTTTTGAATTAAGGCTTATTCACACATGCAGCATGCACTTGACCCATATAAATTTAGATGTTTATGATGATTTATGAAATAACAAATCATGTGTAAAAAAGTCATTTTTATGTCAACAGATATTTGTAATTTTGAATTTAAGAATTTTCAAATATCATAATAATTTCATGAAAACTGTAAAAAGTAAAATATTTAGTCATGGAAAGTCATATATAGTTAAATATGCATCAACACCTTGTTTGGCAAAGTAGTTTTTGTTCTGTCAAGAATGAGCTTCGTAGTAGTGGAAAAGGCGATTCAGCAAGTCTCAGCTTCGTAGAGCGAAGGGAAAAACGTTTGAACCAAGTCTTATTTACAGATGCAGCATGCACTTGACAACAATTCATTTGAATGTTTATGATGAGATATGACATAACAAAATCATGTGTTTGTTGAAAAAAGTCATTTTTATGTCAAAATATATTTGTAGTGTTGAATTAATGATTCTTTGTATAATTATCATAATTTTATGAAAACTGTAAAATACTAAAAAAAAGGCCAAATCAAAGAATGAAAAGTCACAATTGATCAACAACGCATCAACACCTTGTTTGGCAAAGCCGTGTATGGTTTGTCAAGAATGAGCTTTTTAGTCGCTGAAAATGCGATTCTGAAGGCTCAGCTTCGTAGAACGAAAGGAAAAGGTTTTTGAATTAAGGCTTATTCACACATGCAGCATGCACTTGACCCATATAAATTTAGATGTTTATGATGATTTATGAAATAACAAATCATGTGTAAAAAAGTCATTTTTATGTCAACAGATATTTGTAATTTTGAATTTAAGAATTTTCAAATATCATAATAATTTTTTAAAATAATTAATAATTAATGAAAACTGTAAAAAGTAAAATATTTAGTCATGGAAAGTCATATATATTTAAATATGCATCAACACCTTGTTTGGCAAAGCCGTGTTTGTTCTCTCAAGAATAAGCTTCTTAGTCGCTGAAAATGCGATTCTGAAAGTCTCAGCTTCGTTGAACGAAAGTTAAATGGTTTTTGAATTAAGGATTATTCACAGATGCAGCATGGACTTAAACACAATACATTTAGATGCTTATGACATAACAAATCATGTGTTTGTGAAAAAAGTCATTTTTTTGTCAAAATATCTTTTTCATTTATGAATTTTCATATTTATCATAATAATTTAATGAAAACTGTAAAATCCAGGGATGAAAAGTCACAATTGATCAACAACGCATCAACACCTTGTTTGGCAAAGCCGTGTATTTTCTGTCAAGAATGAGTTTCGTAGTAGTGGAAAAGGCGATTCAGCAAGTCTCAGCTTCGTAGAGCGAAGGGAAAAACGTTTGAACCAAGTCTTATTTACAGATGCAGCATGCACTTGACAACAATTCATTTGAATGTTTATGATGAGATATGACATAACGAATCATGTTTTTGTGAAAAAAGTCATTTTTTTTTGTTAAAAGAGATTTGTAATTTTAAATTTTTGAATTTTTATATTTATCATAAAAATTTTATGAAAACTGTAAAATACAGAAAAAAGTCAAAATCCAAGATTTAAAAGTCACAATTGATCAAAAACGCATCAACACCTTGTTTGGCAAAGCCGTGTTTGTTCTGTCAAGAATGAGTTTCTTAGTCGCTGAAAATGCGACTCTGCAAGTCTCAGCTTCGTAGAACGAAAGGAAAAGGTTTTTGAATTAAGGCTTATTCACAGATGCAGCATGCTCTTGACCAATATAAATTTAGATGTTTATGATGAGATATGAGACAGCAAATCATGTGTTTGTGAAGAAAATCATTTTTATGTCAAATTATATTTGTAATTTTGAATTTACGATTTGTTTTTATATTTATCATAATTTATTGAAAATTGTAAAATTCTGAAAAAAGTCAAAATCCAGGGATAAAAGTCACAAATGATCAAAACCGCATCAACACCTTGTTTGGCAAAGCCGAGTATGTTCTGTCAAGAATGAGCTTCTAAGTAGCTGAAATGCGATTCTGCAAGTCTCAGCTTCGTAGAACGAAAGGAAAAAGGGTTTTTGATCTAAGGCTTATTCACACATGCAGCATGCTCTTGACCCATATACATTTTGATGTTTATGACAAGATATGACATAACAAATCATGTGTTTGTTGAAAAAGTCATTTTTATGTCAAAATATTTTTTTGAATTTTGAATTTTTTTTATATTTATCATAATAATTTAATGAATATTGTAAAATTCTGTAAAATGTCAAAATCCAGTGATGAAAAGTCACAATTGATCATAAACGCATCAACACCTTGTTGGGCAAAGCCGTTATTGTTGTCTAAATAATAAGCTTTTAAGGCGATGAAATGGCGATTCTGCAAAGCCGTGTATATTCTGTCAAGAATGAGCTTCTAAGTCGCTGAAAATGCGAATCTGCAAGTCTTTTTATTAATTAAGGCTTATTCACACATGCAGTTGACCACTATACGTTTAGATGTTTATGATGAGATATGACATAACAAATCATGTGTTTGTGAAAAAAGACATTTTTATATTTATCATATTATATTCATGAATACTGCAAAATACTGTAAAAAGTAAAACTCTATGGCATGGAAAGTCATAATTGATGATAAACGCATCAACACCTTGTTTGGCAAAGCCGTTATTGTTGTCTAAATAATAAGCTTTTAGGCGATGAAAAGGCGATTCTGCATGTCTCAGTTTCGTAGAACCGAACGGAAATTGGTTTTTGAATTACACATGCAGCATGCACTTGACCACAATTCATTTAGATGTTTATGATGATTTATGAAAAAACAAATCGTGTAAAAAAGTCATTTTTATGTCAAAAGATATTTGTAATTTTGAATGTAAGAATTTTTAAATATAATAAAAATTTCATGAAAACTGTAAAAAGTGAAAATGTTGTCTTGAAAAGTCATAATTAGTCAAATACGCATCAACACCTTGTTTGACCACAATACATTTAAATGTTTATGATGAGATATGACAAAACAATCATGTGTTTTTGAAAAAAGTCATTTTTATGTCAAAATATATTTGTAGTGTTGAATTAATGATTCTTTGTATATTTATCATAACAATTTTATGAAAACTGTAAAATACTAAAAAAAGTCAAATCCAAGAATGAAAAGTCACAATTGATCAACAATGCATCAATACCTTGTTTGGCAAAGCCGTGTATGGTTTGTCAAGAATGAGCTTCTTAGTCGCTGAAAATGCGATTCTGCAAGTCTCAGCTTCGTAGAACAAAGGAAAAGGTTTTTTGAATTAAGGCTTATTCACACATGCAGCATGCACTTGACCCATATAAATTTAGATGTTTATGATGATTTATGAAATAACAAATCATGTGTAAAAAAGTCATTTTTATGTCAACAGATATTTGTAATTTTGAATTTAAGAATTTTCAAATATCATAATAATTTCATGAAAACTGTAAAAAGTAAAATATTTAGTCATGGAAAGTCATATATAGTTAAATATGCATCAACACCTTGTTTGGCAAAGTAGTTTTTGTTCTGTCAAGAATGAGCTTCGTAGTAGTGGAAAAGGCGATTCAGCAAGTCTCAGCTTCGTAGAGCGAAGGGAAAAACGTTTGAACCAAGTCTTATTTACAGATGCAGCATGCACTTGACAACAATTCATTTGAATGTTTATGATGAGATATGACATAACAAAATCATGTGTTTGTTGAAAAAAGTCATTTTTATGTCAAAATATATTTGTAGTGATGAATTAATGATTCTTTGTATAATTATCATAATTTTATGAAAACTGTAAAATACTAAAAAAAGGCCAATCAAAGAATGAAAAGTCACAATTGATCAACAACGCATCAACACCTTGTTTGGCAAAGCCGTGTATGGTTTGTCAAGAATGAGCTTTTTAGTCGCTGAAAATGCGATTCTGAAGGCTCAGCTTCGTAGAACGAAAGGAAAAGGTTTTTGAATTAAGGCTTATTCACACATGCAGCATGCACTTGACCCATATAAATTTAGATGTTTATGATGATTTATGAAATAACAAATCATGTGTAAAAAAGTCATTTTTATGTCAACAGATATTTGTAATTTTGAATTTAAGAATTTTCAAATATCATAATAATTTTTTAAATAATTAATAATTAATGAAAACTGTAAAAAGTAAAATATTTAGTCATGGAAAGTCATATATATTTAAATATGCATCAACACCTTGTTTGGCAAAGCCGTGTTTGTTCTCTCAAGAATAAGCTTCTTAGTCGCTGAAAATGCGATTCTGAAAGTCTCAGCTTCGTTGAACGAAAGTTAAATGGTTTTTGAATTAAGGATTATTCACAGATGCAGCATGGACTTAAACACAATACATTTAGATGCTTATGACATAACAAATCATGTGTTTGTGAAAAAAGTCATTTTTTTGTCAAAATATCTTTTTCATTTATGAATTTTCATATTTATCATAATAATTTAATGAAAACTGTAAAATCCAGGGATGAAAAGTCACAATTGATCAACAACGCATCAACACCTTGTTTGGCAAAGCCGTGTATTTTCTGTCAAGAATGAGTTTCGTAGTAGTGGAAAGGCGATTCAGCAAGTCTCAGCTTCGTAGAGCGAAGGGAAAAACGTTTGAACCAAGTCTTATTTACAGATGCAGCATGCACTTGACAACAATTCATTTGAATGTTTATGATGAGATATGACATAACGAATCATGTTTTTGTGAAAAAAGTCATTTTTTTTTGTTAAAAGAGATTTGTAATTTTAAATTTTTGAATTTTATATTTATCATAAAAATTTTATGAAAACTGTAAAATACAGAAAAAAGTCAAATCCAAGATTTAAAAGTCACAATTGATCAAAAACGCATCAACACCTTGTTTGGCAAAGCCGTGTTTGTTCTGTCAAGAATGAGTTTCTTAGTCGCTGAAAATGCGACTCTGCAAGTCTCAGCTTCGTAGAACGAAAGGAAAAGGTTTTGAATTAAGGCTTATTCACAGATGCAGCATGCTCTTGACCAATATAAATTTAGATGTTTATGATGAGATATGAGACAGCAAATCATGTGTTTGTGAAGAAAATCATTTTTATGTCAAATTATATTTGTAATTTTGAATTTACGATTTGTTTTTATATTTATCATAATTTATTGAAAATTGTAAAATTCTGAAAAAAGTCAAAATCCAGGGATAAAAAGTCACAAATGATCAAAACCGCATCAACACCTTGTTTGGCAAGCCGAGTATGTTCTGTCAAGAATGAGCTTCTAAGTAGCTGAAATGCGATTCTGCAAGTCTCAGCTTCGTAGAACGAAAGGAAAAAGGGTTTTTGATCTAAGGCTTATTCACACATGCAGCATGCTCTTGACCCATATACATTTTGATGTTTATGACAAGATATGACATAACAAATCATGTGTTTGTTGAAAAAAGTCATTTTTATGTCAAAATATTTTTTTGAATTTTTGAATTTTTTTATATTTATCATAATAATTTAATGAATATTGTAAAATTCTGTAAAATGTCAAAATCCAGTGATGAAAAGTCACAATTGATCATAAACGCATCAACACCTTGTTGGGCAAAGCCGTTATTGTTGTCTAAATAATAAGCTTTTAAGGCGATGAAATGGCGATTCTGCAAAGCCGTGTATATTCTGTCAAGAATGAGCTTCTAAGTCGCTGAAAATGCGAATCTGCAAGTCTTTTTTATTAATTAAGGCTTATTCACACATGCAGTTGACCACTATACGTTTAGATGTTTATGATGAGATATGACATAACAAATCATGTGTTTGTGAAAAAAGACATTTTTATATTTATCATATTATATTCATGAATACTGCAAAATACTGTAAAAGTAAAACTCTATGGCATGGAAAGTCATAATTGATGATAAACGCATCAACACCTTGTTTGGCAAAGCCGTTATTGTTGTCTAAATAATAAGCTTTTAGGCGATGAAAAGGCGATTCTGCATGTCTCAGTTTCGTAGAACCGAACGGAAATTGGTTTTTGAATTACACATGCAGCATGCACTTGACCACAATTCATTTAGATGTTTATGATGATTTATGAAAAAACAAATCGTGTAAAAAAGTCATTTTTATGTCAAAAGATATTTGTAATTTTGAATGTAAGAATTTTTAAATATAATAAAAATTTCATGAAAACTGTAAAAAGTGAAAATGTTGTCTTGAAAAGTCATAATTAGTCAAATACGCATCAACACCTTGTTTGACCACAATACATTTAAATGTTTATGATGAGATATGACAAACAATATGTGTTTTTGAAAAAGTCATTTTTATGTCAAAATATATTTGTAGTGTTGAATTAATGATTCTTTGTATATTTATCATAACAATTTTATGAAAACTGTAAAATACTAAAAAAAAGTCAAAATCCAAGAATGAAAAGTCACAATTGATCAACAATGCATCAATACCTTGTTTGGCAAAGCCGTGTATGGTTTGTCAAGAATGAGCTTCTTAGTCGCTGAAAATGCGATTCTGCAAGTCTCAGCTTCGTAGAACAAAGGAAAAGGTTTTTTGAATTAAGGCTTATTCACACATGCAGCATGCACTTGACCCATATAAATTTAGATGTTTATGATGATTTATGAAATAACAATCATGTGTAAAAAAGTCATTTTTATGTCAACAGATATTTGTAATTTTGAATTTAAGAATTTTCAAATATCATAATAATTTCATGAAAACTGTAAAAAGTAAAATATTTAGTCATGGAAAGTCATATATAGTTAAATATGCATCAACACCTTGTTTGGCAAAGTAGTTTTTGTTCTGTCAAGAATGAGCTTCGTAGTAGTGGAAAAGGCGATTCAGCAAGTCTCAGCTTCGTAGAGCGAAGGGAAAAACGTTTGAACCAAGTCTTATTTACAGATGCAGCATGCACTTGACAACAATTCATTTGAATGTTTATGATGAGATATGACATAACAAAATCATGTGTTTGTGAAAAAAGTCATTTTTATGTCAAAATATATTTGTAGTGTGAATTAATGATTCTTTGTATAATTATCATAATTTTATGAAAACTGTAAAATACTAAAAAAAGGCCAAATCAAGAATGAAAAGTCACAATTGATCAACAACGCATCAACACCTTGTTTGGCAAAGCCGTGTATGGTTTGTCAAGAATGAGCTTTTAGTCGCTGAAAATGCGATTCTGAAGGCTCAGCTTCGTAGAACGAAAGGAAAAGGTTTTTGAATTAAGGCTTATTCACACATGCAGCATGCACTTGACCCATATAAATTTAGATGTTTATGATGATTTATGAAATAACAAATCATGTGTAAAAAAGTCATTTTTATGTCAACAGATATTTGTAATTTTGAATTTAAGAATTTTCAAATATCATAATAATTTTTTAAAATAATTAATAATTAATGAAAACTGTAAAAAGTAAAATATTTAGTCATGGAAAGTCATATATATTTAAATATGCATCAACACCTTGTTTGGCAAAGCCGTGTTTGTTCTCTCAAGAATAAGCTTCTTAGTCGCTGAAAATGCGATTCTGAAAGTCTCAGCTTCGTTGAACGAAAGTTAAATGGTTTTTGAATTAAGGATTATTCACAGATGCAGCATGGACTTAAACACAATACATTTAGATGCTTATGACATAACAAATCATGTGTTTGTGAAAAAAGTCATTTTTTTGTCAAAATATCTTTTTCATTTATGAATTTTCATATTTATCATAATAATTTAATGAAAACTGTAAAATCCAGGGATGAAAAGTCACAATTGATCAACAACGCATCAACACCTTGTTTGGCAAAGCCGTGTATTTTCTGTCAAGAATGAGTTTCGTAGTAGTGGAAAAGGCGATTCAGCAAGTCTCAGCTTCGTAGAGCGAAGGGAAAAACGTTTGAACCAAGTCTTATTTACAGATGCAGCATGCACTTGACAACAATTCATTTGAATGTTTATGATGAGATATGACATAACGAATCATGTTTTTGTGAAAAAAGTCATTTTTTTTTGTTAAAAGAGATTTGTAATTTTAAATTTTTGAATTTTTATATTTATCATAAAAATTTTATGAAAACTGTAAAATACAGAAAAAAGTCAAAATCCAAGATTTAAAAGTCACAATTGATCAAAAACGCATCAACACCTTGTTTGGCAAAGCCGTGTTTGTTCTGTCAAGAATGAGTTTCTTAGTCGCTGAAAATGCGACTCTGCAAGTCTCAGCTTCGTAGAACGAAAGGAAAAGGTTTTTGAATTAAGGCTTATTCACAGATGCAGCATGCTCTTGACCAATATAAATTTAGATGTTTATGATGAGATATGAGACAGCAAATCATGTGTTTGTGAAGAAAATCATTTTATGTCAAATTATATTTGTAATTTTGAATTTACGATTTGTTTTTATATTTATCATAATTTATTGAAAATTGTAAAATTCTGAAAAAAGTCAAAATCCAGGGATAAAAAGTCACAAATGATCAAAACCGCATCAACACCTTGTTTGGCAAAGCCGAGTATGTTCTGTCAAGAATGAGCTTCTAAGTAGCTGAAATGCGATTCTGCAAGTCTCAGCTTCGTAGAACGAAAGGAAAAAGGGTTTTTGATCTAAGGCTTATTCACACATGCAGCATGCTCTTGACCCATATACATTTTGATGTTTATGACAAGATATGACATAACAAATCATGTGTTTGTTGAAAAAAGTCATTTTTATGTCAAAATATTTTTTTGAATTTTTGAATTTTTTTATATTTATCATAATAATTTAATGAATATTGTAAAATTCTGTAAAATGTCAAAATCCAGTGATGAAAAGTCACAATTGATCATAAACGCATCAACACCTTGTTGGGCAAAGCCGTTATTGTTGTCTAAATAATAAGCTTTTAAGGCGATGAAATGGCGATTCTGCAAAGCCGTGTATATTCTGTCAAGAATGAGCTTCTAAGTCGCTGAAAATGCGAATCTGCAAGTCTTTTTTATTAATTAAGGCTTATTCACACATGCAGTTGACCACTATACGTTTAGATGTTTATGATGAGATATGACATAACAAATCATGTGTTTGTGAAAAAAGACATTTTTATATTTATCATATTATATTCATGAATACTGCAAAATACTGTAAAAAGTAAAACTCTATGGCATGGAAAGTCATAATTGATGATAAACGCATCAACACCTTGTTTGGCAAAGCCGTTATTGTTGTCTAAATAATAAGCTTTTAGGCGATGAAAAGGCGATTCTGCATGTCTCAGTTTCGTAGAACCGAACGGAAATTGGTTTTTGAATTACACATGCAGCATGCACTTGACCACAATTCATTTAGATGTTTATGATGAT
This sequence comes from Silurus lanzhouensis, assembly GCA_039877035.1. NCBI lineage: Eukaryota > Metazoa > Chordata > Actinopteri > Siluriformes > Siluridae > Silurus > Silurus lanzhouensis. Next base: position 2,304,804 of record JBCEWE010000097.1, on the reverse strand, counting down.
TTATGAAAAAACAAATCGTGTAAAAAAGTCATTTTTATGTCAAAAGATATTTGTAATTTTGAATGTAAGAATTTTTAAATATAATAAAAATTTCATGAAAACTGTAAAAAGTGAAAATGTTGTCTTGAAAAGTCATAATTAGTCAAATACGCATCAACACCTTGTTTGACCACAATACATTTAAATGTTTATGATGAGATATGACAAAACAAATCATGTGTTTTTGAAAAAAGTCATTTTTATGTCAAAATATATTTGTAGTGTTGAATTAATGATTCTTTGTATATTTATCATAACAATTTTATGAAAACTGTAAAATACTAAAAAAAAGTCAAAATCCAAGAATGAAAAGTCACAATTGATCAACAATGCATCAATACCTTGTTTGGCAAAGCCGTGTATGGTTTGTCAAGAATGAGCTTCTTAGTCGCTGAAAATGCGATTCTGCAAGTCTCAGCTTCGTAGAACAAAAGGAAAAGGTTTTTTGAATTAAGGCTTATTCACACATGCAGCATGCACTTGACCCATATAAATTTAGATGTTTATGATGATTTATGAAATAACAAATCATGTGTAAAAAAGTCATTTTTATGTCAACAGATATTTGTAATTTTGAATTTAAGAATTTTCAAATATCATAATAATTTCATGAAAACTGTAAAAAGTAAAATATTTAGTCATGGAAAGTCATATATAGTTAAATATGCATCAACACCTTGTTTGGCAAAGTAGTTTTTGTTCTGTCAAGAATGAGCTTCGTAGTAGTGGAAAAGGCGATTCAGCAAGTCTCAGCTTCGTAGAGCGAAGGGAAAAACGTTTGAACCAAGTCTTATTTACAGATGCAGCATGCACTTGACAACAATTCATTTGAATGTTTATGATGAGATATGACATAACAAAATCATGTGTTTGTTGAAAAAAGTCATTTTTATGTCAAAATATATTTGTAGTGTTGAATTAATGATTCTTTGTATAATTATCATAATTTTATGAAAACTGTAAAATACTAAAAAAAAGGCCAAATCAAAGAATGAAAAGTCACAATTGATCAACAACGCATCAACACCTTGTTTGGCAAAGCCGTGTATGGTTTGTCAAGAATGAGCTTTTTAGTCGCTGAAAATGCGATTCTGAAGGCTCAGCTTCGTAGAACGAAAGGAAAAGGTTTTTGAATTAAGGCTTATTCACACATGCAGCATGCACTTGACCCATATAAATTTAGATGTTTATGATGATTTATGAAATAACAAATCATGTGTAAAAAAGTCATTTTTATGTCAACAGATATTTGTAATTTTGAATTTAAGAATTTTCAAATATCATAATAATTTTTTAAATAATTAATAATTAATGAAAACTGTAAAAAGTAAAATATTTAGTCATGGAAAGTCATATATATTTAAATATGCATCAACACCTTGTTTGGCAAAGCCGTGTTTGTTCTCTCAAGAATAAGCTTCTTAGTCGCTGAAAATGCGATTCTGAAAGTCTCAGCTTCGTTGAACGAAAGTTAAATGGTTTTTGAATTAAGGATTATTCACAGATGCAGCATGGACTTAAACACAATACATTTAGATGCTTATGACATAACAAATCATGTGTTTGTGAAAAAAGTCATTTTTTTGTCAAAATATCTTTTTCATTTATGAATTTTCATATTTATCATAATAATTTAATGAAAACTGTAAAATCCAGGGATGAAAAGTCACAATTGATCAACAACGCATCAACACCTTGTTTGGCAAAGCCGTGTATTTTCTGTCAAGAATGAGTTTCGTAGTAGTGGAAAAGGCGATTCAGCAAGTCTCAGCTTCGTAGAGCGAAGGGAAAAACGTTTGAACCAAGTCTTATTTACAGATGCAGCATGCACTTGACAACAATTCATTTGAATGTTTATGATGAGATATGACATAACGAATCATGTTTTTGTGAAAAAAGTCATTTTTTTTTGTTAAAAGAGATTTGTAATTTTAAATTTTTGAATTTTTATATTTATCATAAAAATTTTATGAAAACTGTAAAATACAGAAAAAAGTCAAAATCCAAGATTTAAAAGTCACAATTGATCAAAACGCATCAACACCTTGTTTGGCAAAGCCGTGTTTGTTCTGTCAAGAATGAGTTTCTTAGTCGCTGAAAATGCGACTCTGCAAGTCTCAGCTTCGTAGAACGAAAGGAAAAGGTTTTTGAATTAAGGCTTATTCACAGATGCAGCATGCTCTTGACCAATATAAATTTAGATGTTTATGATGAGATATGAGACAGCAAATCATGTGTTTGTGAAGAAAATCATTTTTATGTCAAATTATATTTGTAATTTTGAATTTACGATTTGTTTTTATATTTATCATAATTTATTGAAAATTGTAAAATTCTGAAAAAAGTCAAAATCCAGGGATAAAAAGTCACAAATGATCAAAACCGCATCAACACCTTGTTTGGCAAAGCCGAGTATGTTCTGTCAAGAATGAGCTTCTAAGTAGCTGAAATGCGATTCTGCAAGTCTCAGCTTCGTAGAACGAAAGGAAAAAGGGTTTTTGATCTAAGGCTTATTCACACATGCAGCATGCTCTTGACCCATATACATTTTGATGTTTATGACAAGATATGACATAACAAATCATGTGTTTGTTGAAAAAAGTCATTTTTATGTCAAAATATTTTTTTGAATTTTTGAATTTTTTTTATATTTATCATAATAATTTAATGAATATTGTAAAATTCTGTAAAATGTCAAAATCCAGTGATGAAAAGTCACAATTGATCATAAACGCATCAACACCTTGTTGGGCAAAGCCGTTATTGTTGTCTAAATAATAAGCTTTTAAGGCGATGAAATGGCGATTCTGCAAAGCCGTGTATATTCTGTCAAGAATGAGCTTCTAAGTCGCTGAAAATGCGAATCTGCAAGTCTTTTTTATTAATTAAGGCTTATTCACACATGCAGTTGACCACTATACGTTTAGATGTTTATGATGAGATATGACATAACAAATCATGTGTTTGTGAAAAAGACATTTTTATATTTATCATATTATATTCATGAATACTGCAAAATACTGTAAAAAGTAAAACTCTATGGCATGGAAAGTCATAATTGATGATAAACGCATCAACACCTTGTTTGGCAAAGCCGTTATTGTTGTCTAAATAATAAGCTTTTAGGCGATGAAAAGGCGATTCTGCATGTCTCAGTTTCGTAGAACCGAACGGAAATTGGTTTTTGAATTACACATGCAGCATGCACTTGACCACAATTCATTTAGATGTTTATGATGATTTATGAAAAAACAAATCGTGTAAAAAAGTCATTTTTATGTCAAAAGATATTTGTAATTTTGAATGTAAGAATTTTTAAATATAATAAAAATTTCATGAAAACTGTAAAAAGTGAAAATGTTGTCTTGAAAAGTCATAATTAGTCAAATACGCATCAACACCTTGTTTGACCACAATACATTTAAATGTTTATGATGAGATATGACAAAACAAATCATGTGTTTTTGAAAAAAGTCATTTTTATGTCAAAATATATTTGTAGTGTTGAATTAATGATTCTTTGTATATTTATCATAACAATTTTATGAAAACTGTAAAATACTAAAAAAAAGTCAAAATCCAAGAATGAAAAGTCACAATTGATCAACAATGCATCAATACCTTGTTTGGCAAAGCCGTGTATGGTTTGTCAAGAATGAGCTTCTTAGTCGCTGAAAATGCGATTCTGCAAGTCTCAGCTTCGTAGAACAAAGGAAAAGGTTTTTTGAATTAAGGCTTATTCACACATGCAGCATGCACTTGACCCATATAAATTTAGATGTTTATGATGATTTATGAAATAACAAATCATGTGTAAAAAAGTCATTTTTATGTCAACAGATATTTGTAATTTTGAATTTAAGAATTTTCAAATATCATAATAATTTCATGAAAACTGTAAAAAGTAAAATATTTAGTCATGGAAAGTCATATATAGTTAAATATGCATCAACACCTTGTTTGGCAAAGTAGTTTTTGTTCTGTCAAGAATGAGCTTCGTAGTAGTGGAAAAGGCGATTCAGCAAGTCTCAGCTTCGTAGAGCGAAGGGAAAAACGTTTGAACCAAGTCTTATTTACAGATGCAGCATGCACTTGACAACAATTCATTTGAATGTTTATGATGAGATATGACATAACAAAATCATGTGTTTGTTGAAAAAAGTCATTTTTATGTCAAAATATATTTGTAGTGTGAATTAATGATTCTTTGTATAATTATCATAATTTTATGAAAACTGTAAAATACTAAAAAAAGGCCAAATCAAAGAATGAAAAGTCACAATTGATCAACAACGCATCAACACCTTGTTTGGCAAAGCCGTGTATGGTTTGTCAAGAATGAGCTTTTTAGTCGCTGAAAATGCGATTCTGAAGGCTCAGCTTCGTAGAACGAAAGGAAAAGGTTTTTGAATTAAGGCTTATTCACACATGCAGCATGCACTTGACCCATATAAATTTAGATGTTTATGATGATTTATGAAATAACAAATCATGTGTAAAAAAGTCATTTTTATGTCAACAGATATTTGTAATTTTGAATTTAAGAATTTTCAAATATCATAATAATTTTTTAAAATAATTAATAATTAATGAAAACTGTAAAAAGTAAAATATTTAGTCATGGAAAGTCATATATATTTAAATATGCATCAACACCTTGTTTGGCAAAGCCGTGTTTGTTCTCTCAAGAATAAGCTTCTTAGTCGCTGAAAATGCGATTCTGAAAGTCTCAGCTTCGTTGAACGAAAGTTAAATGGTTTTTGAATTAAGGATTATTCACAGATGCAGCATGGACTTAAACACAATACATTTAGATGCTTATGACATAACAAATCATGTGTTTGTGAAAAAAGTCATTTTTTTGTCAAAATATCTTTTTCATTTATGAATTTTCATATTTATCATAATAATTTAATGAAAACTGTAAAATCCAGGGATGAAAAGTCACAATTGATCAACAACGCATCAACACCTTGTTTGGCAAAGCCGTGTATTTTCTGTCAAGAATGAGTTTCGTAGTAGTGGAAAAGGCGATTCAGCAAGTCTCAGCTTCGTAGAGCGAAGGGAAAAACGTTTGAACCAAGTCTTATTTACAGATGCAGCATGCACTTGACAACAATTCATTTGAATGTTTATGATGAGATATGACATAACGAATCATGTTTTTGTGAAAAAAGTCATTTTTTTTTGTTAAAAGAGATTTGTAATTTTAAATTTTTGAATTTTTATATTTATCATAAAAATTTTATGAAAACTGTAAAATACAGAAAAAAGTCAAAATCCAAGATTTAAAAGTCACAATTGATCAAAAACGCATCAACACCTTGTTTGGCAAAGCCGTGTTTGTTCTGTCAAGAATGAGTTTCTTAGTCGCTGAAAATGCGACTCTGCAAGTCTCAGCTTCGTAGAACGAAAGGAAAAGGTTTTTGAATTAAGGCTTATTCACAGATGCAGCATGCTCTTGACCAATATAAATTTAGATGTTTATGATGAGATATGAGACAGCAAATCATGTGTTTGTGAAGAAAATCATTTTTATGTCAAATTATATTTGTAATTTGAATTTACGATTTGTTTTTATATTTATCATAATTTATTGAAAATTGTAAAATTCTGAAAAAAGTCAAAATCCAGGGATAAAAAGTCACAAATGATCAAAACCGCATCAACACCTTGTTTGGCAAGCCGAGTATGTTCTGTCAAGAATGAGCTTCTAAGTAGCTGAAATGCGATTCTGCAAGTCTCAGCTTCGTAGAACGAAAGGAAAAAGGGTTTTTGATCTAAGGCTTATTCACACATGCAGCATGCTCTTGACCCATATACATTTTGATGTTTATGACAAGATATGACATAACAAATCATGTGTTTGTTGAAAAAAGTCATTTTTATGTCAAAATATTTTTTGAATTTTTGAATTTTTTTATATTTATCATAATAATTTAATGAATATTGTAAAATTCTGTAAAATGTCAAAATCCAGTGATGAAAAGTCACAATTGATCATAAACGCATCAACACCTTGTTGGGCAAAGCCGTTATTGTTGTCTAAATAATAAGCTTTTAAGGCGATGAAATGGCGATTCTGCAAAGCCGTGTATATTCTGTCAAGAATGAGCTTCTAAGTCGCTGAAAATGCGAATCTGCAAGTCTTTTTTATTAATTAAGGCTTATTCACACATGCAGTTGACCACTATACGTTTAGATGTTTATGATGAGATATGACATAACAAATCATGTGTTTGTGAAAAAAGACATTTTTATATTTATCATATTATATTCATGAATACTGCAAAATACTGTAAAAAGTAAAACTCTATGGCATGGAAAGTCATAATTGATGATAAACGCATCAACACCTTGTTTGGCAAAGCCGTTATTGTTGTCTAAATAATAAGCTTTTAGGCGATGAAAAGGCGATTCTGCATGTCTCAGTTTCGTAGAACCGAACGGAAATTGGTTTTTGAATTACACATGCAGCATGCACTTGACCACAATTCATTTAGATGTTTATGATGATTTATGAAAAAACAAATCGTGTAAAAAGTCATTTTTATGTCAAAAGATATTTGTAATTTTGAATGTAAGAATTTTTAAATATAATAAAAATTTCATGAAAACTGTAAAAGTGAAAATGTTGTCTTGAAAAGTCATAATTAGTCAAATACGCATCAACACCTTGTTTGACCACAATACATTTAAATGTTTATGATGAGATATGACAAAACAAATGTGTTTTTGAAAAAGTCATTTTTATGTCAAAATATATTTGTAGTGTTGAATTAATGATTCTTTGTATATTTATCATAACAATTTTATGAAAACTGTAAAATACTAAAAAAAGTCAAAATCCAAGAATGAAAAGTCACAATTGATCAACAATGCATCAATACCTTGTTTGGCAAAGCCGTGTATGGTTTGTCAAGAATGAGCTTCTTAGTCGCTGAAAATGCGATTCTGCAAGTCTCAGCTTCGTAGAACAAAGGAAAAGGTTTTTTGAATTAAGGCTTATTCACACATGCAGCATGCACTTGACCCATATAAATTTAGATGTTTATGATGATTTATGAAATAACAAATCATGTGTAAAAAAGTCATTTTTATGTCAACAGATATTTGTAATTTTGAATTTAAGAATTTTCAAATATCATAATAATTTCATGAAAACTGTAAAAAGTAAATATTTAGTCATGGAAAGTCATATATAGTTAAATATGCATCAACACCTTGTTTGGCAAAGTAGTTTTTGTTCTGTCAAGAATGAGCTTCGTAGTAGTGGAAAAGGCGATTCAGCAAGTCTCAGCTTCGTAGAGCGAAGGGAAAAACGTTTGAACCAAGTCTTATTTACAGATGCAGCATGCACTTGACAACAATTCATTTGAATGTTTATGATGAGATATGACATAACAAAATCATGTGTTTGTTGAAAAAAGTCATTTTTATGTCAAAATATATTTGTAGTGATGAATTAATGATTCTTTGTATAATTATCATAATTTTATGAAAACTGTAAAATACTAAAAAAAAGGCCAAATCAAAGAATGAAAAGTCACAATTGATCAACAACGCATCAACACCTTGTTTGGCAAAGCCGTGTATGGTTTGTCAAGAATGAGCTTTTTAGTCGCTGAAAATGCGATTCTGAAGGCTCAGCTTCGTAGAACGAAAGGAAAAGGTTTTTGAATTAAGGCTTATTCACACATGCAGCATGCACTTGACCCATATAAATTTAGATGTTTATGATGATTTATGAAATAACAAATCATGTGTAAAAAAGTCATTTTTATGTCAACAGATATTTGTAATTTTGAATTTAAGAATTTTCAAATATCATAATAATTTTTTAAATAATTAATAATTAATGAAAACTGTAAAAAGTAAAATATTTAGTCATGGAAAGTCATATATATTTAAATATGCATCAACACCTTGTTTGGCAAAGCCGTGTTTGTTCTCTCAAGAATAAGCTTCTTAGTCGCTGAAAATGCGATTCTGAAAGTCTCAGCTTCGTTGAACGAAAGTTAAATGGTTTTGAATTAAGGATTATTCACAGATGCAGCATGGACTTAAACACAATACATTTAGATGCTTATGACATAACAAATCATGTGTTTGTGAAAAAAGTCATTTTTTTGTCAAAATATCTTTTTCATTATGAATTTTCATATTTATCATAATAATTTAATGAAAACTGTAAAATCCAGGGATGAAAAGTCACAATTGATCAACAACGCATCAACACCTTGTTTGGCAAAGCCGTGTATTTTCTGTCAAGAATGAGTTTCGTAGTAGTGGAAAAGGCGATTCAGCAAGTCTCAGCTTCGTAGAGCGAAGGGAAAAACGTTTGAACCAAGTCTTATTTACAGATGCAGCATGCACTTGACAACAATTCATTTGAATGTTTATGATGAGATATGACATAACGAATCATGTTTTTGTGAAAAAAGTCATTTTTTTTTGTTAAAAGAGATTTGTAATTTTAAATTTTTGAATTTTATATTTATCATAAAAATTTTATGAAAACTGTAAAATACAGAAAAAAGTCAAAATCCAAGATTTAAAAGTCACAATTGATCAAAAACGCATCAACACCTTGTTTGGCAAAGCCGTGTTTGTTCTGTCAAGAATGAGTTCTTAGTCGCTGAAAATGCGACTCTGCAAGTCTCAGCTTCGTAGAACGAAAGGAAAAGGTTTTGAATTAAGGCTTATTCACAGATGCAGCATGCTCTTGACCAATATAAATTTAGATGTTTATGATGAGATATGAGACAGCAAATCATGTGTTTGTGAAGAAAATCATTTTTATGTCAAATTATATTTGTAATTTTGAATTTACGATTTGTTTTTATATTATCATAATTTATTGAAAATTGTAAAATTCTGAAAAAAGTCAAAATCCAGGATAAAAAGTCACAAATGATCAAAACCGCATCAACACCTTGTTTGGCAAAGCCGAGTATGTTCTGTCAAGAATGAGCTTCTAAGTAGCTGAAATGCGATTCTGCAAGTCTCAGCTTCGTAGAACGAAAGGAAAAAGGGTTTTTGATCTAAGGCTATTCACACATGCAGCATGCTCTTGACCCATATACATTTTGATGTTTATGACAAATATGACATAACAAATCATGTGTTTGTTGAAAAAAGTCATTTTTATGTCAAAATATTTTTTTGAATTTTTGAATTTTTTTATATTTATCATAATAATTTAATGAATATTGTAAATTCTGTAAAATGTCAAAATCCAGTGATGAAAAGTCACAATTGATCATAAACGCATCAACACCTTGTTGGGCAAAGCCGTTATTGTTGTCTAAATAATAAGCTTTTAAGGCGATGAAATGGCGATTCTGCAAAGCCGTGTATATTCTGTCAAGAATGAGCTTCTAAGTCGCTGAAAATGCGAATCTGCAAGTCTTTTTTATTAATTAAGGCTTATTCACACATGCAGTTGACCACTATACGTTTAGATGTTTATGATGAGATATGACATAACAAATCATGTGTTTGTGAAAAAAGACATTTTTATATTTATCATATTATATTCATGAATACTGCAAAATACTGTAAAAAGTAAAACTCTATGGCATGGAAAGTCATAATTGATGATAAACGCATCAACACCTTGTTTGGCAAAGCCGTTATTGTTGTCTAAATAATAAGCTTTTAGGCGATGAAAGGCGATTCTGCATGTCTCAGTTTCGTAGAACCGAACGGAAATTGGTTTTTGAATTACACATGCAGCATGCACTTGACCACAATTCATTTAGATGTTTATGATGATTTATGAAAAAACAAATCGTGTAAAAAAGTCATTTTTATGTCAAAAGATATTTGTAATTTTGAATGTAAGAATTTTTAAATATAATAAAAATTTCATGAAAACTGTAAAAAGTGAAAATGTTGTCTTGAAAAGTCATAATTAGTCAAATACGCATCAACACCTTGTTTGACCACAATACATTTAAATGTTTATGATGAGATATGACAAAACAATCATGTGTTTTTGAAAAAAGTCATTTTTATGTCAAAATATATTTGTAGTGTTGAATTAATGATTCTTTGTATATTTATCATAACAATTTTATGAAAACTGTAAAATACTAAAAAAAAGTCAAAATCCAAGAATGAAAAGTCACAATTGATCAACAATGCATCAATACCTTGTTTGGCAAAGCCGTGTATGGTTGTCAAGAATGAGCTTCTTAGTCGCTGAAAATGCGATTCTGCAAGTCTCAGCTTCGTAGAACAAAAGGAAAAGGTTTTTTGAATTAAGGCTTATTCACACATGCAGCATGCACTTGACCCATATAAATTTAGATGTTTATGATGATTTATGAAATAACAAATCATGTGTAAAAAAGTCATTTTTATGTCAACAGATATTTGTAATTTTGAATTTAAGAATTTTCAAATATCATAATAATTTCATGAAAACTGTAAAAAGTAAAATATTTAGTCATGGAAAGTCATATATAGTTAAATATGCATCAACACCTTGTTGGCAAAGTAGTTTGTTCTGTCAAGAATGAGCTTCGTAGTAGTGGAAAAGGCGATTCAGCAAGTCTCAGCTTCGTAGAGCGAAGGGAAAAACGTTTGAACCAAGTCTTATTTACAGATGCAGCATGCACTTGACAACAATTCATTTGAATGTTTATGATGAGATATGACATAACAAAATCATGTGTTGTTGAAAAAAGTCATTTTTATGTCAAAATATATTTGTAGTGATGAATTAATGATTCTTTGTATAATTATCATAATTTTATGAAAACTGTAAAATACTAAAAAAAAGGCCAAATCAAAGAATGAAAAGTCACAATTGATCAACAACGCATCAACACCTTGTTTGGCAAAGCCGTGTATGGTTTGTCAAGAATGAGCTTTTAGTCGCTGAAAATGCGATTCTGAAGGCTCAGCTTCGTAGAACGAAAGGAAAAGGTTTTTGAATTAAGGCTTATTCACACATGCAGCATGCACTTGACCCATATAAATTTAGATGTTTATGATGATTATGAAATAACAAATCATGTGTAAAAAAGTCATTTTTATGTCAACAGATATTTGTAATTTGAATTTAAGAATTTTCAAATATCATAATAATTTTTTAAAATAATTAATAATTAATGAAAACTGTAAAAAGAAAAATATTAGTCATGGAAAGTCATATATATTTAAATATGCATCAACACCTTGTTTGGCAAAGCCGTGTTTGTTCTCTCAAGAATAAGCTTCTTAGTCGCTGAAAATGCGATTCTGAAAGTCTCAGCTTCGTTGAACGAAAGTTAAATGGTTTTTGAATTAAGATTATTCACAGATGCAGCATGGACTTAAACACATACATTTAGATGCTTATGACATAACAAATCATGTGTTGTGAAAAAAGTCATTTTTTGTCAAAATATCTTTTTCATTTATGAATTTTCATATTATCATAATAATTTAATGAAAACTGTAAAATCCAGGGATGAAAGTCACAATGATCAACAACGCATCAACACCTTGTTGGCAAAGCCGTGTATTTTCTGTCAAGGAATGAGTTTCTAGTAGTGGAAAAGCGATTCAGCAAAGTCTCAGGCTCGTAGAGCGAAGGGAAAAACGTTTGAACCAAGTCTTATTTACAGATGCCAGCATGCACTTGACAACAATTCATTGAATGTTTATGATGAGATATGACATAACGAATCATGTTTTTGTGAAAAAAGTCATTTTTTTGTTAAAAGAATTTGTAATTTTAAATTTTTAATTTTTATATTTATCATAAAAATTTTATGAAAACTGTAAAATACAGAAAAAAGTCAAAATCCAAGATTTAAAAGTCACAATTGATCAAAAACGCATCAACACCTTGTTTGGCAAGCCGTGTTTGTTCTGTCAAGAATGAGTTTCTTAGTCGCTGAAAATGCGACTCTGCAAGTCTCAGCTTCGTAGAACGAAAGGAAAAGGTTTTTTGAATTAAGGCTTATTCACAGATGCAGCATGCTCTTGACCAATATAAATTTAGATGTTTATGATGAGATATGAGACAGCAAATCATGTGTTTGTGAAGAAAATCATTTTTATGTCAAATTATATTTGTAATTTTGAATTTACGATTTGTTTTTATATTTATCATAATTTATTGAAAATTGTAAAATTCTGAAAAAAGTCAAAATCCAGGGATAAAAAGTCACAAATGATCAAAACCGCATCAACACCTTGTTTGGCAATGCCGAGTATGTTCTGTCAAGAATGAGCTTCTAAGTAGCTGAAATGCGATTCTGCAAGTCTCAGCTTCGTAGAACGAAAGGAAAAAGGGTTTTTGATCTAAGGCTTATTCACACATGCAGCATGCTCTTGACCCATATACATTTTGATGTTTATGACAAGATATGACATAACAAATCATGTGTTTGTTGAAAAAAGTCATTTTTATGTCAAAATATTTTTTTGAATTTTTGAATTTTTTTATATTATCATAATAATTTAATGAATATTGTAAAATTCTGTAAAATGTCAAATCCAGTGATGAAAAGTCACAATTGATCATAAACGCATCAACACCTTGTTGGGCAAAGCCGTTATTGTTGTCTAAATAATAAGCTTTAAGGCGATGAAATGGCGATTCTGCAAAGCCGTGTATATTCTGTCAAGAATGAGCTTCTAGTCGCTGAAAATGCGAATCTGCAAGTCTTTTTATTAATTAAGGCTTATTCACACATGCAGTTGACCACTATACGTTTAGATGTTTATGATGAGATATGACATAACAAATCATGTGTTTGTGAAAAAAGACATTTTTATATTTATCATATTATATTCATGAATACTGCAAAATACTGTAAAAAAAACTCTATGGCATGGAAAGTCATAATTGATGATAAACGCATCAACACCTTGTTTGGCAAAGCCGTTATTGTTGTCTAAATAATAAGCTTTTAGGCGATTATGATCAAACCGCATCAACACCTTGTTTGGCAAAGCCGAGTATGTTCTGTCAAGAATGAGCTTCTAAGTAGCTGAAATGCGATTCTGCAAGTCTCAGCTTCGTAGAACGAAAGGAAAAAGGGTTTTTGATCTAAGGCTTATTCACACATGCAGCATGCTCTTGACCCATATACATTTGATGTTTATGACAAGATATGACATAACAAATCATGTGTTTGTTGAAAAAAGTCATTTTTATGTCAAATATTTTTTGAATTTTTGAATTTTTTTTTATATTTATCATAATAAATGATATTGTAAAATTCTGTAAAATGTCAAAATCCAGTGATGAAAAGTCACAATTGATCATAAACGCATCAACACCTTGTTGGGCAAAGCCGTTATTGTTGTCTAAATAATAAGCTTTAAGGCGATGAAATGGCGATTCTGCAAAGCCGTGTATATTCTGTCAAGAATGAGCTTCTAAGTCGCTGAAAATGCGAATCTGCAAGTCTTTTTTATTAATTAAGGCTTATTCACACATGCAGTGACCACTATACGTTTAGATGTTTATGATGAGATATGACATAACAAATCATGTGTTTTGTGAAAAAGACATTTTTATATTTATCATATTATATTCATGAATACTGCAAAAATACTGTAAAAAGTAAAACCTATGGCATGGAAAGTCATCAATTGATGATAAACGCATCAACACCTTGTTTGGCAAAGCCGTTATTGTTGTCTAAATAATAAGCTTTTAGGCGATGAAAAGGCGATTCTGCATGTCTCAGTTTCGTAGAAACCGAACGGAAATTGGTTTTTGAATTACACATGCAGCAGCACTTGACCACAATTCATTTAGATGTTTATGATGATTTATGAAAAAAAAATCGTGTAAAAAAGTCATTTTTATGTCAAAAGATATTTGTAATTTTGAATGTAAGAATTTTTAAATATAATAAAAATTTCATGAAAACTGTAAAAAGTGAAAATGTTGTCTTGAAAAGTCATAATTAGTCAAATACGCATCAACACCTTGTTTGACCACAATACATTTAAATGTTTATGATGAGATATGACAAAACAAATGTGTTTTTGAAAAAAGTCATTTTTATGTCAAAATATATTTGTAGTGTTGAATTAATGATTCTTTGTATATTTATCATAACAATTTTATGAAACGTAAAATACTAAAAAAAAGTCAAAATCCAAGAATGAAAAGTCACAATTGATCAACAATGCATCAATACCTTGTTTGGGCAAAGCCGTGTATGGTTTGTCAAGAATGAGCTTCTTAGTCGCTGAAAATGCGATTCTGCAAGTCTCAGCTTCGTAGAACAAAGGAAAAGGTTTTTTGAATTAAGGCTTATTCACACATGCAGCATGCACTTGACCATATAAATTTAGATGTTTATGATGATTTATGAAAATAACAAATCATGTGTAAAAAAGTCATTTTTATGTCAACAATATTTGTAATTTTAAATTTAAGAATTTTCAAATATCATAATAATTTCATGAAAACTGTAAAAAGTAAAATATTTAGTCATGGAAAGTCATATATAGTTAAATATGCATCAACACCTTGTTGGCAAGTAGTTTTTGTTCTGTCAAGAATGAGCTTCGTAGTAGTGGAAAGGCGATTCAGCAAGTCTCAGCTTCGTAGAGCGAAGGGAAAAACGTTTGAACCAAGTCTTATTTACAGATGCAGCATGCACTTGACAACAATTCATTTGAATGTTTATGATGATATGACATAACAAAATCATGTGTTTGTTGAAAAAAGTCATTTTTATGTCAAAATATATTTGTAGTGTTGAATTAATGATTCTTTGTATTATCATTTTATGAAAACTGTAAATACTAAAAAGGCCAAATCAAAGAATGAAAAGTCACAATTGATCAACAACGCATCAACACCTTGTTTGGCAAAGCCGTGTATGGTTTGTCAAGAATGAGCTTTTTAGTCGTGAAAATGCGATTCTGAAGGCTCAGCTTCGTAGAACGAAAGGAAAAGGTTTTATTAAGGCTTATTCACACATGCAGCATGCACTTGACCCATATAAATTTTAGATGTTTATGATGATTTATGAAATAACAAATCATGTGTAAAAAGTCATTTTATGTCAACAGATATTTGTAATTTTGAATTTAAGATTTTCAAATATCATAATTTTTTAAAATAATTAATATTAATGAAAACTGTAAAAAGTAAAATATTTAGTCATGGAAAGTCATATATATTTAAATATGCATCAACACCTTGTTTTGGCAAAGCCGTGTTTGTTCTCTCAAGAATAAAGCTTCTTAGTCGCTGAAAATGCGATTCTGAAAGTCTCAGCTTCGTTGAACGAAAGTTAAATGGTTTTTGAATTAAGGATTATTCACAGATGCAGCATGGACTTAAACACAATACATTTAGATGCTTATGACATAACAAATCATGTGTTTGTGAAAAAAGTCATTTTTTTTGTTCAAAATATCTTTTTCATTTATGAATTTTTCATATTTATATAATAATTTAATGAAAACTGTAAATCCAGGATGAAAGTACAATTGATCAACAACGCATCAACACCTTGTTTGGCAAAGCCGTGTATTTTCTGTCAAGAATGAGTTTCGTAGTAGTGAAAAGGCGATTCAGCAAGTCTCAGCTTCGTAGAGCGAAGGGGAAAAACGTTGAACCAAGTCTTATTTACAGATGCAGCATGCACTTGACAACAATTCATTTGAATGTTTATGATGAGATATGACATAACGAATCATGTTTTTGTGAAAAAAGTCATTTTTTTTGTTAAAAGAGATTTGTAATTTTAAATTTTGAATTTTTATATTTATCATAAAATTTTTATGAAAACTGTAAAATACAGAAAAAAGTCAAAATCCAAGATTTAAAAGTCACAATTGATCAAAACGCATCAACACCTTGTTTGGCAAAGCCGTGTTTGTTCTGTCAAGAATGAGTTTCTTAGTCGCTGAAAATGCGATTCTGCAAGTCTCAGCTTCGTAGAACAAAAGGAAAAGGTTTTTTGAATTAAGGCTTATTCACACATGCAGCATGCACTTGACCCATATAAATTTAGATGTTTATGAATGATTTATGAAATAACAAATCATGTGTAAAAAGTCATTTTTATGTCACAGATATTTGTAATTTTAAATTTAAGAATTTTCAAATATCATAATTTCATGAAACTGTAAAAAGTAAAATATTAGTCATGGAAAGTCATATATAGTTAAATATGCATCAACACCTTGTTTGGCAAAGTAGTTTTTGTTCTGTCAAGAATGAGCTTCGTAGTAGTGGAAAAGGCGATTCAGCAAGTCTCAGCTTCGTAGAGCGAAGGGAAAAACGTTTGAACCAAGTCTTATTTACAGATGCAGCATGCACTTGACAACAATTCATTGAATGTTTATGATGAATATGATAACAAAATCATGGTTTGTTGAAAAAAGTCATTTTTATGTCAAAATATATTTGTAGTGTTGAATTAATGATTCTTTGTATAATTATCATAATTTTATGAAAACTGTAAATACTAAAAAAAAGGCCAAATCAAAGAATGAAAAGTCACAATTGATCAACAACGCATCAACACCTTGTTTGGCAAGCCGGTATGGTTTGTCAAGAATGAGCTTTTTAGTCGCTGAAAATGCGATTCTGAAGCTCAGCTTCGTAGAACGAAGGAAAAGGTTTTTGAATTAAGGCTTATTCACACATGCAGCATGCACTTGACCCATATAAATTTAGATGTTTATGATGATTTATGAAATAAAAATCATGTGTAAAAAAGTCATTTTTATGTCAACAGATATTTGTAATTTTGAATTTAAGAATTTTCAAATATCATAATTTTTTAAAATAATTAATAATTAATGAAACTGTAAAAAGTAAAATATTTAGTCATGGAAAGTCTATATATTTAAATATGCATCAACACCTTGTTTGGCAAAGCCGTGTTTGTTCTCTCAAGAATAAGCTTCTTAGTCGCTGAAAATGCGATTCTGAAAGTCTCAGTTCGTTGAACGAAAGTAAATGGTTTTTGAATTAAGATTATTCACAGATGCAGCATGGACTTAAACACAATACATTAGATGCTTATGACATAACAATCATGTGTTTGTGAAAAAAGTCATTTTTTTGTCAAAATATCTTTTTCATTTATGAATTTTCATATTTATCATAATAATTTAATGAAAACTGTAAATCCAGGGATGAAAAGTCACAATTGATCAACAACGCATCACACCTTGTTTGGCAAAGCCGTGTATTTTCTGTCAAGAATGAGTTTCGTAGTAGTGAAAAAGGCGATTCAGCAAGTCTCAGCTTCGTAGAGCGAAGGGAAAAACGTTTGAACCAAGTCTTATTTACAGATGCAGCATGCACTGACACATTCATTTGAATGTTATGATGAGATATGACATAACGAATCATGTTTTTTGTGAAAAAAGTCATTTTTTTTGTTAAAGAGATTTGTAATTTTAAATTTTGAATTTTTATATTTATCATAAAAATTTTATGAAAACTGTAAAATACAGAAAAAAGTCAAAATCCAAGATTTAAAGTCACAATTGATCAAAACGCATCAACACCTTGTTGGCAAAGCCGTGTTTGTTCTGTCAAGAATGAGTTCTTAGTCGCTGAAAATGCGACTCTGCAAGTCTCAGCTTCGTAGAACGAAGAAAGGTTTTGAATTAAGGCTTATTCACAGATGCAGCATGCTCTTGACCAATATAAATTTAGATGTTTATGATGGATATGAGACAGCAAATCATGTGTTTGTGAAGAAAATCATTTTTATGTCAAATTTATTTGTAATTTTGAATTTACGATTTGTTTTTATATTTATCATAATTTATTGAAAATTGTAAAATTCTGAAAAAGTCAAAATCCAGGGATAAAAAGTCACAAATGATCAAAACCGCATCAACACCTTGTTTGGCAAAGCCGAGTATGTTCTGTCAAGAATGAGCTTCTAAGTAGCTGAAATGCGATTCTGCAAGTCTCAGCTTCGTAGAACGAAAGGAAAAAGGGTTTTGATCTAAGGCTTATTCACACATGCAGCATGCTCTTGACCCATATACATTTGATGTTTATGACAAGATATGACATAACAAATCATGTGTTTGTTGAAAAAGTCATTTTTATGTCAAAATATTTTTTTGAATTTTTGAATTTTTTTATATTTATCATAATAATTTAATGAATATTGTAAATTCTGTAAAATGTCAAAATCCAGTGATGAAAAGTCACAATTGATCATAAACGCATCAACACCTTGTTGGGCAAAGCCGTTATTGTTGTCTAAATAATAAGCTTTTAAGGCGATGAAATGGCGATTCTGCAAAGCCGTGTATATTCTGTCAAGAATGAGCTTCTAAGTCGCTGAAAATGCGAATCTGCAAGTCTTTTTTATTAATTAAGGCTTATTCACACATGCAGTTGACCACTATACGTTTAGATGTTTATGATGAGATATACATAACAAATCATGTGTTTGTGAAAAAAGCATTTTTATATTTATCATATTATATTCATGAATACTGCAAAATACTGTAAAAAGTAAACTCTTATGGCATGGAAAGTCATAATTGATGATAAACGCATCAACACCTTGTTTGGCAAAGCCGTTATTGTGTCTAAATAATAAGCTTTTAGGCGATGAAAAGGCGATTCTGCATGTCTCAGTTTCGTAGAACCGAACGGAAATGGTTTTGAATTACACATGCAGCATGCACTTGACCACAATTCATTTAGATGTTTATGATGATTTATGAAAAAACAAATCGTGTAAAAAAGTCATTTTTATGTCAAAAGATATTTGTAATTTTGAATGTAAGAATTTTAAATATAATAAAAATTTCATGAAAACTGTAAAAAGTGAAAATGTTGTCTTGAAAAGTCATAATTAGTCAAATACGCATCAACACCTTGTTTGACCACAATACATTTAAATGTTTATGATGAGATATGACAAAACAAATGTGTTTTTGAAAAAAGTCATTTTTATGTCAAAATATATTTGTAGTGTTGAATTAATGATTCTTTGTATATTTATCATAACAATTTATGAAAACTGTAAAATACTAAAAAAAAGTCAAAATCCAGAATGAAAAGTCACAATTGATCAACAATGCATCAATACCTTGTTTGGCAAAGCCGTGGTATGGTTTGTCAAGAATGAGCTTCTTAGTCGCTGAAAATGCGATCTGCAAGTCTCAGCTTCGTAGAACAAAGGAAAAGGTTTTTTGAATTAAGGCTTATTCACACATGCAGCATGCACTTGACCCATATAAATTTAGATGTTTATGATGATTTATGAAATAACAAATCATGTGTAAAAAGTCATTTTTATGTCAACAGATATTTGTAATTTTGAATTTAAGAATTTTCAAATATCATAATAATTTCATGAAAACTGTAAAAGTAAAATATTTAGTCATGGAAAGTCATATATAGTTAAATATGCATCAACACCTTGTTTGGCAAAGTAGTTTTTGTTCTGTCAAGAATGAGCTTCGTAGTAGTGGAAAAGGCGATTCAGCAAGTCTCAGCTTCGTAGAGCGAAGGGAAAAACGTTTGAACCAAGTCTTATTTACAGATGCAGCATGCACTTGACAACAATTCATTTGAATGTTTATGATGAGATATGACATAACGAATCATGTTTTTGTGAAAAAAGTCATTTTTTTTTGTTAAAAGAGATTTGTAATTTTAAATTTTTGAATTTTTATATTTATCATAAAAATTTTATGAAAACTGTAAAATACAGAAAAAAGTCAAAATCCAAGATTTAAAAGTCACAATTGATCAAAAACGCATCAACACCTTGTTTGGCAAAGCCGTGTTTGTTCTGTCAAGAATGAGTTTCTTAGTCGCTGAAAATGCGACTCTGCAAGTCTCAGCTTCGTAGAACGAAAGGAAAAGGTTTTTGAATTAAGGCTTATTCACAGATGCAGCATGCTCTTGACCAATATAAATTTAGATGTTTATGATGAGATATGAGACAGCAAATCATGTGTTTGTGAAGAAAATCATTTTTATGTCAAATTATATTTGTAATTTTGAATTTACGATTTGTTTTTATATTTATCATAATTTATTGAAAATTGTAAAATTCTGAAAAAAGTCAAAATCCAGGGATAAAAAGTCACAAATGATCAAAACCGCATCAACACCTTGTTTGGCAAAGCCGAGTATGTTCTGTCAAGAATGAGCTTCTAAGTAGCTGAAATGCGATTCTGCAAGTCTCAGCTTCGTAGAACGAAAGGAAAAAGGGTTTTGATCTAAGGCTTATTCACACATGCAGCATGCTCTTGACCCATATACATTTTGATGTTTATGACAAGATATGACATAACAAATCATGTGTTTGTTGAAAAAAGTCATTTTTATGTCAAAATATTTTTTGAATTTTTGAATTTTTTTATATTTATCATAATAATTTAATGAATATTGTAAAATTCTGTAAAATGTCAAAATCCAGTGATGAAAAGTCACAATTGATCATAAACGCATCAACACCTTGTTGGGCAAAGCCGTTATTGTTGTCTAAATAATAAGCTTTTAAGGCGATGAAATGGCGATTCTGCAAAGCCGTGTATATTCTGTCAAGAATGAGCTTCTAAGTCGCTGAAAATGCGAATCTGCAAGTCTTTTTATTAATTAAGGCTTATTCACACATGCAGTTGACCACTATACGTTTAGATGTTTATGATGAGATATGACATAACAAATCATGTGTTTGTGAAAAAAGACATTTTATATTTATCATATTATATTCATGAATACTGCAAAATACTGTAAAAAGTAAAACTCTATGGCATGGAAAGTCATAATTGATGATAAACGCATCAACACCTTGTTTGGCAAAGCCGTTATTGTTGTCTAAATAATAAGCTTTTAGGCGATGAAAAGGCGATTCTGCATGTCTCAGTTTCGTAGAACCGAACGGAAATTGGTTTTTGAATTACACATGCAGCATGCACTTGACCACAATTCATTAGATGTTTATGATGATTTATGAAAAAACAAATCGTGTAAAAAAGTCATTTTTATGTCAAAAGATATTTGTAATTTTGAATGTAAGAATTTTTAAATATAATAAAATTTCATGAAAACTGTAAAAAGTGAAAATGTTGTCTTGAAAAGTCATAATTAGTCAAATACGCATCAACACCTTGTTTGACCACAATACATTTAAATGTTTATGATGAGATATGACAAAACAAATGTGTTTTTGAAAAAAGTCATTTTTATGTCAAAATATATTTGTAGTGTTGAATTAATGATTCTTTGTATATTTATCATAACAATTTTATGAAAACTGTAAAATACTAAAAAAAAGTCAAAATCCAAGAATGAAAAGTCACAATTGATCAACAATGCATCAATACCTTGTTTGGCAAAGCCGTGTATGGTTTGTCAAGAATGAGCTTCTTAGTCGCTGAAAATGCGATTCTGCAAGTCTCAGCTTCGTAGAACAAAAGGAAAAGGTTTTTTGAATTAAGGCTTATTCACACATGCAGCATGCACTTGACCCATATAAATTTAGATGTTTATGATGATTTATGAAATAACAAATCATGTGTAAAAAAGTCATTTTTATGTCAACAGATATTTGTAATTTTGAATTTAAGAATTTTCAAATATCATAATAATTTCATGAAAACTGTAAAAAGTAAAATATTTAGTCATGGAAAGTCATATATAGTTAAATATGCATCAACACCTTGTTTGGCAAAGTAGTTTTTGTTCTGTCAAGAATGAGCTTCGTAGTAGTGGAAAAGGCGATTCAGCAAGTCTCAGCTTCGTAGAGCGAAGGGAAAAACGTTTGAACCAAGTCTTATTTACAGATGCAGCATGCACTTGACAACAATTCATTTGAATGTTTATGATGAGATATGACATAACAAAATCATGTGTTTGTTGAAAAAAGTCATTTTTATGTCAAAATATATTTGTAGTGTTGAATTAATGATTCTTTGTATAATTATCATAATTTATGAAAACTGTAAAATACTAAAAAAAAGGCCAAATCAAAGAATGAAAAGTCACAATTGATCAACAACGCATCAACACCTTGTTTGGCAAAGCCGTGTATGGTTTGTCAAGAATGAGCTTTTTAGTCGCTGAAAATGCGATTCTGAAGGCTCAGCTTCGTAGAACGAAAGGAAAAGGTTTTTGAATTAAGGCTTATTCACACATGCAGCATGCACTTGACCCATATAAATTTAGATGTTTATGATGATTTATGAAATAACAAATCATGTGTAAAAAGTCATTTTTATGTCAACAGATATTTGTAATTTTGAATTTAAGAATTTTCAAATATCATAATAATTTTTTAAAATAATTAATAATTAATGAAAACTGTAAAAAGTAAAATATTTAGTCATGGAAAGTCATATATATTTAAATATGCATCAACACCTTGTTTGGCAAAGCCGTGTTTGTTCTCTCAAGAATAAGCTTCTTAGTCGCTGAAAATGCGATTCTGAAAGTCTCAGCTTCGTTGAACGAAAGTTAAATGGTTTTTGAATTAAGGATTATTCACAGATGCAGCATGGACTTAAACACAATACATTTAGATGCTTATGACATAACAAATCATGTGTTTGTGAAAAAAGTCATTTTTTTGTCAAAATATCTTTTCATTTATGAATTTTCATATTTATCATAATAATTTAATGAAAACTGTAAAATCCAGGGATGAAAAGTCACAATTGATCAACAACGCATCAACACCTTGTTTGGCAAAGCCGTGTATTTTCTGTCAAGAATGAGTTTCGTAGTAGTGGAAAAGGCGATTCAGCAAGTCTCAGCTTCGTAGAGCGAAGGGAAAAACGTTTGAACCAAGTCTTATTTACAGATGCAGCATGCACTTGACAACAATTCATTTGAATGTTTATGATGAGATATGACATAACGAATCATGTTTTTGTGAAAAAGTCATTTTTTTTGTTAAAAGAGATTTGTAATTTTAAATTTTTGAATTTTTATATTTATCATAAAAATTTTATGAAAACTGTAAAATACAGAAAAAAGTCAAAATCCAAGATTTAAAAGTCACAATTGATCAAAAACGCATCAACACCTTGTTTGGCAAAGCCGTGTTTGTTCTGTCAAGAATGAGTTTCTTAGTCGCTGAAAATGCGACTCTGCAAGTCTCAGCTTCGTAGAACGAAAGGAAAAGGTTTTTGAATTAAGGCTTATTCACAGATGCAGCATGCTCTTGACCAATATAAATTTAGATGTTTATGATGAGATATGAGACAGCAAATCATGTGTTTGTGAAGAAAATCATTTTTATGTCAAATTATATTTGTAATTTTGAATTTACGATTTGTTTTTATATTTATCATAATTTATTGAAAATTGTAAAATTCTGAAAAAAGTCAAAATCCAGGGATAAAAAGTCACAAATGATCAAAACCGCATCAACACCTTGTTTGGCAAAGCCGAGTATGTTCTGTCAAGAATGAGCTTCTAAGTAGCTGAAATGCGATTCTGCAAGTCTCAGCTTCGTAGAACGAAAGGAAAAAGGGTTTTTGATCTAAGGCTTATTCACACA
Source organism: Silurus lanzhouensis (assembly GCA_039877035.1). NCBI lineage: Eukaryota > Metazoa > Chordata > Actinopteri > Siluriformes > Siluridae > Silurus > Silurus lanzhouensis. Next base: position 2,281,285 of record JBCEWE010000097.1, on the reverse strand, counting down.
TGCAGCATGCTCTTGACCCATATACATTTTGATGTTTATGACAAGATATGACATAACAAATCATGTGTTTGTTGAAAAAAGTCATTTTTATGTCAAAATATTTTTTTGAATTTTTGAATTTTTTTATATTTATCATAATAATTTAATGAATATTGTAAAATTCTGTAAAATGTCAAAATCCAGTGATGAAAAGTCACAATTGATCATAAACGCATCAACACCTTGTTGGGCAAAGCCGTTATTGTTGTCTAAATAATAAGCTTTTAAGGCGATGAAATGGCGATTCTGCAAAGCCGTGTATATTCTGTCAAGAATGAGCTTCTAAGTCGCTGAAAATGCGAATCTGCAAGTCTTTTTTATTAATTAAGGCTTATTCACACATGCAGTTGACCACTATACGTTTAGATGTTTATGATGAGATATGACATAACAAATCATGTGTTTGTGAAAAAAGACATTTTTATATTTATCATATTATATTCATGAATACTGCAAAATACTGTAAAAAGTAAAACTCTATGGCATGGAAAGTCATAATTGATGATAAACGCATCAACACCTTGTTTGGCAAAGCCGTTATTGTTGTCTAAATAATAAGCTTTTAGGCGATGAAAAGGCGATTCTGCATGTCTCAGTTTCGTAGAACCGAACGGAAATTGGTTTTTGAATTACACATGCAGCATGCACTTGACCACAATTCATTTAGATGTTTATGATGATTTATGAAAAAACAAATCGTGTAAAAAAGTCATTTTTATGTCAAAAGATATTTGTAATTTTGAATGTAAGAATTTTTAAATATAATAAAAATTTCATGAAAACTGTAAAAAGTGAAAATGTTGTCTTGAAAAGTCATAATTAGTCAAATACGCATCAACACCTTGTTTGACCACAATACATTTAAATGTTTATGATGAGATATGACAAAACAAATCATGTGTTTTTGAAAAAAGTCATTTTTATGTCAAAATATATTTGTAGTGTTGAATTAATGATTCTTTGTATATTTATCATAACAATTTTATGAAAACTGTAAAATACTAAAAAAAAGTCAAAATCCAAGAATGAAAAGTCACAATTGATCAACAATGCATCAATACCTTGTTTGGCAAAGCCGTGTATGGTTTGTCAAGAATGAGCTTCTTAGTCGCTGAAAATGCGATTCTGCAAGTCTCAGCTTCGTAGAACAAAAGGAAAAGGTTTTTTGAATTAAGGCTTATTCACACATGCAGCATGCACTTGACCCATATAAATTTAGATGTTTATGATGATTTATGAAATAACAAATCATGTGTAAAAAAGTCATTTTTATGTCAACAGATATTTGTAATTTTGAATTTAAGAATTTTCAAATATCATAATAATTTCATGAAAACTGTAAAAAGTAAAATATTTAGTCATGGAAAGTCATATATAGTTAAATATGCATCAACACCTTGTTTGGCAAAGTAGTTTTTGTTCTGTCAAGAATGAGCTTCGTAGTAGTGGAAAAGGCGATTCAGCAAGTCTCAGCTTCGTAGAGCGAAGGGAAAAACGTTTGAACCAAGTCTTATTTACAGATGCAGCATGCACTTGACAACAATTCATTTGAATGTTTATGATGAGATATGACATAACAAAATCATGTGTTTGTTGAAAAAAGTCATTTTTATGTCAAAATATATTTGTAGTGTTGAATTAATGATTCTTTGTATAATTATCATAATTTTATGAAAACTGTAAAATACTAAAAAAAAGGCCAAATCAAAGAATGAAAAGTCACAATTGATCAACAACGCATCAACACCTTGTTTGGCAAAGCCGTGTATGGTTTGTCAAGAATGAGCTTTTTAGTCGCTGAAAATGCGATTCTGAAGGCTCAGCTTCGTAGAACGAAAGGAAAAGGTTTTTGAATTAAGGCTTATTCACACATGCAGCATGCACTTGACCCATATAAATTTAGATGTTTATGATGATTTATGAAATAACAAATCATGTGTAAAAAAGTCATTTTTATGTCAACAGATATTTGTAATTTTGAATTTAAGAATTTTCAAATATCATAATAATTTTTTAAAATAATTAATAATTAATGAAAACTGTAAAAAGTAAAATATTTAGTCATGGAAAGTCATATATATTTAAATATGCATCAACACCTTGTTTGGCAAAGCCGTGTTTGTTCTCTCAAGAATAAGCTTCTTAGTCGCTGAAAATGCGATTCTGAAAGTCTCAGCTTCGTTGAACGAAAGTTAAATGGTTTTTGAATTAAGGATTATTCACAGATGCAGCATGGACTTAAACACAATACATTTAGATGCTTATGACATAACAAATCATGTGTTTGTGAAAAAAGTCATTTTTTTGTCAAAATATCTTTTTCATTTATGAATTTTCATATTTATCATAATAATTTAATGAAAACTGTAAAATCCAGGGATGAAAAGTCACAATTGATCAACAACGCATCAACACCTTGTTTGGCAAAGCCGTGTATTTTCTGTCAAGAATGAGTTTCGTAGTAGTGGAAAAGGCGATTCAGCAAGTCTCAGCTTCGTAGAGCGAAGGGAAAAACGTTTGAACCAAATCTTATTTACAGATGCAGCATGCACTTGACAACAATTCATTTGAATGTTTATGATGAGATATGACATAACGAATCATGTTTTTGTGAAAAAAGTCATTTTTTTTTGTTAAAAGAGATTTGTAATTTTAAATTTTTGAATTTTTATATTTATCATAAAAATTTTATGAAAACTGTAAAATACAGAAAAAAGTCAAAATCCAAGATTTAAAAGTCACAATTGATCAAAAACGCATCAACACCTTGTTTGGCAAAGCCGTGTTTGTTCTGTCAAGAATGAGTTTCTTAGTCGCTGAAAATGCGACTCTGCAAGTCTCAGCTTCGTAGAACGAAAGGAAAAGGTTTTTGAATTAAGGCTTATTCACAGATGCAGCATGCTCTTGACCAATATAAATTTAGATGTTTATGATGAGATATGAGACAGCAAATCATGTGTTTGTGAAGAAAATCATTTTTATGTCAAATTATATTTGTAATTTTGAATTTACGATTTGTTTTTATATTTATCATAATTTATTGAAAATTGTAAAATTCTGAAAAAAGTCAAAATCCAGGGATAAAAAGTCACAAATGATCAAAACCGCATCAACACCTTGTTTGGCAAAGCCGAGTATGTTCTGTCAAGAATGAGCTTCTAAGTAGCTGAAATGGGATTCTGCAAGTCTCAGCTTCGTAGAACGAAAGGAAAAAGGGTTTTTGATCTAAGGCTTATTCACACATGCAGCATGCTCTTGACCCATATACATTTTGATGTTTATGACAAGATATGACATAACAAATCATGTGTTTGTTGAAAAAAGTCATTTTTATGTCAAAATATTTTTTTGAATTTTTGAATTTTTTTTATATTTATCATAATAATTTAATGAATATTGTAAAATTCTGTAAAATGTCAAAATCCAGTGATGAAAAGTCACAATTGATCATAAACGCATCAACACCTTGTTGGGCAAAGCCGTTATTGTTGTCTAAATAATAAGCTTTTAAGGCGATGAAATGGCGATTCTGCAAAGCCGTGTATATTCTGTCAAGAATGAGCTTCTAAGTCGCTGAAAATGCGAATCTGCAAGTCTTTTTATTAATTAAGGCTTATTCACACATGCAGTTGACCACTATACGTTTAGATGTTTATGATGAGATATGACATAACAAATCATGTGTTTGTGAAAAAAGACATTTTTATATTTATCATATTATATTCATGAATACTGCAAAATACTGTAAAAAGTAAAACTCTATGGCATGGAAAGTCATAATTGATGATAAACGCATCAACACCTTGTTTGGCAAAGCCGTTATTGTTGTCTAAATAATAAGCTTTTAGGCGATGAAAAGGCGATTCTGCATGTCTCAGTTTCGTAGAACCGAACGGAAATTGGTTTTTGAATTACACATGCAGCATGCACTTGACCACAATTCATTTAGATGTTTATGATGATTTATGAAAAAACAAATCGTGTAAAAAAGTCATTTTTATGTCAAAAGATATTTGTAATTTTGAATGTAAGAATTTTTAAATATAATAAAAATTTCATGAAAACTGTAAAAAGTGAAAATGTTGTCTTGAAAAGTCATAATTAGTCAAATACGCATCAACACCTTGTTTGACCACAATACATTTAAATGTTTATGATGAGATATGACAAAACAAATCATGTGTTTTTGAAAAAAGTCATTTTTATGTCAAAATATATTTGTAGTGTTGAATTAATGATTCTTTGTATATTTATCATAACAATTTTATGAAAACTGTAAAATACTAAAAAAAAGTCAAAATCCAAGAATGAAAAGTCACAATTGATCAACAATGCATCAATACCTTGTTTGGCAAAGCCGTGTATGGTTTGTCAAGAATGAGCTTCTTAGTCGCTGAAAATGCGATTCTGCAAGTCTCAGCTTCGTAGAACAAAAGGAAAAGGTTTTTTGAATTAAGGCTTATTCACACATGCAGCATGCACTTGACCCATATAAATTTAGATGTTTATGATGATTTATGAAATAACAAATCATGTGTAAAAAAGTCATTTTTATGTCAACAGATATTTGTAATTTTGAATTTAAGAATTTTCAAATATCATAATAATTTCATGAAAACTGTAAAAAGTAAAATATTTAGTCATGGAAAGTCATATATAGTTAAATATGCATCAACACCTTGTTTGGCAAAGTAGTTTTTGTTCTGTCAAGAATGAGCTTCGTAGTAGTGGAAAAGGCGATTCAGCAAGTCTCAGCTTCGTAGAGCGAAGGGAAAAACGTTTGAACCAAGTCTTATTTACAGATGCAGCATGCACTTGACAACAATTCATTTGAATGTTTATGATGAGATATGACATAACAAAATCATGTGTTTGTTGAAAAAAGTCATTTTTATGTCAAAATATATTTGTAGTGATGAATTAATGATTCTTTGTATAATTATCATAATTTTATGAAAACTGTAAAATACTAAAAAAAAGGCCAAATCAAAGAATGAAAAGTCACAATTGATCAACAACGCATCAACACCTTGTTTGGCAAAGCCGTGTATGGTTTGTCAAGAATGAGCTTTTTAGTCGCTGAAAATGCGATTCTGAAGGCTCAGCTTCGTAGAACGAAAGGAAAAGGTTTTTGAATTAAGGCTTATTCACACATGCAGCATGCACTTGACCCATATAAATTTAGATGTTTATGATGATTTATGAAATAACAAATCATGTGTAAAAAAGTCATTTTTATGTCAACAGATATTTGTAATTTTGAATTTAAGAATTTTCAAATATCATAATAATTTCATTAAAACTGTAAAAAGTAAAATATTTAGTCATGGAAAGTCATATATATTTAAATATGCATCAACACCTTGTTTGGCAAAGCCGTGTTTGTTCTCTCAGAATAAGCTTCTTAGTCGCTGAAAATGCGATTCTGAAAGTCTCAGCTTCGTTGAACGAAAGTTAAATGGTTTTTGAATTAAGGATTATTCACAGATGCAGCATGCACTTGAACACAAGACATTTAGATGCTTATGTCAGATATGACATAACAAATCATGTGTTTGTGAAAAAAGTCATTTTTTTTGTCAAAATATCTTTTTCATTTATAAATTTTCATATTTATCATAATCATTTAATGAAAACTGTAAAATCCAGGGATGAAAAGTCACAATTGATCAAAAACGCATCAACACCTTGTTTGGCAAAGCCGTGTATTTTCTGTCAAGAATGAGTTTCGTAGTAGTGGAAAAGGCGATTCAGCAAGTCTCAGCTTCGTAGAGCGAAGGGAAAAACGTTTGAACCAAGTCTTATTTACAGATGCAGCATGCACTTGACAACAATTTATTTGAATGTTTATGATGAGATATGACATAACGAATCATGTGTTTGTGAAAAAAGTCATTTTTTTTGTTAAAAGAGATTTGTAATTTTAAATTTTTAAATTTTTATATTTATCATAAAAATTTTATGAAAACTGTAAAATACAGAAAAAAGTCAAAATCCAAGATTTAAAAGTCACAATTGATCAAAACCGCATCAACACCTTGTTTGGCAAAGCCGTGTTTGTTCTGTCAAGAATGAGTTTCTTAGTCGCTGAAAATGCGACTCTGCAAGTCTCAGCTTCGTAGAACGAAAGGAAAAGGTTTTTGAATTAAGGCTTATTCACAGATGCAGCATGCTCTTGACCAATATAAATTTAGATGTTTATGATGAGATATGAGACAGCAAATCATGTGTTTGTGAAGAAAATCATTTTTATGTCAAATTATATTTGTAATTTTGAATTTACGATTTGTTTTTATATTTATCATAATAATTTAATGAATATTGTAAAATTCTGTAAAATGTCAAAATCCAGTGATGAAAAGTCACAATTGATCATAAACGCATCAACACCTTGTTGGGCAAAGCCGTTATTGTTGTCTAAATAATAAGCTTTTAAGGCGATGAAATGGCGATTCTGCAAAGCCGTGTATATTCTGTCAAGAATGAGCTTCTAAGTCGCTGAAAATGCGAATCTGCAAGTCTTTTTATTAATTAAGGCTTATTCACACATGCAGTTGACCACTATACGTTTAGATGTTTATGATATGACATAACAAATCATGTGTTTGTGAAAAAAGACATTTTTATATTTATCATATTATATTCATGAATACTGCAAAATACTGTAAAAAGTAAAACTCTATGGCATGGAAAGTCATAATTGATGATAAATGCATCAACACCTTGTTTGGCAAAGCCGTTATTGTTGTCTAAATAATAAGCTTTTAGGCGATGAAAAGGCGATTCTGCATGTCTCAGTTTCGTAGAACCGAACGGAAATTGGTTTTTGAATTACACATGCAGCATGCACTTGACCACAATTCATTTAGATGTTTATGATGATTTATGAAAAAACAAATCATGTAAAAAAGTCATTTTTATGTCAAAAGATATTTGTAATTTTGAATGTAAGAATTTTTAAATATAATAAAAATTTCATGAAAACTGTAATGCGATTCTGAAGGCTCAGCTTCGTAGAACGAAAGGAAAAGGTTTTTGAATTAAGGATTATTCACACATGCAGCATGCACTTGACCCATATAAATTTAGATGTTTATGATGATTTATGAAATAACAAATCATGTGTAAAAAAGTCATTTTTATGTCAACAGATATTTGTAATTTTGAATTTAAGAATTTTCAAATATAATTTCATGAAAACTGTAAAAAGTAAAATATTTAGTCATGTAAAGTCATATATAGTTAAATATGCATCAACACCTTGTTTGGCAAAGCTGTGTTTGTTCTCTCAAGAATAAGCTTCTTAGTCGCTAAAAATGCGATTCTGAAAGTCTCAGCGTCGTTGAACGAAAGTTAAATGGTTTTTGAATTAAGGATTATTCACAGATGCAGCATGCACTTGAACACAAGACATTTAGATGCTTATGTCAGATATGACATAACAAATCATGTGTTTGTGAAAAAAGTCATTTTTTTTGTCAAAATATCTTTTTCATTTATGACTTTTCATATTTATCATAATAATTAAATGAAAACTGTAAAATCCAGGGATGAAAAGTCACAATTGATCAACACCTTGTTTGGCAAAGCCGTGTATTTTCTGTCAAGAATGAGCTTCGTAGTAGTGGAAAAGGCGATTCAGCAAGTCTCAGCTTCGTAGAGCGAAGGGAAAAACGTTTGAACCAAGTCTTATTTACAGATGCAGCATGCACTTGACAACAATTCATTTGAATGTTTATGATGAGATATGACATACCGAATCATGTGTTTGTGAAAAAAGTCATTTTTTTTGTCAAAAGAGATTTGTAATTTTAAATTTTTGAATTTTTATATTTATCATAAAAATTTTATGAAAACTGTAAAATACAGAAAAAGGTCAAAATCCAAGATTTAAAAGTCACAATTGATCAAAAACGCATCAACACCTTGTTTGGCAAAGCCGTGTTTGTTCTGTCAAGAATGAGTTTCTTAGTTGCTGAAAATGCGATTCTGCAAGTCTCAGCTTCGTAGAACGAAAGGAAAAGGTTTTTGAATTAAGGCTTATTTACAGATGCAGCATGCTCTTGACCCATATAAATTTAGATGTTTATGATGAGATATGAGACAGCAAATCATGTGTTTGTGAAGAAAGTCATTTTTATGTCAAATTATATTTGTAATTTTGAATTTACGATTTTTTTTATATTTATCATAATTTATTGAAAATTGTAAAATTCTAAAAAAAGTCAAAATCCAGAGATGAAAAGTCACAAATGATCAAAACCGCATCAACACCTTGTTTGGCAAAGCCGTGTATGTTCTGTCAAGAATGAGCTTCTAAGTACAGTGCCCTCCACAATTATTGGCACCCCTGTTTAAGATGTGGTCGTGGACTTCTAAAAATTATCTTTTTTTTTAAAACAACATAGAACCCAAATGCAAAAAAAGAGAAAAATCCAACCTTTTATTTAAGTACATTACTTTGGTGGTAAAAAAATCACACATTTAGAAAAAAAAAAAAAACTTGAAATCATGTGTGCCACAATTATTGGCACCCCTAACAATTCCTCTGAAAATTTTACTTTTTTTTTTTTTTTTATATATTTTTCTGTAGTTGCTAAGGTTAGGGTCAGGGTATCTAGGGACTTTTAATTAGTAATTCATGATTTCCTGTTTCCCTGGGGTATAAATATGACGTGACACAGAGGCCTAATTCTCTTACCCATTTGTCAACATGGCAAAGACAAGAGAACACACCATTCAAGTAAGGCAGATGTGTGTCGACCTTCATAAGTCAGGCAATGACTACAAGAAAATAGCCACTCGCCTTAACTTGCCAGTATCTACAGTCAGAGGAATCATTAAGAAGTTTAAAACAACTGGAACAGTGACAAACAAGGCTGGAAGAGGTCCCAAGTTTATCTTGCCACAACGCACAGTGAGGAGGATGGTAAGAGAAGTAGAAAAATTTCCCAAGCTCATCGTCACAGAATTGCATCAAAGAGTGGCATCTTGGGGTCACAGAGTCTCCAAAACAACCTTCAGACGCTCTCTACATGCCAACAAGCTGTTTGGGAGGCATGCAAGGAAAAAGCCTTTTCTCACTAACACTCACAAACGTAAATGTCTGGAGTTTGCTAAGCGGTACTGGGACTTCAACTGGGATCGTGTGCTTTGGTCAGATGAGACAAAGATTGAGCTTTTTGGCAACAAACACTGTAAGTGGGTCTGGCGTAAAACAAAAGATGAGTATGCCGAAAAGCACCTCATGCCCACCGTGAAGTATGGTGGAGGATCTGTGATGCTGTGGGCCTGTTTCTCTTCCAAAGGCCCTGGGAACCTTGTTAGGGTGCATGGCATTATGAACGCTTTGAAGTACCAGGATATTTTAAATAAAAACCTGATGGCCTCTGCCAGAAAGCTGAAGATGGGTCGTCATTGAGTCTTTCAGCAGGATAATGATCCAAAACATGTGGCAAAATCTACACAAAAGTGGTTCAGCAGTCACAAACTCAAGGTCCTCCCATGGCCATCTCAGTCCCCAGACCTCAACCCAATCGAAAACCTGTGAAGCAAGCTAAAGAGAAGAGTGCATAAGAGAGGACCCAGGACACTGGATGATCTAGAAAGATTGTGCAAAAAAGAATGGTCAAAAATCCCTCTCTCTGTGTTCTCCAATCTTGTGAAATGTTATAGGAGGAGATTAAGTGCTGTCTTGTTGGCAAAAGGAGGTTGTACAAAGTATTAACATCACGGGTGCCAATAATTGTGGCACACATGATTTCAAGTTTTTTTTTTTTTTCTAAATGTGTGATTTTTTTACCACCAAAGTAATGTACTTAAATAAAAGGTTGGATTTTTCTCTTTTTTTGCATTTGGGTTCTATGTTGTTTAAAAAAAAAAAAAAATTTTTTTGAAGTCCATGACCACATCTTAAACAGGGGTGCCAATAATTGTGGAGGGCACTGTAGCTGAAAGGCGATTCTGCAAGTCTCAGCTTTGTAGAACGAAATGAAAAGGGTTTTTGATCTAAGGCTTATTCACACATGCAGCATGCTCTTGACCCATATACATTTTGATGTTTATGATGAGATATGACATAACAAATCATGTGGTTGTTGAAAAAAGTCATTTTTATGTCAAAATATGTTTGTAATTTTGAATTTATGAATTCTTTCATATTTATCATAATAATTTAATGAAAATTGTAAAATTCTGTAAAAAGTCAAAATCCAGGGATGAAAAGTCACAATTGATCATAAACGCATCAACACCTTGTTTGGCAAAGCCGTTATTGTTGTCTAAATAATAAGCTTTTAAGGCGATGAAAAGGCGATTCTGCAAAGCCGTGTATATTCTGTCAAGAATGAGCTTCTAAGTCGCTGAAAATGCGATTCTGCAAGTCTTTTTATTAATTAAGGCTTATTCACACATGCAGTTGACCACTATACGTTTAGATGTTTATGATGAGATATGACATAACAAATCATGTGTTTGTGAAAAAAGTCATTTTTATATTTATCATATTATATCCATGAATACTGCAAAATACTGTAAAAAGTAAAACTCTATGGCATGGAAAGTCATAATTGATGATAAACGCATCAACACCTTGTTTGGCAAAGCTGTCATTGTTGTCTAAATAATAAGCTTTTAAGGCCATGAAAAGGCGATTCTGCAAGTCTCAGTTTCGTAGAACGAAAGGAAATTGGTTTTTGAATTACACATTCAGCATGCACTTGACCACAATTCATTTAGATGTTTATGATGATTTATGAAATAACAAATCATGTGTAAAAAAGTCATTTTTATGTCAAAAGATATTTGTAATTTTGAATTTAAGAATTTTTAAATATCATAAAAATTACATGAAAACTTTAAAAAGTAAAAATTTTGGCATGAAAAGTCATAGTCAAATACGCATCAACACCTTGTTTGACCACAATACATTTAGATGTTTATGATGAGATATGACATAACAAATCATGTGTTTGTGAAAAAAGTCAATTTTTTGTCAAAAGATATTTGTAATTTTGAATTAATCATTTTTTGCAGCATGCACTTGACCCATATAAATTTAGATGTTTATAACGATTTATGATATTCAATTCAATTCAATTCATTTTTATTTGTATAGCGCTTTTAACAATGAACATTGTCTCAACGCAGCTTTACATAGATAATGTGGTGATTAAACGTAAATATGCTCTTTGTAAGTATGTTTGTCCCTGATGAGCAACTGTGGCAAGGAAAAACTCCCCGAGATGGCACAAGGAAGAAACCTTGAGAACAACCATACTCAAGAGGGAACCCATCCTCATCTGGGTTGCACTAAATGTCCATTTGAAGCAGATATACAAAGTTGCGGGGTACAGTGATGATGATCAGAAGCAAACTGTATTACTGAGTCAGTGTAGCAGACTGTTGACATTAACTACAGTCCAATCCATCCTCAAAGCACCCGTTCTACTCCGGAATTACATGGAACCACCCAAGGTGTTGATGAGAGACCAAGCTTGCACAGAAGTGTGAAGATCCACGGAGGGGAGAGGGGCAGGAACAGTGGTCACTGGAGCCTCAGGAGCATGTTTAACTCGTCCGAGAGAGAGAGAGAGAGAGAAAGAAAGAGAGAGAGAGAGAGAGAGAGAGAGAGAGAGAGAGAGAGAGAAGAAGGTGACGGGAAGAGAAGGATATGGATTATTAAGTGTTCCTATTGGTGTATGAAAGTTAATGTCACTGTGCAGTTTGGACTCCGGCAAGACTCGCTATGGCAGCATAACTAAAAGGGAGAACCAGAAGGTAACACAGACATGCGGGATCTCTGGGATAAGAGACGACCCACCACACCACCGGCAACAAACCCGAGTGAACGTGTGAATGTGAGGGGACGACAGCATACAAATATACCATTTCACCAAACACTCTATATCCATGCTCCCTCCAGATCTGAGCCTTTACCTAAGAAAAATCTACTGATAAAAGGCTTGACTAAATAAATACGTTTTCAACCTCGACTTGAACACTGAGACTGTGTCTGAGTCCCGAACACTGGTTAGAGAAAGATCTGCCCCATGCTGTAGTCTACATTATTTGAGGAACCAATAGATAGCCAGCACCTTTTGATCTAAGTAGGCGTGGAGGATCATACTGGTACAGAAGTTCACTCAGATACTGCGGTGCGAGACCGTTAAGTGCTTTATACGTCAGTAGTAGTATATTATAATCAATGCGAGATTTGATTGGGAGCCAGTGTAGACTGATTAAAACAGAGGTGAAGTGGTCATATTGCCTAGATCTAGTGAGGACTCTTGCTGCTGTATTCTGAACTAACTTAAGCTTATTTATGCACTTACTCGCACACCCAAACCCAGTAACCCAGTAACAAAAGCATGAACTAGTTTTTCTGCATCCTGTAACGACATCATATTTCTAATTTTAGCAATATTTCTAAGGTGAAAGAAGGCGATCCTGGTGATATTATTCACGTGAGACTCACAGGAAAGTCTCGGGTCAATAATCACACTGTCGGAACTCAGAACCCGTCTCTGAGCAGACACATCACGGGTGGATTCTTTGTTTCAGTTAATTCCCAATGTAGCACTCTTAACCTAATAAAATTCAATGAAATGGACCTCAAAAGCCAATGAAGAATCTTCAGTCTTGGATGAGAAAGAGCAAAAACTTCTTCAGACACGTTCTGATGAGCCCATAGAAGGTGGTCACTTCATCACATCAAAATGATCAAGCGCACACACACTTTGCACACACTCATTCTTATACCCTGGTGTTACATGACACCTCTACTTTTTTTCTATTTTCTTTATCCTAGCAAAGTCCCCTTCCTGGGATTCCATATTTGGGTTTTCCTGTTCCCCCATTACCCTTATTTACGGCCTTTTCTCTATGTCACTTAAGAAAAGAATGTGTATACAACTTTCACCCCCTCTGGTACAGCCAGGCACCGCTTCCTCCTGCTCTCAGGTTTTTATGTGTGGACAACCATTTTGCGGCCTACTTTATCTTCCCTACATCTACTCTGTGTAAGTGTTCTGCTTTTATAATGCTATTTGCTATTCCATTTTTATTAAATCAAGCTATATTATTTTATTTAAATTGTCTATTTATATATGTTTAACCACATTATTCTACGTGGTTATGTTAGTGTCTAGGTCATACTTCATTTATATTATCTGAACTGACTGTTGCATAATGTGTCAAGCTTCACAACTACAATGATTGTAAGCTTATTACTTTTGTTGTTACAGGCACATATTAATTGTATGTTTTTAGTTATTGTGATCTTTGTTTGTTTCTTTTATTCAGCTCCAACTTACAGACATCCTGGGACATCTCTTAAGAGCATTTTTCACTAACAGCATCGAAAATCTCACCTCTTCTCTGCACAATAAACATGCTTAAGCCTTGTATGTTGTTCTTTCTTGTCTATCCAACACATAACACCAGTCAAACTCTACTCTACTCTATTTATTAATATCTGATCGCTATTGTGAATTATACTTGGAGTACATAGACTACATGAGACTGATTAAAACACATAAGCTAAAATAGGTTTTAATCAAGCTGCTTCTATTGTATCTAATAGGTTCTATACTAATTATTAGGTCAATTTATTGGATGGATATTAGTTGGATTAAAACACACTCTAGATAAGGTTAATTCAAACATTTTTCTCGACATCACTCCCCCGTCTGAGACTAATTAGTCTCACACTCCGCCTACTCCCGTGTTAACTCATTTACAAACATACATGTCACATAACACAAAAATAAATTTTTTACATTGAGTTCTTTGGCACATTTAGTTTTCTTCTGACCCAGATACTTTACGTATCGCAGGGGGTCTCGTTGGAGCCCTGGAAGAGGTTACTAGCACTTTACCAGGCACTCGTATGTTGACATCCATTAAAGAAAATGATAAATCCACATGCTGATCCAAAGACCGGAATCCAAACGTCTGTTAGGGCATACCGTCCACAATAATCAAAGTAAAATAATCATAATAGCAGTACATCAGTGACACAAAGACCCAGGATTTGAAGAAAAATATGATTGCATCAAAATCAAACACAGATTAATCGCATCAGAATCGACAAAATCCAGAAGGTAAAAATGAATGAACAAAAATGAACTAAAATCGAAAACAGCAAGTAGAATACAAAACAAAAACAGCCACCAAAAACTTGACTCGAAAAATCGCCTAAGATCAGTGAAATCGACTAAAATCTTTGAAAATGCAAAAAAACAAACATTGACCGAAATCGACATCACTCCCCTCTTACAACAGCATCGAATAAGCCTAATCACAACACGATGAACCAGGAGTGGGCAAAAAACCCTGACAGCAGCCAAATTTCAGGGAAAATTACCACCCTGCCCGCCAGTGGCGCGACAGTGGCTTCACCACCAAGGTCATCCTCAGTCGTGACTGTACAGGTAGCTAAAACATAACACATAAGGAAACAAAACAAAATGAAAAATTACTCAGTCCAGAGCAAAGTGGTGAAACTATGGAATGGGAGACATGCGTTTGATCCGGTGCGGCAGGAGAGAGAACATAGCCACAGAAGGTGATGGTGTAGTACGTCACAAAGGTGAGGCCAAGCGCCCGAGACTCCTAGTAACATTGCAAGCACCGCACGGACCTCTGAATGCGTCAAAGCGATACCCCTCAGCACACGCCTCGACGTATGTGTGGAAGACTCCTGTCCTGTAACTTCATACACTGGGAGCTGTATGTATTGTCCAAACAATGAGTGCACAGTGAGAGTGCATTTTCATCAACGCTAGTGGAAGAGCCTGTACCCAATTCAAATCTGTACTTGCACAAATTTTTGCTATTTTCTCCTTCAACACACCATTGGCTCTTTCTACCATTCCCTGTGATTGTGGATGATAAACACAACCCATTCTCTGCTTGATACACAGAGCTTCTGTTATTGACTTAATCACGTTATTCAGAAAATGCGGTCCATTGTCAGAACTCAACTTATCAGGTATACCAAACCTTGGAAATACTTCTCTGACCAAGAACCTAGCTACAGTCTTTGCATCATTCTTAGCTGTATCTATTGCCTCCACCCATCTGCTAAAACGATCTATCACCTCCAAAATATATCTCTTTCCTTCCTTCCTGTCTGCCATGTCCACAAAATCCATCATCAAATGTTTAAATGGTCCCCTTGGTTCAGGTATGTGACTGATCGGTGCTGTAAAATGTTTTCTGACATTACGTGCTGCACATAGCTCACAGGACATCAGGAATTTGTCCACCATACTGGCCAGGTATGGGGACCACCAATTCCTTCGGATTGTGTCTATGATCTCCCTACGATTACAGTGATCTACCCCATGCACTTCATTAATGAGCATTGACAAAAGAGCTTTAGGTACCACCCATACCCCATCAATGCTTCTCCATAACCCTGTGTTGGGATCTTGTACTGCACCTCGTTTCTTCCACATCTCCTTCTCCTCCCCACTTGCTACATCCTGGTATTCCACAAGATCTTCCTCTGTCACCTGTCCCCATTCTTCCTCCTGTTCCTTGCCCTGCATCATTACTTTTACACAGTCTCCACCTACCGCTGCTTTCTTGGCTGCCTCATCTGCTGCTGCATTACCTCTACTGACCATCTCACGATCAGTCTTGTGGGCTTTACATTTCACAATGGTTAATGCTTTTGGAAGCATCATTGCTTTGAGCAAATCTGAAATTGCAGGACCATGCACAATGGATGATCCATCAGCTCTCTGGAAACCCCTCTGTTCCCAGATAGGTCCAAATGTGTGACACACCCCATATGCATAAGCTGAATCTGTGTAGATGGTACATGTTCTCCCTGCCCCTAACCTACATTCTGCTGTTAGGGCTTTTATTTCTGCCAATTGGGCAGAACAAGGCTGTGGCACACTTATGCTAGATAGTACTTGAAATAAATCTTCTTCCTCATTGTACACGACCGCAGCATATCCTGCTTTGTTACCATCATTCGTGCGGTAGCATGAACCATCCACGAATAAGACATGCTGGGCATTTTGCAGTGGTTGATTATGTAGGTCATCCCTAGCTTTTAGAAATTTCTCTGCTACTGTAATGCACTCATGGGGAGTTCTCTCATCTGGTAGTACTACTCGGTCAGCTGGGTTGACTGTGAGACATCTCTCAATTGTTAATTCTGGTGCGGACAGAATTACATCATAACCTGTCCTACGAGCATTCGTTATCACAAACCTTTGATTTGTCAGTAAGGCGTGTAGCGCATGAGAAGTGTACAGGGTCACTGGATGACCCATTGTGATTGTCGATGCCTTTTGATAAGCAAATGCTGCCGCGGCCAAACCTCTGTAACATGGTGGCATGCTCTTCTCCACATTATCAAGAGCTGTACTGTAGTACGCAATTGGCTTCTTTCCCATACTTTGTTGCTGTTGTGCCAGTATGGCTGATGCAAAACCTCGCCTTTCCGATGCATAAAGATGAAATGGTTTTGTATAGTCAGGACAGGCTAAAGCTGGGGCGGATTTTAAATTGCTTTTTATTGTCTCAAAGGCTTCTTCACCCTCCTCTGTCCAGACCAGACGAGCGCTTGATTTTGTCTGGTCTGCTGCCTTCATCATGTCTCTAAGAGGTTGTGTTTTCAACGCAAAATCACAAATCCATGGTCTGCTAAAACCTGCTAAACCCAGGAATGACAGCATCTGTTGCACTGTTTGAGGCTGTGGTGTTTTTTGAATCACCTCTACATGTGAGGGTGAGATTTTTCGTGTAGTGCTTTCGAGCACTCTACCTAAATATTCTACCTTTTGTTGGCAGAATTGCAATTTTTCCCTATTGACCTTGTGTCCATTGTGAGCTAGGGTTTCTAGGACTTTTAGCGAATCCTGCATGCACTGTTCTTTAGTTTGACTACAAATCAGCAGGTCATCCACATATTGGAGCAAACTGCTCTGAATATCTAGTTCTGCCAGATCTCGTACTAACACCTGGTTAAAAATTAAAGGGCTTTCACAATACCCTTGTGGCAGCCGTGTGTAGGTGTATTGCTTACCCCCGTAGGTGAATGCAAACAAAAACTGAGACTCAGGGTGCAGCGGTACACTAAAAAATGCTGAACAAAAATCAATCACAGTGTACCATTTAGTCCCTTCAGGGATGTTAGTTAACAATGTGTGTGGATCAGGCACTACAGGATTTTCTGCTACCACAACACGGTTTACTGGCCTTAAATCATGGACCAATCTCCATTTGTCTGAGTTAGGTTTTCTGACCGGAAAAATGGGTGTGTTGCAAGGGCTTTTGGTTTTGATTAACACTCCTGCCTCAACTAGTCCCTCAATGGTTGGTCTTATCCGCTCTATAGCTTGTTGTGACAACGGGTATTGTTTCTGATAGGGTAATTGCACATTGGGTTTTAGTTGAATTTGCGCCAACCTTGATGTCTTAACTAGCCCTACATCTGTCTAATGTTTAGTCCATAGTTGTTCAACACAGTATGAGCTATCACACAATCTTCAGCTGTTAACTTTATTTTGAGATATTTCCTATCTGTTGACACACTAATATTTTCTTCCACGGGTATACATTCGGTTACCTGACTTGCTTCCCTGACCATTGGCCCTAGGTCTTTTGATTAAAAATTTTGCCTGATCATTAGGGAGACATGTGGAACAGAATTCTTGACTAAATACCACTGAGCGATTTGGTTTGGCAGCTGTACTGTTGCTGCTATCCCTTGGGGACCAATGATCACGTTTTCTGCTTTGATACTGTACCGGTTTCCTTCTACATGTTCTCAAATCAAATCAAATCAAATCAAATATCTATGCCACTTTTTAGTTCACGAATTTCTTATTTTAATGGATTTAAATTAAATTGTGCTTATGAATATTCATATTCATATTTTATATTTGAATTATTATGTTATGAAAAAGTAATATTATGAAAACATGTTTTGTCATGCCACTTTAAAAATTATTTAAATCAAATAAGGTTTAAAATAATAAAAAGTGTTTAGTACGCGTCAAATTTTTATGAAAAAAGTAATTTTTTGTCTTAACATTACTTGGTCATGTCACCTTTTCATTCACGTATTGCACTTTTTAATGGATTATAAAAAATATATATATATATTCTTAATATAAAAAAATTCATATTCTAACAACTTTTATGAAAGTCATATTTTGTCAAAATGATTATGAACAGGAAAAAATATAATGTTAATAATCATATTTTCATGAAAAATCTTTAAAAATGCAATTGAATGCAAATTATTTATAGTAAGTGGTTGATAGTGCTGTGTGAGAAAAGTGATTAAACTCCTTGCTCTTTTAATCACTTTTCTCACACAGCAGCACAGCAACATTTTATTTTTCATAATCACATTTTCATGACAAATCGTTAAAAACGCAATTCGTAAAAAAGGGGCCATGACAAATCATGTTGACACAAATGTGACCTCCACAAGAAATGTATAATTATAAACAGTGTTGGGCAGTAACGCGTTACCGGTTTACTTTTTACAGTAACTAATACTGTAACGCGTTACTTTTAAAAATAAAGTACCTCCGTTACCGTATGGTGCGTTACCCGTTGAAATGAATTAATTTCGGCTGTAGTGTAGTGTTACGTCCCATTGGATGTTCGTGTGTGTGGGTGTTTGTTTCTCTCTATTGGTTCACCTTCCTGTCAATTTCTCAAGGTTCCGCCCTCTTTGGACTGCTATTGGCTAGGGAGATAATCAACGTTTGTGACCTGACTGCACCTGTGGCCAATCCGGTCAACTGTTGGGGTTTAAAAAGAGGACTGCAGGAACGTTGGACTTGGGTTTGTACAACATTGATTTACAAATCAACATCGTTGATTTAATGTTGGTATCTTGTTTGTTTTTGTGAGTGATTATATCCTGACATCAACCCTTGTGTTTTCCCCAGGAGTGTTGGGCAGGTAGTATGTCACGTGACTTACATTTTGCAACACGTAGATGATACTATGTATAAGAGACACTAGCTAGGAGTGTGCGCTACTTCTCTATTTTTGTTAGTTTAAAGTAGGTAAGCTAGGGCGTGTAGAGGCGCCGGAAAATTGTTTTGTTTGGAGTTAGGTTAGTGGTTTATTACTGAGGTAGTTGGGTTGGTTTTGTTGTGTTCTTTTCTTTAGCGCCACTCTCCGCCTCTCTCTCCTGTGGGATTATTTATTATGCTTTGGTTTTTGATTAGTGTACATATTGTATATACTTTGCCATTCCCTCCTGTTCCTCCTTGTTTGAATAAATACTTTTATATTATACTTGGTTTACGTGTCCTTTTCCCTGGCCTATTTACAGAATGGATCACAGTATGAATGTTACAGCTTCAACCCTAGACGCATAGAAAGAAGTCGTAACATGTAGACTACAGCCTAACCTGCTTACAGCAGCGTCGCATTGTAGGATTGGTGGATGAACCACTGTAAACAGGATGAAGACGCATTGTAGGATTGGTAGATGAACCACTGTAAACAGGAAGAAGACGCACTGTGGGCGTGTCTCCGTGTATTCAGGTCTGTGCGGCAGTAATGTCGAGGTGAGAGCAAGACGAGTTTCTCAAAGTGGAAATATGCTCATTATTTCACTTTAGTTGAGCATAAAGACAAAAACTTTTTAGTCAAATGTAAGCTGTGTCTTTCTGGTTCGAAGCTCGTATCTACTGCGATAAACAGCAACTCCAATCTGTTGAAACACCTCCAGGACCTCCATGCCTGAGGAGCTAGTAGCTAGAAGCTAACCCGGTGTTCTACATTGTGGATAGTTTTCATACTTCAGCTGTGAAAGGAAGATTTTTAAGAGCTCAACACAACAACAGAAGCCACTTTAGTTTTTGATTGTGAATATATTATTCAGCTTGTTTTGTTATTTATTTCAGAAATCCTTGTGATATATTCTGTATGTGCTGCTCTGACTTAAATAAAATTGTGTTAAAATTGACTTTGTGTTTAAGTCAATTTTGTGTTTGTAGACCATAACGCATAAAAGGGCATTAATGGGAACATTAAAGAAGGTTCTTTAAAAAAGTAACTAAAAAGTTACTTTTAACAGTAACGCAATACTTTTTGGTGTAAGTAATCAACAAAGTAACAGAGTTACTTTTTAAATGAAGTAACGAGTAACTGTAACTAGTTACTATTTTTTAGTAACAAGCACAACACTGATTATAAAATTATGAATTTCATATTTTTAGGCATAATTTCATGATAAACTGTTGAACAGTGGAATAAACGAACGAAAAACGGTTACATGGCAAATCAAGAGATGATTAAAGAATATCTATAATGAAAATTTTATGTTTCATATTCACAATAATAATTTAAAGAAAAACTGGTAAAGACTGTACAAAGTGAAAGATTCAGGTGTGAAAAGTAATAATTCATCTAAAATGCATCAACAGCTCATGTTTGGTGAAGCTGTGTGCTAAGATTAAGTGCTGTAAAAATATCAGATCAATATTATTTTCTACTTTTTCTCACCTACATCTGTTAATCAACCTCAGTTCTGATCAAAACTACCAAATATTTTTGAATCCATGTTTTTTTATTTTTAATTGCCAATTTAGTTAGTGATGTCACAGATATGGGAAAAACCCCACAAAATGACTATTTTAATGTAAAAAGTGATTGTGGTATTTTTAGACCATTTATCACAGTCTTGGATGTGTCAAAGATTAGAAACAAAACTGACTTGTTAGTTTTTTGCAGCATCAGCGTGAATTATCTTAATAAGGTTACATTTGTGCTTTTTACTATTGACCACCACATGGGGGCACGAGACCATGAAATAGAGCTGTGAATAGAAAGCTTGGTTTCTAGCTTTCCTATGGAGTTTTCTATTAGAGTATTATATAGTATGTGTGCGTCTAATCTTTGACACCAAGACTGTGATAAATTGTAGGAAAAACCCAGTCCACAATCACTTTTTATATTAAAATTCCTATTGTGTTTTTTCCAATATCTGTGATGTAAATAATTAAATTGGCAATTAAAAATAAAACGATGAGGGTGATTAACAGATTTAAGTGAAACACAGAAAAAAATATTGATCTGATATGTTTTTACATTACTTAAACTTAGTGGACTTCAAAAGAACAGTTGTGGAACTACTTTTGCAAAGAGAAAACCGCTGATAAAGCAGATTTTTACAATCATTATCACCAAAATATACCATGGTAATCATTCCATTAGCTGAAACACATGGAATGTTATGGGCTAAAGAAATCATCAGGTGGCTGAACAAAGCCAAAAAACTGGATGAGAGTTAAAAACTGAAATAAATAGGCTTTTAAAACAAGGCTTATTCACACATGCAGCATGCACTTAACCACAATACATTTACGTGTTTGTGATGAGATATGACATAAATATGACTTTTTCTACAAACACATGATTTGTTATGTCAAAATATAATATGAATTTTCATATTTATAATAATAATTTCGTGAAAATCTTGAATGAATCAAACACATCTAAATGTATTGTGGTCAAGCGCATGCTGCATGTGTAAATAAGCCTCGGATCAAAAACCTTTTTCCCTTCGTTCTACAAAGCTGAGACTTGCAGAATCGCATTTTCAGCGACTAAAAAGCTCATTCTTTACAGAACATACACGGCTTTGCCAAACAAGGTGTTGAAGTGTTTTTAATCAATTATGACTTTTCACTCCTGAAATTACAGTATTTTAGCGTTTTCATGAAATTATTATTATAAATATGAAAATTCATATTCTTGTAACAAAAAATCATATTTTGACATAAAAATGACTTTTTCCACAAACACATGATTTGTGTCAAAATATATTACAAATTTTCATATTTATAATAATAATTTCATGAATATCATGAATGAATCATGAACACATCTATATGTATTGTGGTCAACTGCATGCTGCATGTGTGAATAAGCTTTGGTTAAAAAACCTTTTTCCTTTTGTTCTACAAAGCTGAAACTTGTGGAATCGCATTTTCAGTGACTAAGAAGCTCATTCTTTACAGAACATACACGGCTTTGCCAAACAAGGTGTTGAGTTTTTGATCAATTGTGACTTTCCATGCCTGAATTTTCACTTTACAGTATTTACAGTTTTCATGAAATTATGATAAATATAAATTTTAAATTTCATAATTACAAATCTTATTTTGACAAATGAATTTTTCCACAAACGCATGATTTTTATGTCATATCTCATCACAAACAACTGAATGTATTGTGGTTAAGTGCATGCTGCATGTGTGAATAAGCCTCGGTTCAAAAGCCTATTTATTTCAGTTTTTAACTCTCATCCAGTTTTTTGGCTTTGTTCAGCCACCTGATGATTTCTTTAGCCCATAACTTTCCATGTGTTTCAGCTAATGGAATGATTACCATGAAATATCTTTGGTGATAATGTGTAAAAATCTGCTTCGTCAGCAGTTTTCTCTTTGCAAAAGTAGTTCCACAACTGGTTTTTTGAAGTTCAAGTGATGTAAAAACATTTCAGATCAATATTTTTTCCTGTGTTTCACTTATATTCTGTTAACCACCCTCAGTTCTGATCAAAACTACTAAATATTCTTTTTAATTCGTTTTATTTTTAATTGCCAATTTAATTATTTACCTCACAGATATTGGGGAAAACACAAAATGAGAATTTTAATATAAAAAGTGATTGTGGACTGGGTTTTTCCTACCATTCCTATCACAGTCTTGGTGTCAAAGATTAGACACACACATACTATATAATACTCTAATAGAAAACTCCATAGGAAAGCTAGAAACCAAGCTTTCTATCCACAGCTCTATTTCATGGTCTCGTGCCCCCATGTGGTTGTCAATAGTAAAAAGCACAAATGTAACCTTTTCCCAACTATTATCTTAAAAAAATGCAATATAACAAGAATTGAGGATTAAGATAATTCACGCTGATGCTGCAAAAAACTAACAAGTCAGTTTTGTTTCTAATCTTTGACACATCCAAGACTGTGATAAATGGTCTAAAAATACCACAATCAATTTTTACATTAAAATGGTCATTTTGTGGGGTTTTTCCCATATCTGTGACATCACTAATTAAATTGCCAATAAAAAAAAAAAACATGGATTAAAAAAACATTTGGTAGTTTTGATCAGAACTGAGGTTGATTAACAGATGTAGGTGAAAAAAGTAGAAAATAATATTGATCTGATATTTTTACAGCACTTAATCTTAGCACACAGCTTCACCAAACATGAACTGTTGATGCATTTTAGATGAATTATTACTTTTCACACCTGAATCTTTCACTTTTTACAGACTTTACCAGTTTTTCATTAAATTATTATTGTGAATATGTAACATAAAACTTTCATTATAGATATTCTTTAATCATCTCTTGATTTGCCATGTAACCGTTTTTCGTTCGTTTATTCCACTGTTCAACAGTTTATCATAAAATTATGCCTAAAAATATGAAAATTCATAATTTTATAATTATACATTTCTTATGGAGGTTACATTTGTGTCAAAACATGATTTGTCATGACAAATTCACCTTTTTTTATGAATTGTGTTTTTAATTGTTTGTAATGAAAATGTGATTATGAACAGAAAAAATAAAATGTTGCTGTGCTGCTGTGTGAGAAAAGTGATTCAAAGAGCAAGGAGTTTAATCACTTTTCTCACACACACTGAAAACCCTAATAAGTTCAATGAACTTAACCTATTAAGTAAACTCGTTCCCTCAATTGAATTGAATAATGGATTTTCCAAAACTTGTTTATTTAAGTTCACTTAACTTGGTGTTCATGTAGACTGTACTTAAATTGTTAAGTTCATCTAACTTGTTTTATAATTTGCACTTAAACTATTAAGTTCACTTTCATATTTAAGTCAACTTAAAAATTAAACTGAAATTGCAAATGATTATGAATTGAATTGACTATCATTGTTCTTTTGACTGTTAAAGCTTTATTCAGTCCAAAAAACACATTGAACATCATATTGAATGTATTTATTGTGCAAAATCGTTTAAACATTAAAACATTAAAATTTCAATTAATTAAACAGAACTAGTCACAGCCACACTGTATAAAAATGTACAGATAAATTATATAAATTACATTTCAGTTTAAATTTCAAAAACATACTGTATCAGAAAACACCTAGGCCTCAGTCTACAACACTGTACAGGTGGTAACAATATCCCACATTAACTGCTGCACAACATCACTGCTAGAACTTTGTGCACTTAAACAACCAAACATTTTTTATTAACAAAAAAGCTGGTTTGCCAAAGACTTGAGGGCTTGAGGGCATTCTGTCCCATTGATATCAGTACACGCTGTATGAAATTAAATGTGTTTGCGAGTGATTTGGGATAATTCAGGTCTAATTTCCACATGTTCTTGTTTCACCTGCAATATAAAAACTATTGAAAATAAAAAACAATTGACAGTCATTGACAAAACAAAGAAAACTATATTTTATTATAATTAATAATATTCAAAATTAATGTTATTAATAAAACCAGCCTAAACCAGTAAATATGAATAGGTTAGTTAGACAATTAATTATTGATGATAAATGTGAAGATGGACTGCTGAAGAACACATTTTTTTTCCTAAAAACACACGATTAACTAATGTATAAAGAATTTACATCTTACAAGTGAAATTCAGTTTCTCAATATGATTTCTAAAATAATGTTCACAAAATTGATAGCGATGTTAGCAAACACAACGTGTCTGAAATATTTGTAATGATGACTGGGCGGTTCTTTGTTATATAAATGTAAAATTAGGCTTTAAACAAACATATGACAACTAAAATAATATTTTCAAGTTCATTTCTGCATAATAACTTTACTTACCGAGTTTAAAATGGCGAACGACGAGAAGATTAATTCCAGAACTTTCCGGCATCAGCAACAGGCATTAAGGACTGGCTATAGGATTATTCTACCAATCACTGCATTAGTTCTCTTTTTGCAAGGCAGAACTCCTTAAATAACCAATCACCATCAAGGGAGACCAGAATGACTGTTTATGAATCAGGATTTTGAGTTCATAACAGTCTAAATTTTAAGTTGAAGAATTTTGCGGCTAAGTAAGTTAATCTAACATATTTTTGAGTTATGGTTAGAAAATACAAAATTTTAAGTAGTGTTAACTCAAGATTACTTGATTATTTTACTTGACTATAGACAGAATTAGTGTTTACAGTGCAGCACCATCAACCACTTACCATAAATAATTTGCATTCAATTGCATTTTTAAAGATTTTTCATGAAAATATTATGAAAATATTCGCACTTGACAACAATACATTTAGATGTTTATGATGAGATATGACATAACATTTAAATTAGTTGTTATTAAAATATGAATTTTCATTAAACTGCAGTTTTACAAAGGTTGGTCATGATTATAATTCATATTTTAACAATATCTATATTCTATGAAATGTCAATTTTTTTGTGAAATAAACAGTAATCCCCTATTTATCACCGTGGTTACGTTCCAAAACTGCCTGTGAAAACGGAAAACTGCAACAAACGGACGTCACCACAAAAATGTTATTTAATGTATACAGTTACAACTATAGATAAATACTTTGAATATTTTTAATGGCTATCTTAAAAAAAAGTCTACTTTTTACAGACTGAGGAAAGGCAGGTGAGCAAGCTGCCAGTTTACACTGTATAAAGATCACTGCTAGAGTTGGAAAATTATCTGACGCAGATGAGAGACAACTGTGACTTCAGTTTACATGGAGGTACAGATCATCTATATTCATGTTTGCAGCAGTCATAAATCATGCAATGACAATTGTAGTGCAATGAGGAGCATTACATTTTACCTCTGCCACGTTGGTTGCCTGGTCCACCTCCTTCTTTGGCCTTGCGGTACTGGTTAAGCTCCTTAGCGAAGTCATCCTAGTCATCATCACCCACGTCCTCTTCTACCTCACCCTCATAGTTTATCATTATCATAGCCGATGCACTTATCTTAAGCAGTGAAAGAAGTCCAGTGTTCAGTCGTGACCAGGGCCTCAGCAGTGGTGAGAGCCCAAATAGATCAATCTGCACATCTAGATCACAGACATTCATTGTCAGTGTTTGTTAGCAAAAAAAATAAAAAGTTAAATTTAACCTAAAACATACTGGATCATTAAACTTTACCTCAGAGAGTGTGGAGAACTCACCATTTACATTAACAAACTGAGAGCGATCAGACAGATAAGACCTGAGCCAGGAGAAAGCTGTTTCCTTTATTCCAACAACATTCTCTAGTCTAGCACGGAGATTTAAAACTGTTATTCCTAAGTAGATGTGAGCAGATCTGCTGTTTTCTAGAATCTAATGGAGATAAAGTGGAGGTTTGATATTGGACTATAGTTGGACAGCTGACAGGGTCATGGTCAGGTTTCTTAAGTGGTTAATAACTGACATTAAGATTTAGGTTCATAACCAGTGCTGATGGAAGAGTTTTTTTATTTTTAGAACAGGTTCAATTACTTCTGGAATGATCTGTTTAAAGAATCTTGTATTCTCAATCACTTGTCTACAAGTTAATGATTTTGATGAGGAAATAAATTAAATTAATTCATTTTCTTGAATAGGAGTAAAACTTGGTAATTGTTATAATTACAGTGCTCTCTACATGGGTTATTTATAAAATTATATTATTTGGACATATTAATCGTCTGGATTTTTTGCCTGATGTTTTTTACTTATTATTATTAAACTTAATGAAATCATTACTACCTATGGGTGGTTTGCGTGTGAGTGCAGTGCTTTTTTTCCCCTGTTAATTTTTGCTACAGTGCTGAATAAAAATCTAGGATTATGCTGTCGAGCATTAAATTGTTAATGCTTGATGGGTCAAGACTGTTTTAGCAGCAAAATAGAAATTAGATGTATTTTGTACTAGTAGTAAAAATACTAAATACTAAAAACAAAACACAAAATATATACACAAATGAATGAAAAACAAAGAAACAAACCTGAGCATGAGCCAAGGACATGGACAAACAAATGAGTGCCAATAAGTGCTAATTACAGTGACAATAAACAGGTGTGTGATCAGTGACATATGACAAACAAGGAAGTGCAGTAGTTGTTGGGTAATGTAGTCCTTAGGCATGATCCTGGCAACATTCCATCAACACTGAAGCAGTGTTTTAAAAATCTAAAAACATAAACATCCTCAGAAAAACATGCTTAACATTTTTAAATGAAAAGAACTATAATGTTCAGAAAATACTGAATATCTTACCAAAGTTGTTTGTGATTTTTATAATAATTTTATAATCCACTGATATTTTTGAAAGGAAACAAAAATGGAAAGAAACAACAATATTTAATAAAAGAACAGAACAGGTCAGGACATAAGAGGAAAGAAAGGATAGGAGAGGGAGGGAAGGAAGGAAGGAAAGAAAAAGAAACAGGGGGACATCTCATCTCACTGCAAAGGTTTTGTGCTTTTTAAATCGTGTTCCTTCCCCAAATACATTTTTTCTATTTCTCACATCAATATGAATAGAACAGGATTTCACAGAACTGGCCTTATGTATCTAAAAAGGTAAATGTGTGTAAACGAGA
The DNA here is from genome assembly GCA_039877035.1 of Silurus lanzhouensis. NCBI lineage: Eukaryota > Metazoa > Chordata > Actinopteri > Siluriformes > Siluridae > Silurus > Silurus lanzhouensis. The sequence continues at coordinate 2,253,665 of JBCEWE010000097.1, read as the reverse complement.
TCCTTTTTTTAATTTATTTATCTATTTATTTTATAAAAATGCTTTTTTTGTTCAAATTTTTCAATCTCTTCACATTCTCCAGATGGCCTTTAGATGCTTCAGATGCTCTGCCATGAAATATGGTTTAATTTTATGGTCTATTTCTTCACTTGAATCTCCTCTTATTTCAATAGAATGCACTTATTCTCATGGAATCCTCAGGCTGTGTGATCTATTGAACTTGGGATTTAAACATGAGTCCGATGCTTTAGCACCGATGAAGAATCCGATAAGCCGCCAGTACCTATTTTTACTAACATCATATCAGCTATCTCTCTCCCTTAAACAGTCAAAGTACCAACATATAAAGAACCCACTTTCCTCCACTTCTCCTTTTTCTGCTGTCTCTGTAGATGTCTTCCTCCTCTCCTTCCTCTGCAGCCAACAGTAGCCTATTTTCCAAAAGTACCCTATTGGCTAACAATACCTGTGGCGGTTGTTGGTAACCCGGGCCTCAATTAATCCGGTATGAATTTCTGATTAGATTTGGCACGTTTTAAGCCGGATGTTCTACCTAACGCAACCCTCTCCATTTATCCGGGCTTGGAACTGGCACTAAGAGTGCACTGGCTCGTGTGCACAAGTGTAAAGACAAAGAAATATTAAATTTCAAATATGATTTACTAATAACCCTGGAGGTGGCCCCCTTTCTATATAAAAGAAAATATCTATCCATGGGCTCTTAACTGTTACAGCTCTGAGCACACTTAGGTAGGCTTCTTAGGCCAACAGACGAATTAGTGCACAGATTAAGGGGGCGCTATTTTGATCCTGCTTGTGTGTATCCACTGTGCCAGTTAATCAGTCAGAACTCCAGTTCTAGTTACAGCTAGAACAGTCGCTGGACCAAGATACTTTGGCTCACCAACCTTAGTAGGCTTCATACTTTGTATAAGGATCTGCTGATTAAGCACAAAAGGGTGTGTTGGCTTATCTGTGGGCAGAGGGAGAGTTAGTGAGACATCAGCACTCACAAAATTGAATTTTGTAACCAAGACAGAAACATAATCGTCCACCAACACGTCCAGGTTACCTAAGGAAGAAATGCCAGTGTGTCCCCTGACCTATGGGGTCCGGAAAGGCTGGCCCATTAGAATTTCAAAAGTTGACTGTTTAGTAGTTGAAGATCGGGTTATTCTCATTTCTGTGAGTACTGCCAGGAGAACAACAGTCCAATTTCAGCTTGTGTCAATGCAGGCTTTAGTAACACGTTTCTTAATGTTTCTGTTTGTTTTCTCTACCACTCCAGCTGACTGTGGGTGATGGTGAATATTAAAATTCCAATCAATTGCCTAAGACCAGGACGTTGCAAACAACCACTGACGCTTTGTGTATTGATAAGACTTACACACCGAGTATCACGTTCGGAACCCCGTTTATTAACTTAACTGTATTAGTAGCTTTACACTGCCCTCTAGTGGTCATCATATTCAATATACACATCTCAATACATCTCCCCTTTTTTCAAAATTTTCTTAAAATTTTCTTAACTTGATACAACAACTGGTTTAATTTACTACACCAAATTATTTTTATTTAACATTTTCTTCTCAAATTCACCTCTTCACATTTCTTCTATTAGTTTGTTTGGCCTTATTATTTGTCTTTAAGGATATTTTGTTTGTTTTACAGCATCCTTTCTATTTTCAGTAACAGATTCTTTAGCATTGCCTTGCATTTCTAATTGTTAATTTTGCTTTGCAATTTCCAGGTCATTTGTCTCTCATTGATTTTTATTTCACTCTGAAGCACTTTTAGCAAATGTCTTCTGTTTCTCCTCATTATTTTTCCATGCTCTGTTAGCACTTCGTATGATCTCTACGTCGTCTCTTTAAATCCATTTGGCCAATGGTCCCCATTGCCCATCACATCTCACTCGAACCATTTCTTCTTGGGCCAGTGGTTTTCGTGGTCTTGCTGATTTGTTGTAGTGATTAATCTGTCTTTCATTTGCAGAATTCCACGCACTCCGTATCATTTTATGCTTTACTGATTACTATTCATTAGCATTTCTGCCAGTGAAAGTCCAATCTCCAGTGGTTAAGCTCTGTAATTCAGAATAGCCAGGTACGGCTCACTCCCTGTCTCTCCCTGAGTGATAGTCTATGAGCAACAAGTAATCCTTGTCATTAAGCTGAAACAAGTCCATTCCAACTTTTCACCACGGCTCCTTTGGTAGCTCGTGTGGCCTCATTGGCTCTTTTGTTTGCTGATATCTGAGCCGCTGGCATACTTTACAATCCTGCACTAATGTCATTATGTCTCTGTGCTTTGCCAGTATAGAACTTCTCGTGCCCTTCTCTTACATTTTTCGATTCCTAAATGTCCTTCGTGCACATGTTTCAGCATCTGCATTCTCAGTGAGATTGGCACAACAATTCTTGTTCCTTTCAGCAAAACTCCATTTAGCACTGACAGTTCATCTTTAAAATGTTGGCAAGGATTCTCCATTATCTCATCTCCAGGCATGTGTTTCTTTTGTTATTTCAACCTATTTTGTTTGACACTGGCATCTGTGCTTTGATAGAGTCCACATGTTTTTGCACATCTTTCTCTGTAGTGCTTACAATGTTATTCAAACTAGCTCTATTTAAGGTATCTGCAACAATTAAGTGTTTACCTGTTTTATACTCAAACGTCAGATCATACTTTTGCAATCTTAGCATCAGTCTTTGTATGCGTGGTGGAACTTCTCCCAGTGATTTCTTTGATATCACTATGAGAGGCTTATGGTCTGTCTCTAGTATCACCGATCTTTCATAGACATTCTTGTGGAATCTCTCACAGCCGAACACTGCACCCAATGTTTCCTTCTCTATTTAGGCATAGTTTCTTTCCGCTGAGGTCATCGTGCGGGATGCGTATGCAACTGGGTCTCACTTCATGTCATGCCGCTGGAGTAAAACAGGTCCTAAACACGCTTGTGATGCATCTGTAGAGACCTTTAGAGGCTTTTCCTAGTCATAAAATTTCAAAACAGGTTCTAGTTAAACAGCTTTTCAACCATGAACAAATCTTCCTAAGTAGTTTATTAACCCTAAGGCTCTTTGCAGGGTTTTTTGTCTCTTGGCTCTGGCACTTTGTTTATTGCGCTGATGTTTTCTTTGTCTGGTTGTATTCCTTCTTCAGACAGTCTTTCTCCCAGGTAAGTGATTTCTCTTACTCTGGCATTTGTTTTTATTTAACTTTAATCTATTTCTTTGTGCTTGATCCAGGACCATGTGAAGTCTTTCATAATGCTCTTCTTTTGAGCGGCTCCATATCACTACATCATCAATGAAGACTCCGACTCCTTCTATTCCATGAAAGAGCTGTTGTACTGTTTTGTAAAATACTTCAGGTGCTGAGCTGATGCCAAAAGGTAGCCTTTGGAAACAATGCCTTCCAAACGGTGTGTTGAAGGTGCATAATTTTGTGCTTTCCTCATCTAGCACTATCTGCTAAAATCCCGACGAGGCATCCAATTTGGAGAAATAACATGCTCCACTCATTGCACTTATAATGTCTGACTTTGTTGGAAGTCTGTAGTACTCGCGTTGGATCGCCTTGTTTAAATCCTTTGTATCTATACACAGTCTTAAATCTCCATCTGGTTTTTCTACTATTACAAGAGTAATAGTAGAAAAATTACGAATATTTCTTCCTTTATCAGAATTTCTATTTTCTCTCTCAGTCTTTCTTTTAATGCTACTGGCAACTCTCCTGCCAAACATTCAGGGACATTGTGAGAGTGGACTGGGTGTTCACCTAAACACCAAACTGGACTGGACAGACAACACTGAGGCAATTTACAAGAAAGGGCAGAAAAGACTCTTTCTGCGGAGAAGACTAAGGTCTTTTGGAGTGCAAGGAGAGCTACTGAAGACCTTTTTTGACTCTGTGGTGGCCTCAGCCATATTCTATGGAGTGGTCTGCTGGGGCAGCAGCATCTCTACTGCAGACAGGAAGAGACTGGACAAGCTAATCAGGAAGGCCAGCTCAGTCCTGGGGATTCCCATGGACACTGTACAGGAGGTGGGAGAAAGGAGAATGGTAGCAAAACTATCATCATTGCGGGAAAACGCCTCTCACCCCCTGTATGTAACCGTTACATCGTTGAGCAGCTCCTTCAGTGACAGACTGTTACATCCTAAGTGTCTAAAGGAGCGTTATAGAAGGTCTTTTCTCCCTGCTGCTATTAGACTTTACAATCAAAGCTGCTCCCAGTAAAACCAGTCACCAAAATACAACAGTTATTACTTTTTAGCTGTGCAATAACATTACCTGTGTGCAATATTACATGCAATATGCACATTATCACCTGCAATACCACCTGTCAAGTCAAGTCAAGTCAAGTTCATTTATATAGCGCTTTTCACAACAGACATTGTCTCAAAGCAGCTTTACAGAAATCAACAGTCAAGGTGAATGGTGTGCATTTATCCCTGATGAGCAAGCCATGGCAACTGTGGCAAGGAAAAACTCCCTTAGATGTTATGAGGAAGAAACCTTGAGAGAAACCAGACACAAAAGGGGAACCGATCCTCATTTGGGTGACATCAAGATCATAAATCTTTCAACCACACAGAACACTGGAGAGAGAGAACTGGAGAGAGAGAAGATTATAAGTAAACGTTCTTTCTATAGTCTTTGGTATAAATTTAGGAGCTACAGAGCGCAACATTTGTGATCATCACAGATCCACCAACAGCTTCTCCATGCCAGAGCCTTTAAACACTCCAGGCGGTCCAATGTTCAGGATGTTGGCGAGTTCGGCATCTACTTCTCTAAAAGTCCATAATCTTTACGAGGTGGGATGTGACTGGAGCTGGCCAAACCTCGGGAAGCCTCGGGATGGGGAGAGAAAGAGAAGCAGTGGAGAGAAATTAGCATAGCTGCTGTTCATGATATTAACAGCACAAGTTGATAATGTGCATGTGATCATGTGTTCTGGAGCACAAGGTTATGATGTGAGACGTGTTATGTGTAGGCTTTGCTAAAAAGATATGTTTTTAATCTGCACTTAAACTGGAAGAGTGTGTCTGAGCCCCGAACACTGTCAGGAAGACTATTCCAAAGTTTGGGAGCTAAATGTGAAAATGCTCTACCGCCTTTAGTGGACTTTGCTATTCTAGGAACTACTAGAAGCCCAGAGTTTTGAGATCTCAGGGAGCGTGATGGATTGTAGCGTGTTAAAAGAATGGAGAGATACATGGGAGCCAAACCATTTAGTGCTTTATAAATAAGAAGTAGTACTTTGTAGTCTATTCGAAACTTAACAGGAAGCCAATGTAGGGACGATAAGATTGGGGTTATGTGATCATATTTTCTTGACCTAGTAAGAACTCTTGCTGCCGCATTCTGAACTAACTGAAGCTTGTTAATTAAAGATGCAGCATATCCACCCAGTAACGCATTACAGTAGTCTATTCTGGAGGTCATGAACGCATGGATGAGCTTCTCTGCATCAGATATAGATAACGTGTCTTAGCTTAGAAATATTTCTAAGGTGAAAGAAGACTGTTTTTGTAACTTGGATGATATGATTTTTTAAAGATAAGTTGCTGTCTAAAATAACTCCCAGGTCTTTTACTGTTAAACTAGTGGTTACAGAACATCCGTCTAAATGCAGGTTGAGATGCTGAGCAAAATCTCCGTCTTATCAGAATATAAAAGTAGAAAGTTATGGGTCATCCAATCTCTTATTTCCTTAACACACTCAGTTATCTGAGTCAACTGAGCTGTATCGCCTGGTTTAGATGAGATATATAGCTGGGTATTATCAGCATAACAATGGAAGCTAATTCCATGCCTTCTAATAATATTTCCTAAGGGAAGCATGTATATTGTAAAGAGCAGGGGTCCCAGAACTGAACCTTGTGGCACGCCATAATTCACTAGCATTACCCTGGATAGCTCTCCATTTAAATCTACGAAATGATAACGATCACACAGGTAGGATTTAAACCAGCTTAATGCCTGTCCCTGAATGCCGATGTAATTCTGTAAGCGATCTAGGAGAAGATCATGATTTATAGTGACGAACGCAGCACTAAGATCTAGTAAAACTAACAGCGAGATGAAGCCTTGGTCTGAAGCTAAAAACAGGTCATTAGTGATTTTAACTAGGGCAGTTTCTGTGCTATGATGGGGCCTAAAACCTGACTGAAACTCTTTAAAGATATTGTTCTCTTGCAAGTGGGAATATAACTGGGCAGTGACAATCTTTTCTAAAATCTTAGACATAAATGGGAGATTTGAAATGGGTCTGTAATTCGACAACGTGTTTGGATCCAGATTAGGTTTTTTAATGAGGGGTTCAATAACTGCTAGCTTAAGGGATTTAGGGACATGACCTAAAGTTAGTGAGGAGTTAATAATATTCAGAAGAGGCTCACCAGCTGTATATAACACTTCCTTCAGGAGATTTGTTGAAATGGGATCTAACTGACATGTTGTTGATTTAGCTTTGATAATAACATCATACAGCTCTTCCTGTCCTATACATGTAAAACAGTGGAGTTGTGGAGTTGAAGGTGAGACTGTGTCAGGAGATGGTGTCAGAGGTTGAACTGCCACAATTGTTTTTCTAATGTTATCTATTTTTTCAGTGAAGAAATTCATAATGTCTTCACTACTAAACTGTGATGGAACACATTTTTCAGATCCCTGATTTGTAGTTAACTTAGCTACTGTAGTAAAAAGGAACCTGGGATTGTTTTTGTTATTTTCTATGAGTTTGCTCAGGTGTTCAGCTCTAGCAGCTTTTAGCGCCTTTCTGTAGCTGAGCATACTGTCTTTATACGGTCTGGTGACATTGTGTTTAACCCCAAAAGAGTTTAATAAATCGACAAATGATAATCCTAGAGCATCGTTTGCATCATCTACATGAATATTAAAATCTCCTACAAGCAGCACTTTATCAAAATTGATCAAGAGGTCTGAAAGAAAACAGGCAAACTCTTGAAGAAAATCAGCATAGGGCCCCGGGGGGTCTGTACACGGTTACCAGAGCGAGTTTTATATGCATGTCTGAAAGTACAATTTTAAGAATGAGCACTTCAAATGATTTAAAACTGAATCCTAATCTCTGACTAACATTAAAAAAGGCACTATAAATGATAGCTACACCACCCCCACGACCAGTCTGACGGGGCTCATGCTTATAAACATATCCTGACGGTGTAGACTCGTTTAGACCCATATAATTACCTGGTTTAATCCAGGTCTCAGTGAGACAGAGTGCATCGAGATTATTATCTGTGATCATCTCATTTACAATCAGTGCTTTGGGTGCAAGTGATATAATGTTTAAAAGACCAAACTTTAGAACTTTGTTGTGTTTGTTTATCTGGCATTTTTCAGTTTTAACTGTAATAAGATTATTTCTGGATCTTGTGTATTTAATTCTTGGTTTTGCTACACGAGGAATAAATATGGTTTTTATAAACTGGGCTGTGTGCTTACTTTTAACTATTTGGTTTGATGTATGCGTGTTCTCATAGTTGAAGATTTCCTGATGTCTTACCAGTCAGATGGTGTGAAGTATCCTAGAGATGTTATCTGATAGCACTGCTGCTCCAACTCTGCTGGGGTGCAGGCCATCAGGGCGGAAGAACCTAGGACGCTCCCAGAAACAATTCCAGTTATTAACAAAGAGAAGTTTGTGCTCTCGACACCATGACTGTAACCATTCATTTAGTGCTAAAAGTCTACTAAACTTCTCAGCCCCTCGCTGGTAAGTGGGAAGAGGTCCTGACACTATGATCCTCCTTGTGGATAATGTGCTGCGCACCATCTCCACCAGGATCCTGAAGTCCCTCTTTAAGATCTCTGTTTGCCTCAGCCTGGTGTTGTTCGTTCCGGCATGGAGAACAACCGCTCCGAAATTCTCGTTCAGGATTGCGGGTACCTGCGCAGCGACATTGAGAACACGAGCACCAGGAAAATAGTGAGTGTGTACCTTACCTTTGGCTCCGGTAGCGCGGACATGCCGGACGATGGACTCTCCAAGAACCACGGTATCGCGTTCTGTCTCGCGGAGAAGGGCGAAGCGGTTCTCGGTTGAGATCTCGAAGGCCCGTAGTGGTGGCGGGGGAGACGTCCTCGACCGGGGCATGGCTTGTGTCTTCCGCCGCTGCAGCATACAGGGTCTGTGCTTCACCGGTGCCGGAGCGAACGATAACTGGGCGTTGTAGGTGCGCTGGGCCTGTGCAAAGAAGCACGCGGAGTTGAGGTGCTGGGAGCATTAGATTCAGACACACAGCCGGCATAGTGCTTATAATCACGAACAGAGTTAAGATACAGAGATATGATAGAGTAAGAGGCAATGAATATAGACAACACTAGTGATAGACGAGTTAACAAACTACAGGCACAAGTCAGGAAGACAAAAACAATGTAGGATTATTAAAAGAGGAAAAAAGGCTAGATAAATAGTAACGTTTGTTTGAAAACGCCGAGAGAAATAGAAACACGAAACTCGCGGCAAACAAGTCAAAACCTGTGTGAAATACTACCTGCAATGCATACTTTTTTCTTCCCTTATTGTATTTATACATTGTACTGTGTATATACTGTATAATAACAATTGCATCCTCACTCTTTTATCTTGTACTCCAATCGCTATTTGATCACGTATCATGGAGTCACACAATGTTCCTAAATTAAATGACTGACATTTCAATCTTTAATCCGTGACATACTGTTCGATGGATTCTGACTCTTTTTGTCTGTTTCTGAAGAAGCTTTTAAGTTTTCAATTATTGTCAACTTTGAATCGTCTGGTGAACAGATGAAATTCATCAGTTTTAATAATTTATCCTGGTACCATGTATTGAGATTTTTACACCGAGTATCACGTTCCGAACCCCGTTTATTAACTGCTTCCGGTGTTACACACAGTCAGAACTTAACTGTATTGGTAGCATTACACTGCCCTCTAGTGGCCGTCATATACAATATACACATCTCAATAAACTTTGTGGCAGTCCTGCTCAGTCAGTCCTGTAACAAGGATGTCATCTGCCTATTGAATTATGCAGGTTGTTTCTTTTTTGTGGATATCGGCCAAAGTTCAGTGCACTACAGCGGAGAATATGGCTGGCGAGTCAACAAAGCCCCGAGGAAGACGGGTCCAGGTGAATTGACGTCCCCTACAGGTAAAAGCAAAAAACGGCTGCATCTCAAAAACCAAGGGGGCACTGAAAAAGGCAGAACAAAGATCAATCACAGTAAACAAATCTGTGAGTTGCTGGTATAGAGTTAACAATAGTAGCTACATAGGCCACCAAAGGTGCTAAAGGAATAATAATTTATTATTCTCTCTTAAATCTTCTGTTAGCCTCCAGGATTTTTTATCTGCCCTTAAGAATGGCTTAATTGGTGAGTTATACGGTGAATGTGTCTCGATCAAAAAATCTTTTGACAATAAATTGTCAATAAATGGAGCAATGCCAACATTCTTCTCTTTTGACAATGGATATTGCTTAATAAAAATCGAATGGTGTGTTTTTATGAGTGCATGATACTGTTTTACCTGGATTAAAAAAACCTGCCTCTTGTTTGTAAGAGGCCCATACTTTAGGGTTAACTTCAACTAAATTTTGGTTCATCAGGCAGGACTTCTGTACTATCTAAGAAAACTTCAGGATGTGGCTGTGGCTTAGTTGAGAGCATGAGGACAGAAGAAAAAGACAGTCATCATATCACTTCCTAAAAGGTTTAGAGGCTAGTTTGAAATTCTTTTAAAGCTATGATTAAAATTAGTACCAGTTGGTGTCACAACAGGCAAAGGGTGTGTTACAGGACATGAAATTGGAACCCCATCTATTCCCACAGAGCAAGTACTTTTTCCTAAAATGGGACCAAAATATTCACCCCCAGCAATTGAAGAACAGGTAGCGCCAGTAAAAAAAAAGTGATGTTAGGCAAAGTTGAAGGGTGAACACGCTGTAAAACTGCATGCTTATCTGTATTTCCTACTCGCTGCGTGGCTACACCCCTTCTGTTATCTTCCATTCTCTTTCTATAAGCTTTAATCCAATGACCAGACTTCCCCACAATAATTGCACTTCCCTTTTTCTCCTAGGACCTCCTCCTTGTGTTTTGTGCTGTAGCTGGAATCCCCCACTTCCTGTTGCAGCAAGGAACATAGTGGGCTTTAATTCTAGCACAAAACTGATCTACCTACTTAGTAGATGGCCTTTAGTGCTCTGCCATGCAAAATGTTTTCTTTTAATGGTCTATTTCTTCACCTGAGTCTGGCACTTATTCTAATGGAAGTCTCTGATTCTCATGGAATCCTCATGCTGTGTGATCTATTGAACTTGGGATTGAAACCTGAGTCCTATGCTTTAGCACCGATGAACAATCCGATGAGCCGCCAGTACCTATTTTTTACTAACATCTATGTGGGTGAATGAGCACAAATCTCTATAAGCACTCTCCAAAATCTAGTGAAATCTTCCCAGAAAAGGGAAGATGTTATTATAACAGCAAATGGAGACTAAATCTGGAATACAATGTTCAAAAATCTGCAGTAAGAGTGCAGTACAGTGAAAACAACATATTTGTAATTCCTATTAAATATCATATATTCCTGTCATTGTTGCTCATCTAGATAGATATACGTCAGGGATGACACGTTGGTGTGATTAGCTTCGTTTTATAGTACTCTGTATATGAGGAATATGATACCTCTTTTAAAACAAACGCTGTAAAAAAAATCCGTTGTTTTTACAAAAGAAATCTGGCAGCTGTGGTTGCCAGAATAATTCAGATAAAAAGACACTAAAAGTTAAAACTTTAAAACAGTTTAAAACTGTACACTTTCCAGAATAATTGTGTATAAAATACAAAGATGTCCCGTAAAAAATTACTTGTAGAAATGTACGTAGTTTTAGCGTTTACTAAAAGTGTAAACTGTAAAACAGTTTAAAACCGTACACTCTTCAGAATATTTATGTACAAAATACAATGTCCCATAAAATTTACTTGTGAATTATGTAAGAAATAAGGGAAACCTTTTGCATTTAAACAAAAATGCAAAAGTGGTTGCCATAATAATTCTGTTAAAAATACATTACAGTTTAAAACTTTTGCAAGCACTTTTAAACTGCAGCACCTTATAGACCATTGATGTTGACCAGAAATGTGAAAAACTACAACCTAGTGTCCACAGATTAGGGATGTATAACTGAAACACAAATAACTTATGCTAAAGTAATGAAAGATAAAAAAAAAAAAAAACATTTGCCTTGAAGGATTTATTAACCACAAAGCACGTACATACATCTCTAATTTCTTAAAATAAATTCGTAATATGTACTACTGTCAATACACAATAAAGAGAATGTGACAGATTAATGATTCTTATTGGAACTGGAAGAGGATATACAAACAAGTTATTGAAATTTAGATACAGGAATGCTACTCAAAAATCACAAAAGCAATAAAGCTCTGTAACAGCTGAATACAAAATGCATCTTTAACAATATCATCTAAAACATTTACTTGCCTCTTAATCGGAAATAACTAGGCATTAAAGGTTAAACTGTCCTTTAAGATGAGTGTGTCTGAAGTCAGAAATCTGACTGACATCAGTCCATATTCAGACATCACGCCACTCATGATCTGAAAGTTCCTGAATCAATGTAAGAACTCTTGGGTTGACGGGAAGACAGGCAATGTTTGTCTTCTCCGAGTTGATGGAGAAAAAACACCTTGAAAATAGGTGACTATTAAAAATCATAAAGGTTCAATATGATCAAAAACAACTTCACAATATTTTAATTAATTTGTTATTTAATCTTTTAACAAAGGTTAGTAAATGATGTAAAATGTACTATTCATAGTTTGTTTACCTTAATGAATTAAGTAACGTTAACTGATTAGGCATTAGTTGTTATTAATGCATTAACTTAAACAAATTATGAATATAAATTGTATTACAATTGTATTAAATAAAAAATGCAATTGTTCAATTTAGTTCAGTGCATTAACTAATGTTAACAGATACAACATTATGAAACTACATTTAAAAATAATTAAAGATTTATAAATGCTATAAAAGTATTATTAATTGTTAATTTATTAACTAATGTTACAAACGAAATATTATTGTAAAGTGATAGGTTGTTTTTTTCTCTCTCTAATGCCTGCGTCCGGTCCTCTGGGAAGTTCTCCCATGGTATCAGAAAGGTATCTTCCCAGTCAATATCAGGGCTATTGGAGCTGCTGAAAGAGAATGATTGTGAACTACTGGGTGAAAAAAAAAAAAAACTGCAAGGTTGTGAGATGACCTGATGAGGAACCAACAGATGAGCTGCTGGTTTCAAGAGTCTGGCCTGCAAAACACACTCAAAAAAGAATAATCAATAACACAATGCGAATGGTTTTGTCAGGGTTCCACCTGTCATGCCCCCCTCGGTGGCTATCATGCTGCAGCTGCCGCTTTCTCTGCCTCTCCTGGCTTTGATTCCAAACACCTGGTCCTCGTTAGCTACTAACTTATTTAACCTCTTAGCCGTCAGCACAGCTTTTGGGACTCACAGCTGAAATGCCCTACCTAACTTTAAATGTTAACAGTTCCTGATAAAAGTGGGCTACATACAAAATGTAAATATCTTGAAAAAGAAAACACGTTGACCTTTACTCTCTATTATTCAAAGTTGATATTGCTCAAAAAGACAAGTTATAGATGATGAAGTAAAAAAAAAAAAAAAAAAAAAAAAAAAAAAAAAAAAAAAAAATTATATATATATATATATATATATATATATACAGTGCCCTCCACAATTATTGGCACCCCTGTTTAAGATGTGGTCGTGGACTTCTAAAAATTCTCCTTTTTTTTAAAACAACATAGAACCCAAATGCAAAAAAAGAGAAAAATCCAACCTTTCATTTAAGTACATTACTTTGGTGGTAAAAAAATCACACATTTAGAAAAAAAAAAAAAACTTGAAATCATGTGTGCCACAATTATTGGCACCCCTAACAATTCCTCTGAAAAATTATTTTATTATATATATTTTTCTGTAGTTGCTAAGGTTGGTCAGGGTATCTAGGGACTTTTAATTAGTAATTCATGATTTCCTGTTTCCCTGGGGTATAAATATGACGTGACACAGAGGCCTAATTCTCTTACCCATTTGTCAACATGGCAAAGACAAGAGAACACACCATTCAAGTAAGGCAGATGTGTGTCGACCTTCATAAGTCAGGCAATGGCTACAAGAAAATAACCACTCGCCTTAACTTGCCGGTATCTACAGTCAGAGGAATCATTAAGAAGTTTAAAACAACTGGAACAGTGACAAACAAGGCTGAAAGAGCTCCCAAGTTTATCTTGCCACAACGCACAGTGAGGAGGATGGTAAGAGAAGTAAAAAAATTTCCCAAGCTCACCGTCACAGAATTGCATCAAAGAGTGGCATCTTGGGGTCACAGAGTCTCCAAAACAACCATCAGATGCTCTCTACATGCCAACAAGCTGTTTGGGAGGCATGCAAGGAAAAAGCCTTTTCTCACTAACACTCACAAACGTAAACGTCTGGAGTTTGCTAAGCGGTACTGGGACTTCAACTGGGATCGTGTGCTTTGGTCAGATGAGACTAAGATTGAGCTTTTTGGCAACAAACACTCTAAGTGGGTCTGGCGAATGAGTATGCCGAAAAGCACCTCATGCCCACCGTGAAGTATGGTGGAGGATCTGTGATGCTGTGGGCCTGTTTCTCTTCCAAAGGCCCTGGGAACCTTGTTAGGGTGCATGGCATTATGAACGCTTTGAAGTACCAGGATATTTTAAATAAAAACCTGATGGCCTCTGCCAGAAAGCTGAAGATGGGTCGTCATTGGGTCTTTCAGCAGGATAATGATCCAAAACATGTGGCAAAATCTACACAAAAGTGGTTCAGCAGTCACAAACTCAAGGTCCTCCCATGGCCATCTCAGTCCCCAGACCTCAACCCAATCAAAAACCTGTGGGGCAAGCTAAAGAGAAGAGTGCATAAGAGAGGACCCAGGACACTGGATGATCTAGAAAGAAGAATGGTCAAAAATCCCTCTCTCTGTGTTCTCCAATCTTGTGAAATGTTATAGGAGGAGATTAAGTGCTGTCTTGTTGGCAAAAGGAGGTTGTACAAAGTATTAACATCAGGGGTGCCAATAATTGTGGCACACATGATTTCAAGGTTTTTTTTTTTTTCTAAATGTGTGATTTTTTTACCACCAAAGTAATGTACTTAAATGAAAGGTTGGATTTTTCTCTTTTTTTGCATTTGGGTTCTATGTTGTTTTAAAAAAAAGGATAATTTTAGAAGTCCATGACCACATCTTAAACAGGGGTGCCAATAATTGTGGAGGGCACTGTATATATATATATATATATATATATATATATATATATATATATATATATATATATATATATATATAAATCAGTCCTGGAGCAATCCAAAAAAGTAATTGCTTAAAAGCCACGTCTCATGAGTTTATATTTCAAATGTAATGAAGATTTTCATAACAAATGAGATTCCTACAAACATTTATCTGAGACTATGTCTGATCGTTTTCTTCCTCCCCCTGTTTAAGAGACACCTGCTATTCTAAGGTGGCCATTCATACTTTATTCATACAGTCTGCATATTAATGAATAGCTGACCATTAAAGGCTTTTGTTATACATGTTTGACTATTAATATTGAGTTTGCATTCATGTTGATGACCAGGTAGCCAGACTATTGTTTTACAGTCATAGCCATTTATATTGATGCATGGCCATTCCAATCTCAACAATACACACACACACACTTTTCAAGCATTTCTCTTATAAAACAAACGGGCAATAAAACAAAACAAAAAAGTATACAACTATAAAGGGAGATATATTGTAACTTACAGATGCAGATCTCAAAGTCTCTGTACTCCGCCCCAAAAAATATCTTCACACCGCTGCTTTGTGCAAATCTTTTTTTGTATACAAAGTCCAGTTAGCACGAGCTATAAACAGCTGTTTGTGTCGACCTGAGAGCTGCATTACTTCCTGGTTCGTCACTGCACGTGCTACTTTGACCAGTAAGAGTTTGTAAAGAGTAATAAAACTAAGACTCACACACGTGGAGAATAAAATCCTCCCGTATATCGTTAGAATCTTGCACTTATTGGCTACATTTTTCATCTATCTTTTTGTTTTCATAATGCTACTGGCTGGAAATAAAAGGTTTGAAATGAAAGGTGGTGCATTTAAAAAAACCATGACGATACCTGCAGAGAGAGTAGAGACTCAACCAAAGATTTCTTCTCTTTTACTTTTTTTAATAATTTAAATTTTTTTGTGGTCTCAAGCATTTTTTAACACTATATTCTACCAGCCTTATTTGTTTTTTTTTTTTACCACCAAGATGCCGGTTTTTATGCGAAAGTTATTCTGAAATATATAAGCACAAACACCAGCCGAAGTTCTGCGATGTAAACAAAGGAATATACATCTAAATTACAACACTATTGTTTGGAGTAGAAATGCTTTACAGCATGTTGTTAACTGGACCCTTATCTTTCCTAATAAACCGGGATTAGCAGCAGTGGATGTGTTTGTGACTCGTTATTACAATAATAATGTAAGTAGTGCTTTTTCTAATGCATGTTGTTGTTGTGTACTGCTTACACACATTCAGCAAATACATTCATTATACGTTTTCCATTAAAAAAATAGTGATCTGAAATCGCTGCTTGAGGCTTAGAGCTTTAGAATGATGTATAGTTAGTCATGGTTATTCTTCTCTCTTTTTATTTTATCTATTGCTAAACATTAACACCTGAGAACAATGGGCTATCGGACGCGCTAGTGCAACAACGAAACCTAAGAGGTTAAACGTCCGTTCCAGAGTCACCAGTCGTTGGTTCTTTAAGGTCATGATACAGATCTCTTGGATCTTGGACCAGCATTTCCCGCTGGTCCCTCCGTGGACTATCTCCGATCAGTGGATTATCTCCGCTCCACTCCGTGAATCATCTCCGTTCCATTGATCATCTCCGCTCCGTGGATTATTCCCGCGTTATGGACCAAACCCGCATGATGGTTAGTAACTTTCTCTCCAACATGATCGAGCTACTCCTGCTTCTGGAAATCACTCTACCAATTCCGCTTCGGGTTTTCCACGGAAGCCTGCTGCCGCTCCTCCCGGATCATGCTTCCTCATAAAACGGCTTCCTGTGGAGCATCGAGCAATTTATGGAGGTACATGCAGCTCCTGACTGGAAAGGCTCTCTCTTGGGCCAGCGCCAATTGGGACAATCTTGACTCTTATGCCAATTTCATTAGGCAAATCACGGGAATGTTCGGGATGGTTACAGCGGCTCTTCACTACAGCCCTCACAATTCTGAAAGGGGCTCCGCTCCAGAGTTTCTCCGAGCGCTCCAGAGTTCCTCCGAGCGCTCCGCTTCGCTCCAGCGCTCCGCCGAGCGTGTCTCTCCGCTTCAGTGCATCACCGAGCACGTCTCTCCGCTCCTGCAGTCCGCCAAGTGCTCTGCTCAGATCCAGTGCACCTTCGAGCACGTCTTCCGGCTCCAGTGCACCTCCGAGCGCATCTCCCGGCTCCAGTGCACCTCTGAGCTTGTCTCTCAGCTCCAGTGCACCTCCGAGTGCGTGTTCCAGCTCCAGTGCACCTCCGAGCGCATCTCCTAGCTCCAGTGCAACTCCGAGTGTTGCTGTTAGCTCCAGTGCACCTTCGAGCGTTGCTCTTAGCTCCAGTGCACTTCTGAGCGTTGCTCTTAGCTCCAGTGCACCTCCAAGCGCACCTCCAAGCACCTCCGAGTGCGTCCCTCCGTTCCAGAGTTCCTTCGACAGTCTCTCTGTTCCAGAGCTCCTCTGAGCGCGTCTTTCCACTCCAGAGCTCCTCCGAGCGCATCTCTCCGCTCCAGAGCTCCTCTGAGCGTGTCTCTCCGCTCCAGAGCTCCTCCGAGCGCGTCTCTCTGCCCCAGAGCTCCTCCAAGCGCGTCTCCCCCCTTCAGGCTTTGCCGTTGCGCTTCAAGGCTTTTCCGAAGGCAATGCCGCGCCTCAAGGCCCCTCTAAGGACAACGTCGTGCTTCAAAGCTCCCCTGAAGGCGACATTACACTTTCAAGCCCCTCAGAAAGCAACATCGCGCCTCAGGTGCTGTCATACCCCAGGATCTGCTCCAAACACCTGCAGAGGACGTCGCTTCTCCTCGGGTCATAGGTGGGTTTGGGCATCACGCCCCCCTCGGTGGCTGTCATGCTGCTGCTATCTCTGCCGCTCCCAGCTTTGAATCCAAACACCTGGTCCTCGTTATCTACTCACCTATTTAAACACCGGTTCCAGAGTCATGGGTCGTCGGTTCTTTAAGTTCATGATGCAGATCTCTTGGATCCCCGACTGCCAGCATTTCCTTGCTGGTCCCTCCGTGGAATGTCTTCGCTCAGTGAATCATCTCCGCCCTGCTCCATGGATCATCTCCGCTCCGCGACGTGGATCATCTCCGGTGCGCTCCACGTCGTGGATCATCTCCGCTCCGCGCCGTGGATCATCTCCGCTCCACTCCGCTCCGCGCCGTGGATCATCTCCTCTCCACGGATGGTTAGTAACTCTCTCTCTCCGTCATGATTGAGCTACTCCCACTTCCGACTCGTGGTCCATACCCTCACAGTTTTTATATTGATTACCTATTAAATGTTTTAATCAAGCAAGTTTGGTCACTAGTAGTATTCCTTTATGCAAAACATGGCTTACATCTCAGTTTCCAGCAGCAATGACTTTTTGGGCTTGAACTGGCATCAACGCTGACAGCAAATCATATTCCTCAATAAACTTTAAATCATCATAGGTCTCCATGCCTAGAGAATGCAAGGTCAAGCGCCCCAGTGATGACAGAGTGTGGAAATGTTCTCTCCAAGTCAGTCATTTCTGGAATCAAGTTAGAAGTGAATAGAGAAGAGAAGTAATACTACACTTAAGACAAGTCTTTAATTTTGAGAATAAAATATGTTTGTGGATTTATGTCTGCACATATAAAAGGACAAAAACACTTTTTTTTACCTAAACATTTTTTTAAGCCAGTTATTTATATTTTTTGCTGTAATGTGTCAGTAGGAAATCAGTTCAAATTTACAAACATTTCTTTTGACATTAACTGAAACAATCTTGTAAGATTTTTCTATGCACAAAAAGTCCGAATCTGATGCTCCACAAAGAGATCTGATCGTACATAATTGAGTCTGTCCGTAATTGCATGAAGAAACAGAAAAAAACTAAATACAGAAGAACTGTGGCAAAAATCAGCAAGATGCTTTAAGAAACGCACCTGCAAAGCTACAGTACTGTGAAAACTTTTAGGCACTTGTGTAAAAATGCTGTAAAGTGAGGATGCCTTTAAAATTAATATAATAGATTTTATTTATCAATAAACTTCTATTAATTAAATAAAATCAATATGTGTACACCTTTTGCATTTAAAACAGCTGTTTTCCCAAATACACTTGCACATCGAATTTTCTGGGAGTTTTGCAGGTGGGATTTGTAAAGCATCTTTTAGTCTGTCAGTTTTTTCTGTTTCTTCATATAATTGCAGATTAACTAGATGATGGTGAGATCACATCTTTTCGTGGAGCACCTGATGTCAGACTCTTTGTTCATACAAAATTTCACTGGATTATTAAAATCTATGTCAAAAGAAATGTTTGGCAATGTAAACTGATATTTCCTACTGAACGATTGGTGATTGGGACAGACTTTAATGGGCATGTTGCTGAAGGGAACAAAGGTGATGAGGAGGTTATGGGTAGGTATGGCCTAAAGGAGAGGAAAGTGGAAGGGCAGATGGTGGTGGATTTTGCTAAAAGGATGGAAATGGCAGTGGTAAAAATGCATTTTAGGAAGAAGGAGGATCATAGGGTGATGTACAAGAGTGTAGGAAGGTGCACACAGGTCGATTATGTTCTATGTAGGAGATGCAACCTGAAGACGATTGGAGACTGTAAGGTGTTGGCAGGGGACAGTGTAGCTAGACAGCAACGGATGGTCGTCTGTAGGATGGTTTTGGAGCCGAAGAAGAAGAGGAGGAGAGTAAGGACTAAAAGAAGGATAAGATGGTGGAAACTGAAGGAGGAAGAGTGTAGTGTGAGGTTCAGGGAAGAGGTCAGACAGAGGCTCGGTGGTGGTGAAAAGGTGCTGGATGATTGGGAAACTACTACAGGAGTGATGAGGGAGGCAGCTAGAAAAGTACTTGGTGTGACATCTGGAAATAGAATGGAAGACAAAGAGACATGGTGGTGGCATAAGGAAGTGCAGGAGAGCATAAGGGGAAAGAGGTTAACAAAACAGAAGTGGGATCGACAGGGTGATGAGAAAAGTAGGCAGGAGTAGAAAAAGGCATACAAGGAGCTGTATGAGAGGTTAAACACTAAGCAAGGAGAAAAGGATTTGTACCGATTGGCCAGACAGAGGGACTAAGCAGGGAAGGATGTGTTGCAAGTTAGAGCAATTAAGGATGGAGATGGAAATGTGTTGACTAGTGAGGAGAGTGTGTTGAGAAGACGGAGGGAGTATTTTGAGCAGCTGATGAACGAGGAAAATGAGAGAGAGAGAAGGTTGGATGATGTGGAGTAAGTAAAGCAGGAAGTGGATAGGATTAGTAAGGAGGAAGTAAGAGCAGTGATTAAGAGGATGAAGAGTTGAAAGTCGGATGGACCAGATGACATACCGGTAGAAGCATGGAGATGTTTAGGAGAGATGGCAGTGGAGATTTTAACCAGATTGTTTAACAAGATTCTGGAAGGTGAGAGGATGCCTGAGGAATGGAGAAGGAGTGTGCTGATACCGATCTTTAAGAATAAGGGCGATGTGCAGACCTGCAGTAACTACAGGGGAATAAAGTTGATCAGTCACACCATGAAGTTATGGGAAAGAGTAGTGGAAGCCAGGCTGAGAGGAGAGGTGACCATCTGTGAGCAACAATATGGTTTCATGCCGAAGAAGAGCACCACAGATGCCTTATTTGCTTTAAGAATGTTGATGGAGAAGTATAGAGAAGGACAGAAGGAATTGCATTGTGTATTTGTGGATTTAGAGAAAGCGTACGACAGGGTGCCAAGAGAGGAGTTGTGGTATTGTATGAGGAAGTCAGGTGTGTCAGAGAAGTATGTGAGGGTGGTGCAGGACATGTATGAGGACAGTGTGACAGCAGTGGTGCAGTAGGAACGACAGACTGGTTCAAGGTGAAGGTTGGACTGCATCAAGGATCGGCCCTGAGCCCTTTCCTGTTTGCAGTGGTGATGGACAGGTTAATGGATGAGGTCAGACAGGAGTCTCCCTGGACTATGATGTTCGTGGATGATATTGTGATTTGTGGTGAGAGTAGTGAGCAGGTTGAGAAGAGCCTGGAGAGGTGGATGTACATGCTGGATAGAAGGGGAATGAAAGTCAGTAGGAGTAAGACAGAGTACATGTGCGTAAATGAGAGGGAGGGAAGTGGAGTGGTGCGGTTGCAGGGAGAAGAGGTGGAGAAAGTGGAGGAGTTCAGGTACCTGGGGTCAACAGTGCAAAGTAATGGAGAGTGTGTTAGAGAAGTAAAAAAAATAGTGCAGGCAGGGTGGAGTGGGTGGAGAAGAGTGACAGGTGTGATTTGTGATGGTCGGGTATCTGCAAGAATTAAAGGGAAAGTTTATAGGACTGTGGTGAGACCTGCAATGTTGTATGGATTAGAGACAGTGGCATTGAGTAAAAGGCAGGAGGCGGAGCTGGAGGTAGCAGAGCTGAAGATGTTAAGGTTTTCATTGGTAGTGCAAGGATGGACAAGATTAGAAATGAGTTTATTAGAGGGACAGCGCATGTTGGACGTTTTGGTGACAAGGTGAGGGAGGCGAGATTGAGATGGTTTGGACATGTGCAGAGGAGGGACATGAGTTATATTGGTAGGAGAATGCTGAGGATGGAGCCACCAGGAAGAAGGAAAAGAGGAAGGCCAAGGAGGAGGTTTATGGATGTGGTGAGGGAAGACATGCAGGTAGTTGGTGTGAAAGAGACAGATGT
Source organism: Silurus lanzhouensis (assembly GCA_039877035.1). Classification (NCBI taxonomy): domain Eukaryota; kingdom Metazoa; phylum Chordata; class Actinopteri; order Siluriformes; family Siluridae; genus Silurus; species Silurus lanzhouensis. Next base: position 2,232,600 of record JBCEWE010000097.1, on the reverse strand, counting down.
AGAGGACAGGGTGGTATGGAGACAGATGATCTGCTGTGGCGACCCCTAAAGGGAGCAGCCGAAAGAAAAAGAAGACACTACAGCAAAAATATTTTTGGAAGGTTAAAGTAGTAAGGTGCCTTTTGCAGACTTTTGCACAGTCCTGCATATTTTTAACAATTTATTAAGCATATATTAGCATTTTAGTATTGTTTTTTCACCACTGTGCCCAAAACCTTTTTATTCTGACAGCACACTGTGTTTCAGTGGAATGACTTGGTGCCCATTAATAATACCTAATAATAACGGATTAAAATCCACCAAGTCATTACTGCTAAGACATTGCCCCCTGGTACTTTGTTTTGTCAAAAAGTATAGGTAGAATTCAGAATGATATTATGCTTTATGCATTTCTAATCACAAAATACACAGCTGCATCATTCTGAATTAAAATATGTATATAAAAAAAATTATAAAAAAAAATAAATAAATAAAAAGTGTAAGTGTCTTTGACATGCAGTAGCTGACTGCATCTTGACCCAGCTAAAAGATATGCTTTAAACATCTGATGTCTTTCAGATAGGCAGATGTTAGGCAGATGTTTTTGAAGTTTTTAAATGCCTGGCACATCATTTGAAGTAGCTGTGTTTGCTTTCGAATTGCATCGTCCACAATCTAATCAAAGGGCTAAATTAAAAAATTAGTGCTGGGTAGTGCCGCAAGAAGTGATATTTTGGTTTTAGTGGACTCTCCGGAAAGAAAGACTTTCTTGATTCCAAGTATTCTTGGATTAGACCAACAAATCAACACCAAAAATATCTTTAAGCTGGAGAGTTACCTGCCACACATCATCTGAATTTTGCACTTTGTCACCAATTAAAACAGGAAGCAACCTTAAGAAATGTAAATTCTGAACAGCATGTCTGGAAAACTTGGGCACCTCTGAGTTGACAGCACATGGCTTTGTGAGTGCCTCAGTTTCCTATTTTTAAATGTAATTCAATTCATTTTTATTTGTATAGCGCTTTTAACAATGAACATTTTCTCAGAGCAGCTTTACCCAGATATTGTGGTGATTAAAAGTGAATATGTTCTTCATAGGTAAGTTTGTCCCTGATGAGTGAGCCGGTGGCGACTGTGGCAAGGAAAAACTCCCCGAGATGGCATAAGGAAGAAACCTTGAGAGGAACCAGACTCAAGAGGGAAACCATCCTCATATGGGTTGCACCCAGATGAGATATACGATGTTGCGGGTAGAGTGATGGTGATCAGAAGCGAACTGTAGTCCTGAGTCAATGTAGCAGTCTGTTGACATTAACTGCAGTCCAATCCATCCTCAAAGCTTCCGTTCTTACTCCGGAATTTCATGGAACCACCCAAAGTGTTGATGAGAAACCGTCCCAAGCTGCACAGAGTGGGCTCCAATTGAAGAGAACGCTATCCAGAGCCCGGCCTGGACGGAGTGGGAAGATCCACGGAGGGGAGAGGGGCAGGAACAGTGGTCATTGGGACCTCAGTAGCATGTTTAACTCGACCGAGAGAAAGAGAGAGAGAGAGAGAGAGAGAGAGAGAGAGAGAGAGAAGAGGGTGACAGGAAGAGAAGGATATGGATTATTATGTGTCTTTATTGTTGTATGAAAGTTAATGTCACTGTGCAGTTTGGACTCCAGCAAGACTCCCTATAGCATAGCTAAAAGGGAGAACCAGAAGGTAACACCGACTCTTTTGGATAACAAACGACCCACCACACCACCGTCAACAAACCTGAGTGAATGTGTGAAAGTGAGGGGATGACAGCATACAAATATCCCAGTTCACCAAACACTTCCTGATCCCTCCAGATCTGCTCCTTTACCTAAGAATCTACTGATAAAAGGCTTGACTAAATAAATATGTTTTTAACCTCGACTTGAACACTGAGACTGTGTCTGGGTTCCATAATTGTGGGGCTTTATAAGAGAAAGATCTGCCTTCTGCTGTAGTCTTTATTATTTGAGGTACCAACAAATAGCCTGCACCTTTTGATCTAAGTAGGCGTGGAGGATCATACTGGTACAAAAGTTAAGTGCTTTATACATCAGTCTTAGTATTTTATAATCAATGCGATATTTGATTGGGAGCCAGCGTAGACTGATTAAAACAGGTGGTCATGTTTTCTAGATCTAGTGAGGACTGAACTAACTGAAGCTTATTTATGCACTTACTCGAACACCCAGACAGTAAAGCGTTACAGTAGTCTAATCTAGATGTAACAAAAGCAAATAGTTTTTCTGCATCCTGTAACGACATCATATTTTTAATTTTAGCAATATTTCTAAGGTGAAAGAAAGCGATTCTGGTAATATTATTTACATGAGCCTTAAAGGAAAGACTAGGGTCAATAATAACACCACGGTCTTTGACTGCTGTCATCTCTGAATGGTGAAATAGAAACACCATTCAGAGATGCTAGGTAATCGGAAAGTTTGGTTCTAGCTGCATGTGGTCCTAGTAAAAGTACTTCCGTCTTATCTGAGTTGAGCAGAAGAAAGTTATCAAGCATCCACTGTCTAATGTCCTTTACACACTCCACAACATTTTTAATGAAATACTTTAAGTACAATGCAATATCATAGGATAAGACACCCTCAAAAATGTCATGGCCCAAACAATGTGGGAGACCAGGATGGCAAACGAGAAAAGATTTTTAAAAAGCTCTGTAAAAAAAAACCTTTATTCCTTTGCTTCCTTGACTGTCTTTAGTTTGTTGATCACAAACAGCAGCATCGTGACTTTCAGGGGTGCCCTGTGGACCACAAACACTTGGGTCATCATTTTGAAATTTATTTTATGTGATTTCACAGTATCGGCAAAAGTATTGAGAATGACTGAAATTTTCAGTAAACTACGGTGGCCGAGAAGTGCAACACATTACCAAATCAGAAAACAAATTAACAAATCAGAAAACACTAACAAATCTGAAAACAAAATAACAAATCAGAAAACAAAATAACAATTGCAAAAACAAATTAACAAATTCAAAAACAAAATAACAAATCCGAAAACACGATAATTCGAACAAACCAGAAAAGGTAGGTATAGTTTGTGAATAGAAACTTACTGATCATTGGACGAGAAAACTTAAAACTTTGTTTCTTGTACATGTGTAAAGTTCTATGTTTACTTTAAACTATATTTATTTCGATTAGTGCATCTTTAAATATAAGAAAATAACAGAAATAAACACTGGCAAGCAAGGGGAAAATGGAATTAATTCAAAGCTACTTTGAGAAAGGACATTCATATGTAGTGATTTTGAAGATGCTGCAGTATATCATCACATAAAGATTAGTTTCCACACTTTTACACAAACAGTACGTTCCAAATTTCTCCTGCCGCAGACGGTTGTACTTCAGACGCTTTATAGTCTGATATCCATAACTGGCTTTACCAAAAGGTTTCCCATCTAAAAAATTTCACTGTGAAGGACATTATCTTTGGACTTGTAATGAACAATAACAAAGATGACTTTCTTGTTAATAATATACTTCTGATGGGAATATCAACACATAAAAAAATCTATATACTTGAAAGTGTTTTTTTGCTTTTTATAATGAGTTTTTTTCTTTCACAAAAGCCCTTAAAGTGATTAAAAAGAAAAATGCAATGAATCTGTCCTTTGTAGGAAAATATGATTTAGAGAATAAACCTGTCAGGGATCCACCAGCCACACCCTCGCCAACCCCTCCAATCACTCCAAGCAGCTCACCCACTTACTAATCATCCACACCTGGTCCAAATCTGTCACCACACTATAAAGACCCCGTTTATCCACATGCTCATCGCCTGTTCTACAGTTTAGGCTTGCGAACATTCAGGACTGCCCAAACTACTCCGTTTGGTTTTTGCTTAGCTTTCAAGCTTCTGTGTGTTATCTGTGCTTTCTGCCTTGCCCTTTTTTTTGCTTTCTTATTAAAAGGCCTTCGTTGAATTCACTTGGTTTCCAGTACGTTCTTAGCGCCTGACAAAACCATAGCCCTATTCATTTTTATTCTTTTTTTATTTAATTATTATTATTATAAATTGTATTTATTTATCAATTTTTTTCCTCTTTCCACAAAATATGTGTATATATTTGTATTTTCATGCCCTTGTTCTGTGTATTGTAATGTAAATTGTACTTGTTATTGGCGCGTTGTTTGGATATGGCTAATTGCTTAAGAAAAAAAAAAAAAAAAAAGTGTTGTACTTCCTGTATATCTTGAATGACAGGTGTCTGGTCCAATGATCGGATGATTTTCCAGTTTGTCTTGATTGTTGTTGTGTTTTCGGATTTGTTATTTTGTTTTTGCATTTTTGTTTTGTTTTCGGATTTGTTATTTTTCTTTCAGATTTGTTTTTTGTTTTTTGATTAGTTAATTAATTTTTCGGATTTGTCATTTTTTGAATTTGTTAATTTGTTTTCCGATTTGTTAATGTGTTTTGCACTTCTTGGCCACTGTAGTAAACCCACCAATGCTGTGTGAACCCAAATTATCACCAGCAATACAATACAGAGCACCTTTGACCGTTTCACTACCTACAGTTGTTCCGTTTTCCTCCAAATCTTGTAAATCCACTAATAGCTCTCCGCACTTCGAAACTGTTTAAGATCATTCTCTGCACATAAGACAAGTGACATGTGATCAGTATTGGACCGAACATGAGAAGGTAAATTAACCACAGAAAAATACACTGCAACTACGTTGTGTTTTTTCTCAGCAGAACCAAGTGGATTGACAATTTCAAAAGCATCCTGGTAGAGAATTACTTTCAGGTATTTTGGAAACACACTGTAGCTGTAAGTGCACGGTTAACGAGCGGTCATTGTGCTTTTACTGTCAGAGCAGTGCAATCTGGAGCATATAATTGATTGTAAAGTCTTAGAAATTAAGAGCTCAGATCTCAACTGTCGAATATAAAAAAAAACTTAAATCCCCAGTTCCACCCAGCCAAAAATGACAAGGTGGCGTGATTAGATTCGTTCTCTAGTATAGTACAATACCTTCTTCAGAAAAACCACTGTAGCAGTAAGTGCAGTGTAAGTGCACGGTTAACAAGTCATTGTGCTGTAAGGGTTTCCCTGCAAACATAACATTTTCTGTTAAAACAGGTTTTTTTCTAATTAAATAGGTGATTTCTCTTTTTATAACCCCCGATTTGCAATTTCAGCTGTCATGCAATTTGGCATGACCTCCACCAGTTTTTCACATTGCAGTTGGGTAACTTTATACCACTCTATTTGCAAAAAAGCAAACAGCTCATCTTTGCTTGATGGTTTTTGACCATCCATCTTCCTCTTGATGACAACCTCTGGTTGCATTGCAAAATGCCAGAGAGTACAGGGTCAACCAGCAGAAAGAAAAGGTGTGCGTCCCAAGTCACGGATAAAGGCACTTTTATACATACGGTAAATATTGGAGTTTTATACAGTTATAATAATCAAAACATTAAGTAATTTTTTTTTATCTAATTAATTGACAAAATCATCATCCAATTAATCAATTTTCAAAATAATAATTAGTTGCAGCTCTACTGTTAAGCGACACTTTAAGATTTAATAATTATCTAAAAATAGTTTGGTTTATTATTTTCCATCATGGCATTATGAAATTTATGAGAATGTTCTGTGACTAATGCTGCAAACTGTGAGGTACAGTGAAGTTAGGGATGCCCAGATATTTTCACTTTCACTAATTTTGTTAAAGCAACACTTTTTGGTTTCAGGTTGAAATGGTTCTGAAGGGCTGAACTCGTTGACAGACAGTGCAGTTAAATTCTAACAATTCTTTGAAGATACATTTTGATTGTTCAGCATCTAGCCTATTTCATGCACACAACATGGATAAACCAAAACAGTTAAATGTGTCAGGTGTGTGGACTCTAGGGCTGGGTTGATAATAGTGAGTTGATTTAAAATCAATATTGTTTTAAAGTAGTTACCGATTCAAGATCAATCTTTTTATTAGTCTTTTCTGTTGATGAAAATTTGTAGCTATCCTTTAATTCAATAGTCACAATAAGCTTTGTTACTTTTAATAAAAACAAAGCCTCAACTTTACAATTCCAATTTTATCATAGAATTCAAATAACATATTAGTGTGACAAATCATTAGCTATAACCACATCAGTTCAAGCGGCATCATCGATCAATCGTTAACTTACTGAAATATAATGAACCTATAGTACAGTACATTCATACATTATTTACAATATATTAGTAATTTCATAAATTTTTTTATATTGTATTTTCCATTTTCAGCTGACATGACTGAAGATGTTCCTTTAACTGGGCAGAGCAGTTTGTGTAAGTACAAATTTCCTGTAAAGGTTACAGTAACTTGCTGCCTAAACATCTGTCTCACACATGCACACACATAATGGTATATTTTACATTTTGACCTGCTTATCTTTAGCATGTTAACATGTAAAGCCATGTCTGTTAGGCTGGACAAACTGTACCAAAATATTTGTACGATTAAAATTCTTTTAAAAAGTGTCATACAACAAAGCAACTCTTCCAGTGAGTTACTGGTGGATCCCTGTAAAAACACAGAAGAATTGAAAGATTTTTGCCTGAAGCTGAAAGATGGCAAATTCAGGAAAAACACTGTACAGCAGACAATGTGCTTTTAAGCAACAGTATTTTCCAGAATATATTTGCAATGTTTTACAAGTTAAAATGTGCTGCAATGTATATAATTATAATATAAATATTACAATTAACTTTAAACAGGCAAAACTTGCACAAATACATTTTACATTACATTTACACTATTTTGATTTAAAATTCCCACACCCACGTTTTTTTTTTCCAGGAGGAGATGTCTCCTCTACAGCTCAGAAATTTAGCGAATACCCCTGTTCATTATCAGTCTGAAATGAGGAAACAAACACACCACTGTGTACAGCAAACACATATGAAGGATGTAAATGTAGTTGTAATCAAGTGAAACAATTGAAAACAACATTGTTTGTTCTCTCAATATTGTTTACTGACAGAAACTCCTTCAGATGTTTCAGTAACAGAGGTTTGGATGCATGCTGGGAGGCTGGATTTGGCTTGCCAAATGAATAGTCCAGATTTAGACCAATTTCTCAGGAATCTCTCTCCGCTCCAAAGTTTCCCGGAGAGCTCCGCTCCGCTCCAAAGTTTCCCGGAAAGCTCCGCTCCGCTCCTAATCTAGATGTAACAAAAGCATGAACTAGTTTTTCTGCATCCTGTAACGACATCATATTTCTAATTTTAGCAATATTTCTAAGGTGAAAGAAGGCGATCCTGGTGATATTATTCAGATGAGCCTTAAAGGTAAGACTAGGGTCAATAATCACACCAAGGTCTTTGCTTGGCCCTTGCTTCTAGCTGCATGTGGTCCACGAAAAAAAGTAAAAAGTAAAAGTACTTCTGTCTTATCTGAGTTGAGCAGAAGAAAGTTATCAAGCATCCACTGTCTAATGTCCTTTACACATTCCACAACATTATTAAGCTCATCTCTCTCATCTGGATTTGCTGAAATATACAACTGGGTGTCATCAGCATAGCAATGGAAGCAAATACCATGTTTATGTACAATTTCACCCAGAGGCAGCATATATAAAGAGAAAAGCATTTTTTACTTACCTCAAGTTCACTGTAGTGATCTATGCTGTATAGTAAGTCACTTAGTATTATGACCAGTAGAGGGTCTCAGTTTACAAACCTGTGGGTAGTGGTTGTTTTCCTGAAGTCTGCTGTTGCTTCTGCATGTAATGAAATAAAAGACATACGTTACACTCCTGCCATAGTCACCACGATTTAAGAAGCTCCTGCTTCACGTTCGGTGAGTGACCTAAAGGCTTATCTAGGCTTGTTTTTGCCCAGTCTGGTCAGTCTCAAGTTGTTGAGAAAAAAGACAAAGTGGAGGTGGGGCAGTGAGCAGGCCCTTGCAAAGTTGAAAATGCTTCTTAAGTCATCTGAGATTTTAGTGCATTATAAACCCTCCAAACCTCTCATCTTAGCGTGTGACGCTTTTCCGTACATTCCCCTCGTACCTTAAATGCAGCCGGAAAGAATTACTCGCAACTGGATAAGAATGGTCTGGCACTCATTTTTGGAGTAAAGAAACTCCACACACACACGTGTATGGCAGACAGTTTACCATTGTGACAGATCATAAGCATGATTGCGTTGTTCAATGAACTCTGAAAAGTACCACAGATGGCTTTCCCTCATATCCAAAGATAGGCAGTGACCTTGTGTGGGTACGAGTATACTATTATGTATCGAGCGGGACATGAGCATCAAAATGCTGATGGGCTGAGCTGTTTTGCCGCTATCAGAAAAAGGGGTGGATACACCAGCCTAGGAGGAAAGAGTGCTGCTGCTGGACAAAAATGATGTTTCACTGGTAAAAGCAAAACAGGTGAAGAAATGGACTAGTAAAGATCCTGTTTTAGCACAAGTAAGAGAGTATGTGCTCAGAGGATGGACCAAGAAATTGGAGGCTCCAGGATTTTCAGACAATACATTAAAAGGCAAAATGAAAAGGAGTATTGTCTGGTGGCCACAGATGGATGCAGCTGTGGAAAGAGTAGTAAAAGCATGTGCCAGATGCCAGGAGAACCAGAACAACCCCCCTGGTGCATTTTTACATCCCTGGTAAATTACAAAATTACCGTGGAGAAGAATCCATATTGATTATGCAGGGCCTTGGCAAGGGAAAATGTTCCTGATTCTAGTGGATGCATACTCTAAATGGATAGAAGAATATTCTTTGAATAACGTTACTTCTGCTGTTACCATTCTGTGCCTAAAGCAAAGTTTCAGTCAGCATGGGTTATCAAAAATTGTGGTGACTGACAACGGTAGTTGTTTCACAAGTAAAGAATTTTAAGACTTCATGGACCGGAACAGTGTTAACACATTGCAACAGCACCGTACCATGCAGCATCTGATGGGTTGGATGAAAGAGCTGTTCAGACATTCAAACATATGATATGAGAGAGCACTGGTGATTCCATGGAAGCCCAGGCAGCTAGAGCGTTGTTTAGCTATTGAATTATACCACAAGCTACTACAGGAAAATTACCGGCAGAACTGTTGTATGGACGAAACTAAAGTATACCTTAGATCTCATTCATTCTGATTTCAAAAGTCAAGTGCAAAACAAGCAAATAAAGCAGAAGTGGTATCATGACCTACATGCTAAGGAGAGACATCTGAGTGTTGGTGATCAGGTGTATACCAGGAACTTCAGTTTAGGGCCTGACTGGATTCCAGGGATGGTTCAGAAAAGGACTGGTCCTCTGTCTTATAACATCACACTGAAAAAATGGTGATGTTGAAAGTTTCTGGAAGAGGCTACTGTAGTGGAGATTGCGAAGGAAGGGGAGCAGCCTGGTCTCAGAAGGTCTACAAGAACTATTAGATTGCAGACTGCTCCAAATGCTTTCAAACTGTTTTCGTGGCACTTTGTTGTCATAAACCAAATCAGTCTGCGCAGTGCTTTCAGTCAGGAAAGAGATTTTTTTTTTACTTGAATCGCCAGTGGTGTGAATTGTGCTAAAAAAACCTCATAAACATAGAACACACCTTCAATATAATAAATGTTAATCTTTTGCAGTGATAGAGTTTTCCATGTTGACAAATTTTGCGATGTCCTATAACAACCAAAATTAGCACAAAACACGCCAACATCCGCTAATGCCCGATTCGACTCATTTGAACAGAACTTTTTATGAATAGTTAAAACAACTAATTGTCTAAATTCACGTCACTGTCTGAATCTGTGCATAACGAAAATAAATAATTTGCTCACACCCTACAGAAATGAGTTTATAAAGTTATATGTAGCCTATAAACTTACTAATAATAAAAGATTTAACCTTAATAATCAACAGTAATTTCAGATTATTTATATGACAATGTCTAGTGAATTACTTATAAATCATTTAGTTTAGACTGGAGTCAGGTGAAGTCAGCTGTTAATTTTATTCAGATGGTATGGTAAAAAAATTGTCTTAGTAAAAATACCGATTTAAATGGTTTTCAATATTGATATGATTATACCGAAATAAATCTTAAGTCTACCAAATAAGTAGCAAAGAATTTTACAAAAAATGAGAGTGGGAGTAACAGGTAACATCTGTTTCTGATAATCGCAAACCCTATTAATATGGTCAGTATTGGGATTGCAGATCACATGGTTAGGGTACTTTTTTACTGTGTGGATGACCGTCAGCCCCAATGGAGACCTTTTTTAACCCCACAAAAAACCCTGATTATACAGTGCCTTGCAAAAGTATTGACCCCCCCTTGGCATTTTTCCTATTTTGTTGTCTTACAACCTGGAATTAAAATGGATTTTTTTGGGGGTTTGTATCATTTGATTTACACAACATGCCTACCACTTTGAAGATGCAAAATATTTGTTATTGTAAAACAAACAAGAAATAACACAAAAAAACAGAAAACTTGAGCATGCATAACTATTCACCCCCCCAAAGTCAATACTTTGTAGAGCCACCTTTTGCAGCAATTACAGCTGCAAGTCTCTTGGGGTATGTATCTATAAGCTTGGCACATCTAGCCACTGGGATTTTTGCCCATTCTTCAAGGCAAAACTGCTCCAGCTCCTTCAAGTTGGATGGGTTCTGCTGGTGTACAGCAATCTTTAAGTCATACCACAGATTCTCAATTGGATTGAGGTCTGGGCTTTGACTAGGCCATTCCAAGACATTTAAATGTTTCCCCTTAAACCACTCAAGTGTTGCTTCAGCAGTATGCAAAGGGCCATTGTCCTGCTGGAAGGTGAACCTCCGTCCCAGTCTCAAATCTCTGGAAGACTGAAACAGCTTTCCCTCAAGAATGTCCCTGTATTTAGCGCCATCCATCATTCCTTCAATTCTGACCAGTTTCCCAATCCCTGCTGATGAAAAACATCCCCACAGCATGATGCTGCCACCACCATGCTTCACTGTGGGGATGGTGTTCTCGGGGTGATGAGAGGTGTTGGCTTTGCGCCAGACATAGCATTTTCCTTGATGGGCAAAAAGCTACATTTTAATCTCATCTGACCAGAGTACCTTCTTCCATATGTTTGGGGAGTCTCCCACATGCCTTTTGGCGAACACCAAACGTGTTCCCAGCTGTTTAAGCCCAGCTCTGTGGAGTGCACGGCTTAAAGTGGTCCTATGGACAGATACTCCAATCTTCGCTGTGGAGCTTTGCAGCTCCTTCAGGGTTATCTTTGGTTTTCTTGTTGCCTCTCTGATTAATGCCCTACTTGCCTGGTCCGTGAGTTTTGGTGGGCGGCCCTCTCTTGCCAGGTTTGTTGTGGTGCCATATTCTTTCCATTTTTTAATAATGGCTTTAATGGTGCTTCGTGGGATGTTCAAAGTTTTGGATATTTTTTTATAACCCAACCCTGATCTGTACTTCTCCACAACTTTGTCCCTGACCTTTTTGGCGAGCTTCTTGGTCTTCATGGTGTCGCTTGCTTGGTGGTGCCCCTTGCTTAGTGGTGTTGCAGACTCTGGGGCCTTTCAGAACAGGTGTATATATATATATATATATATATATATATATATATATATATATATATATATATATATATATATATATACTGAGATCATGTGACTTTATTTAAGTAATTAGGTGACTTCTAAAGGTAATTGGTTGCACCAGATCTTATTTTGAGGCTTAATAGCAAAGGGGGTGAATACATATGCATGCACCACTTTTCTGTTATTTATTTTTTAGAATTTTTTGAAACAAGTTATTTTTTTCATTTCACTTCACCAATTTGGACTATTTTGTGTATGTCCATTACATGAAATCCAAATAAAAATCAATTTTAATTCCAAGTTGTAAGGCAACAAAATAGGAAAAAAGCCAAGGGGGGGTCAATACTTTTGCAAGGCACTGTATATACAAAATATAATAGTATAATTATAATATATAGTATAAGAATTATAATATAAAGTGTAAGAATGGTAACTGTTGCATGGCAAATAGACTGTTTTTTTTTTATACAAGCAACATTTTAAATATAGGCTGAACATTTTTAAACGTTTAACTAGTTCCTACTGTTGGTTGGGATGTTATTAGGTTGTAAGGTAAGAGGTCATTTTGACTTTGTGAGGCATCTTACCCTATGTTACTTTGTGGCAAAATAGCAATGTGAGGAGAAAATAATTAATTAATTTGGGCTATAGAGCATTTTGACACTAGCTTTTTTCACCTTAATTTAAACCAGTATTTATTTTTAGGTGACTGCTATATATTGTGTTCTTGAATATTTCTCTTGTAAAACATTTGTTATCTACCTATTGAATCTTGTGTGATTTAATATGTGTAGTTCTGAATGCACATATCCTAAAGAATTTAAGGGTTAATTGTATCAAATATCCACACTAATTATTTTATCAATTTCTTAATGTTATTTTTTTTTACAGATGGAACATGAAGAGACTGGGCATGGACCACAACAGAGTGAAGTGGTCGTGTTGGAAACATTCAGTTGTTTGTTTCCTTCAGAATGGCAAATCCTCAGCAAAAAGCATTCTGCGTTCTCGTGTTCGCGAAAACAAATTTGGTTGTCACGGTGCAGCGTGCTTTTCAAAGGTGATTTGACATTAATCTGCCCTCCTAAAAACATTCGACAGTGGTTTCGACAGTTTCAAGAGAGTGGTTGTCTGTGTAAAGGAAAAAGTCCAGGACAACCACGAGTTTCAGAGGAACAAGTGGTGAGAACCTTTATTTCACGTAAAAAATGTTAGTGATAAAGCGACTTTTCACTTGACAAGGACTCAGGACAAGGTTTATGGCCCCTTTTTCTTTGGAGGAAACACCATTACAGGACAAACCTCGATATGCTCCAAAACTGGCTCTTCACTTCACTGCAAGCAGATTCGCATGGCTCTATTTTTCAACAAGATAGAGCACCGCCCCATTGGCACCTAATGGTTTAGGCTTTTTTAAAAAAAAAACTGCCTCAGCGATGGATTGGTCAGAAGTGGGCCAATGACCTTGCTCTTTGTGCTTGGCCTGGGTTTTCCCAGACCTTACAGTGTGTGATTTGTTTTCTTGTGGTGAACATGTAAAAGATCGCGTTTATGTTCCACCGCTACCCACTAACCTTGTTGTATTTTTGGTCAAATTTGAGTGGAAAGAATGTTGCAGGAATGTTATGCTAACCATAAAAAAACATTCTGCTACCATAAAAAAAACTGAAAATTTTAACCATTTGGAATGGTTAAAACAATGTTAATAAAACGTTTTTGTTAAAAAGTTTAGGTGGAAAGAACGTTTGACCAAAAATACTTTTATTAAAATTGTTTTGGAACATTTCAAAATGGTTAACATTTTCAGGGTTTCTTTTATTTGTTAAACTGTTCATGTCTATCTCACATTTTTCCACACAGTATGTACCCTCCTTTTGGCTTGTCCAGACAAAAGATTTTAATCTGTTATCGATAGTTGTTTTGACAGATTGAACAGAAGTTCTGTGAACTTTAGATGTGTAACATAATGAGTTATATGTGTGCATCTGTAAAGGGCTGGTTGTCATTTTCATATAAAGTGTACAAACCACCAAAGTTTGATCCTGGATACCATTTAAGTTTATACCAGGCAGTAATGTTATGTAAAGATAATGATGCAACTGAGTATCCTGTTATGTTTCTGACCGGAAGACGGGTGAAACCTTTGTTGCAGCATATTTGTGTTGCTCAATTTGGATCCAGTGCAACACTGGGAGGCCATGTAACTATATCTTTATATGTAAGTGCAGTGTACAATGTGGATTGCCCCTTGGTATATTTCCATACCAATCTCCCACATTTTGGGGTCTGTGTGAGTGTAACCCATTGTCCCAATTCAATGCAGGTGGGCCCAGACACTGTTCGGACATCTCGCATCCATGGGATTGCTGTAATTAGTTTATTTAATTAAAGGTGTCCTGAAAAGAGACATACCATAAACACCACAGCTAATTCAATGAACCTTTAAACAGTTTGTAATGAGACATGTGATACCATCTTAGCTTTCCACCAATGGTCACAGCCACACAGCTGTTAGTAACAGCTTTAATTTCATATGGTCCATGCCATCTGGGGAAAAATGCATTTTGCTCAACAAAGACACGGATCATGACAATGTCTTCTTCTGAAAATTTGATAAAAGAGATTAAATTGTGCATCGTTTGACAGTTTTAGTGAAGCGTGTGTATAAAACACCTTCAATTGCTCTTGCAATTGTTTCAAAACATTCTGCTGAGTTGCAAGCATGAGGGGCCACAAGTCTGCTGGGGAAATCTCTGGATCAGTGGGTAGTTTTATCACACTTCCAGTCATAAGTTCATATCGGCTGATGCCCGTAGCCTTTGATGGTGTTGCTCGCAAATACCGTCAGAACTGTGGGTAGAGCATCAGTATACTTGTTTTGGTGTTGGGCAACCCATTTGGCAATGCTTTTTTTTATGGTGCGGTTTACACATTCAACCATTCCAGAACTTTGTGGTTAGTATGGGATGTGGAACTTTTGCTTGATGGTTAGCATTTTGCACATGTTTCTGCAGTTGGGAAAACCAACTGCAGGTTTTGCCAGTGCCCGTTAGGTGGTTCAGGCCTGTGTAGGTTTGTTCAGCCTTGCATGTCCTGATTAACCATAGCACACACCAAACAGATTAACCAATATCTGTGGTCATTCCTTGCCACCAAAACTGTCTTTGTATAATTTGCAACGTCCTTGCTGGTGATACATGTGGGTACTCATGATACAACTTTATTACTTTTTTTTTATCTGGCTTCAGGAACGACAAATTTTCCATCTGTCACTACAATACCTTCAATAACATTGACAATTGGATTATGCTTTAAATGCGGTATAAGTTCACCATCAGAGACATACATGTGTATTTGATATACTGTTTTAGGACTATGGGAGTAACCTGTATTGCATTTACAGCAGAAGCAAGTGGCTCATTGCCCTGCCAACTGTTACCTTTCACTGCACATAATTTAGCCAGTTGGACAACAATGTACCGTAATTTCCAGACTATAAAGCGCACCCATATATAAGCCGCACCCACTGAATTTGACAAAGATTTTAATTTTTATCTTGTATAACTTAACTTGTATCTAACCAGTAGCCTACCAAGTAAGCCTACCAACTGTCTTTAAAGCCTGTGTAAAGTACATTAGTGTAGACACTTATCCTTATAGGCAGGTGCGGCTTATTTATGTTAAAAAAAATATATTTGTAAAATTCAGTGGGTGCGGCTTCTATATGGGTGCGCTTTATAGTCCGGAAATTACGGTACATATACAATTTCAACCTCTTATCTGACTCCAATTTTTAATAAAGATTTATCTTGAATTTATATAATTCAAGCTGATCACCTTTCTGGTTGTATTTCTTCTCTAATTTTAATTAGATTGTTCTAAGCATTCCGTCTTTTTAAGTAATCATTAATTCCGGAGTCACTTAGAGCCTTGTGTTTGGCTAACTATACATTGACCAGTCCGAATCTTAGTCAGGGGATATAACCATGATTCCTTAAGTAGGCCCCTCAAGGCTTGCACGTGCATAAAGGATAATTTATTTAGCCACTTTTTTATAACTTGATAAGTCAATGATATCCACTGCTCATGCTCACAGACACAAACTCCCCAGACTAAATCTTAGTCAGAGGATATAACTGTAAACAAATATTTTATAAATAGTGTGCTTAATGCTTGCTCATGCATAAAGTAAAAAGTCTTAAAGCCTTCTTTGCTGGCCTAAACACTATCAGAAGCACTTACCTGCATTTGCAACCTAAATTCAAAAATTTTTTCCATGAAATTTTATTAATTTATTCCCAGCAGTTTATTCTCTTCATTCCATAGCGCTTCTCTTTGCTGCACTGCTTTCAGTATGTGTATGTGGATGTTAGAGGCTGAAATCTGGTAGGACAAAAAATATATTTGCTGCCATGTCAATCTAATCTGCCCAGAGCCTGCAAATTATGTTCTGCTGCCCTTTTTTTTTACCATAGTCTTCTTAATAAATAGCTTTATTAAATATTTCATATTTTACTCACAGGGCATATAGCTGGCCCAGAATAGAGTCAGCATTTTTGTGTCCTTTGATTGGTTGGTCAGAGGGAAACTGTTACAGCCAAGTTCGACTGGCAAAACTTGTGTGTAGTGCTGAACACATTAACACATCCGAGTTAGACTTTTTTATACCCACGGAGAAAGAGAAATTGATTTGGTCCGGGTGTGAAAAAAGATTTACATTAAAAAGGAATTAGAAAGTCTATAGATATATATAGAGAGAGTGACATAAGAAACGAATACCACTGATGTGTGTTTTATTTTAAATGTAATTTCTCATGTGTTTATAATAATAAACTTTGGTTGTTCCAGATGTTTATGCAAAACTAAAGTTTGTATCCATATGAAAAGGTTCAACATTACACATCTGGAGAAACGAGAAAACATGCACAATTGCAGTCATTTTTTCAATAAATATTAAGTTTGGCCCACGATTTCGTCCCAGTTTTTAATTTTGGCCCACAGTGAATTTGAGTTTGACACCCCTGATCTCGAGTATAACATAATGTTGATTCTAGGTATTCAGTGGCCCAGTCAAGCTCTGCGGGGTCAGAGGGAGATCTATTTAATATCGTAATTTCTTGAAGTTTATTAATGTGAATTGTGAATTGAATTGAATTGAATTGAATTGAATAGTGGTGGTATTAAGAGGTGGATTACGTCGGGTAAGTCCCCACTGAAAGCCCAGGTACCAAATGCACGGCCCGCCACTGGTATGTACTATCCAGATTTTAGATTTGTGATAACACGAGGCTTCATAATCAACTAGATACAGTATAAATGATTTCAGGAAATTTTTGAGTTAATCAAGAATTTTACATTTATTTACTAGGCAATAATCAATAAACAAATGTCAAATCTAAAACAAACAATTTATGAAAGTTACACAACATGATCAGCATAAAACCAAATAGTTTAGCAATGCAGTTTACAAAATAATTGTTAGTCAATGTACCTGGCCATAGACACACACAGTTGGAAGTTCTGACTACAGAATGCTTCCCTGAGTGTTTCGCCAAATCTCCTTAAATACCCAAACCATCATAAACACTCATAAGTTCAAAGTAATAAAAGGTTTGCAAACCCTTTCTTGGGACAAGAGGTGCCCTAAAAACCAAATTACCTAGAGTGAAAACCAACACCTGATAAGGATCTTCTCCAGGACAACCTTCAAATCAGTAGGACAGAATTTCCTCAAAACCTGAGATCTTTATTTTTCGTCTGTTCTACTTATATAGGACTGAGATCATATTTCCAATCACAGTGAGACATTTAAAATAATACCAAACATGTAAAGGTAAAATTCATACATTCCTAAAATGTAATATTACAGTATTCAAATATAAAACTTTCTTTCGGCTTCTCCCGTTAGGGGTTGCCACAGCGGATCCTCCACATGTTTGATTTGGTACGTTTTTACACTGGATGCCCTTCCTAACGCAACCCTCCCCAATTTATTCGGGCTTGGGACTGGCACTGAAAGTGGCTGGGTTTGATTCCCTGACCAGGGATCGAACCCGGGCCTCAGCGGTGAGAGCTCCGCATCCTAACCACTAGACCACCAGGGAACCTTTATAGTATTCAAGTATAGTAGCTTTAATTCCAGGAACTTATAAGTCACCTTTCCATATCCCCAGGGGGGAAAGAGGGAGGGGGGCTAAATGATTGGTGAAAGGGCAGCTGAACAAATGGCTTTCTTTCCTCAGATTAAAGAAATCCTCTCCTCAGATTAAAGAAATCCTCTCCTCAGATTAAAAAGTTTGTTTTGTTGCATGGCAGTTCTCGGGGTCTGACCTCATGAAGAGATCTGACCATCCTTACAAACTACTTGCAATACATGTCATCAGTATTTTTATGATACTATGTTTGGAATAAAGACTAAAATAAAAATAAGATTGCTTAGTTTGTAAATGGTTATTATATATATTATAGAGAAATGTGCACTGTATAAAAGACAGGTATCTCAATTGGAGAGAATGAATGCCATTACTAAGGCAAAAAACACAATTAATACAATTCAACAAGTCTCTTATCATGGCAGCCACAGCTGCATAAGCTCTACATCATTTCTAACAGAAGCATTAATATTATCCTCATAAAATGAACCCGGATTTCCTATGCATTGTTAAAAGGTTTTTTGTGTATTTTGGTTTTCCTGGTGAAGTAAAATTAAAGCAAATTGCTTTTTTGTGCATATTTTATGGGAAGAGAACCTAAAAAGTATAAAGGGTTCATGAAAAAGATTCTGGAGTGTTTAGGCTGACCTTTCCTTACAATGTCCAATGTTTCATGTAAGGTCTATTGTGTACATGTTATTAGTCATTATTAAATCTAAGAAAAAAAGTCTAGTGAATACATGCAAATATATTAAGCTTTATACAGTTTGCAACAGATGCGGGCTGCAGTAGTACTGCAGTAGTAGTAGTAATAGAAATTGTTGTCTGTCTGGTGTAAGCTAAATTCTATACTGAGCAAGAAACATGGCTGCAATTGGATCTACAGTTATTTACAATTTGTGCCACTAAATTTATGACTAAATACATTTTTAAGGTATCAGGTAAATATTATTTTTTTAAAATGGTAGAATCTTCTTCTTTTTCTTTCTGCTACTCCCATTAGGGGTCGCCACAGTGGATCATCCGTCTCCATACCCCTCTGTCCTCTATATCTGACACTTTTAAACCAACTACCTGCATGTCTTCCCTCACCACATCCATAAACCTCCTCTTTGGTCTTCCTCTTTTTCTTCTTCCTGGTGGTTCCATCCTCAGCATTCTCCTACCGATATACCCCATGTCCCTCCTCTGCACATGTCCAAACCATCTCAATCGTGCCTCCCTCACCTTGTCTCCAAAACATCCTACATGTGCTGTCCCTTTAATAAACTTATTTCTAATCCTGTCCCATTCTCGTCACTCCCAACAAAAACCTTAACCTCTTTAGCTCTGCTACCTCCAAATCACACATCACTCCTGTCACTCTTCTTTACCATACTCCCCCCTGCCTACACTCTTTAACACACTTTCCATTACTTTGCACTGTTCACCCCAGGACCTGAACTCCTCCACCTGCTTCATCTCTTCTCCCTGCAACCACACCACTCCACTGCCCTCCCCCTTATTCACACACATGTACTCTGTCTTACTCCTACTGACTTTCATTCCCATTCTCTCCAGCACGTACCTCCACCTCTCCAGGCTCTTCTTCATCTGCTCCCTACTCTCACCACAAATCACAATATCATCCACAAACATCATAGTCCACTGAGACTCCTGTATGACCTCATCCGTCAACCTGTCCATCACCACTGAAAACAGGAATGGGCTCAGAGCTGATCCTTGATGCAAACTAACCTCCACCTTAAACCAGTCTGTCCTACTGCACACTTCTCTGCTGTCACACGGTTCTTATACATGTCCTGCACCACACTCACATACTTTTGACACAATTTTCCTTTTCCTCCATCTCACAATCCACTTGCAGAGCATAGGCACTGATGACATTTATCATCACCCCTTCAACTTCCAGCTTCAAGTTCATCACAGATATCGGAAACTCTCTTCACTTCCACTACACTCTTACTAAACTCTTCCTTCAGAATCACCCCTACACTATTTCCCTTTCCATCCACACCATGAAAGAACAGTTTAAACCTCCACCTCCAATGTTCCTGGTCTTACTCACTTTCTACTTGGTCTTCTGAACACACAACATATCTACCTTTCTCCTCTCAATCATATCAGCTACCTCTCCCCCTTTACCAGTCATAGTATCAACATTTAATGTACCAACCCAAACCGCCACTCTCCTACACTTCTCTGCTGTGTCTGTAGACATCTTCCTCCTCTCTTTTTCCTTCTTCGGCCATTAAAAATGGTAGAATCACACTGTTAATCGACATTCAAATTCATCAATCAACATTTAAAGTTTTTATCAATGCTAATGCTATTAGAGGTTATGTGGGAAACGGTGAGTGTAAACAGCATTAATTGCAATCTATATCAATCTCAATTAATTTAATTTAATTCAATAAAAGATAATTTATTTAATTATATTTTAAGAAATTGTGGCTCTTTCATGTTAATATACAGGGTGGGTGAAAAGTAACTAGGGATTAAAAATTGGTAATTAAATCCATACTTCTAATACAAATCAACCAGTTTACTCCAACAGCTTTGCATGACAATTTTTTATTGTCTCTAGATGTAGTGTTGCATTCCTCACTTTCACTGTACGGTACCATCTCTGCACAAAAACAAAGGAATTCCACACTTCA
Source organism: Silurus lanzhouensis (assembly GCA_039877035.1). NCBI lineage: Eukaryota > Metazoa > Chordata > Actinopteri > Siluriformes > Siluridae > Silurus > Silurus lanzhouensis. The sequence continues at coordinate 2,212,247 of JBCEWE010000097.1, read as the reverse complement.
TAGCGTGCTGCGATCTAAGCTCGCTCCTGGACAATCAAGTGGTCAGCCATCTTTGTTTACATTGCGTGTACTGTCTCTCGTGGTCGATGATGGTCTTATAGATGCTGAAAATATGAATTTGTTTTCTGTGATTGTTGTTGTATGTAGCACCAGGGTTCTGGAGGAACGTTGTTTCATTTCACTGTGTAATGAGTCAGCTATATATGGTTGAAATGACAATAAAAGCTTATTGACTTGACTTGACATGAAGTATGAACCTAACAAAAAGGTAAATACTTTGTAACAAAGGCTCATCAGTTTAAAGGAAAACTGACAAGTCCCTTAACTCCCAAGCCACTGCATCAGCTACCTTAGATTAAAAGATTGTGAAGTTGTTTTTGTTTATATTGAAGCTTTCTAAATATTAATAGGCACCCTTTTTTCTTCTTTCACAACGTATTTTTTTTCTCCATCAACCCAGAGAAAGGCACCAAAGTGAAGACGACAAACACCACTCGTCTTCACGTCAATCCTCTTTTCCCTTGTGAACAGTGCTTTCTCCAGATTCTCAGAATATTCTGATAGTATTATGTACTGTAGAGGCTGAGATATTCAAAGTTCCTGCAATTATATTTGAGGGACGTTATTCTGAAATTGTTCCACAATTTGTAAGTGCAGTTTTTTACAGATTGGTGAACCTCTGCCCATTGTTACTTCTGAGAGATTATTTTTATACACCTACTGATGCCACTGATCTTTTGCCAATGTTATTAACCTAGTTATTTTCTCAAATGTTCCTTCACTGTTTTGTTTTTATTTTTGACCTGTGCTGCAGCCATCAAATTAAAATTGAGCTTATTTTCTCTGTTTAAAAATGTTTCTGTGTACTATTCTGAATAAAATATGGGATAATGTGATTTGCAAATCATTGCATTCTATTTATATTCACATTTTACACAGTCTCCCAACTTTTTGGAGTTTTGTTATGTTTGCAAAAACACTGGGATACAACACAAATTAAACCATGGTTGTTTAATTCATCAAACAATTAAACAGTATTGCATACTTATTACTAAAACCAATGGAAAATGGCACATCTTAAATCCAGATAAACTTTTCTTTTTCTCTTACCTCAAGGAATACTTCAAGCAAGCAACTTAATTAGCTCTCATTGCATCTGTAGTCATATGATTAAAATAAAGATTGCCTATTTTATTCTCTAGAAAGGTCTAATTCATTTCAGAGCCTTGGTATTGGCATTATTTAACAGAATATGATAAATAAAGTATTTTTCTTAATTCGGCTTCTCTCATTAGGGGGCGCCACAGCGGATCATCCGTCTCCACACACCCCTGTCCTCTACATCTGCCTCTTTCACACCAACTACCTGCATGTCTTCCTTGACCACATCCATAAACCTTCTCTTTGGCCTTCCTCTTTTCCTCATTCCTGGTGGCTCCATCCTCAGCATTCTCCTACTGATATACCCCATGTCCCTCCTCTGCACATGTCCAAACTATCTCAATCTCACCTCCCTCACCTTGTCTTCAAAACGTCCTACATGTGCTGTCCCTCTAAAAAACTAGTTTCTAATCCTGTCCATCGTCATCACTCCCAACGAACATCTCAACTTTATCAGCTCTGCTACCTCCAGCTTCACCTCCTGTCTTTTACTCAATGCCACTGTCTCTAAACCATACAACATCGCAGGTCTCACCACAGTTCTACAAATACAATAAATAAAGTAAAGCCTTTTAATTGCTTTAGATTCTTAAAGATCACTTCTTTTCCACATTCTGGTGTTTAACGTGAACATTAACTAATGATCTTAACTGTATTTGCATTAATTTGTTGCATGTTGCTCCTGCCACATGACTGGTAAGTGTTCCTAATAAAGTAGGTCATATTCTGAAGGTACCCCAAACTCTGGGACGTCTGCAGTGCGAACTCAATGTGACGTACTCGTCACAAATCTACACCGACAGGGGGCGCAGTAAAACCGTCACAAACCCAGGAACGTGCGCTCTAGAATGCTCTTGGGGAATAAGCTTGTAGGAAATAAACCCTCACCGTGAGAGCGCGTGGTGGACTTTCTGCTCGTGAAACAGGAACTAAAGTTTGGTCTGAACGCACAGGATCTTCACACAAACCGGTGTTAATGATTCGTGTGCAGCGCCGTGATTTCACCGCGCAGCTGCCACGGAAACACGAGGGCGCTCGCGCTGCTCATTCATCAGCGGCTGCGCGTGCCAAACCTACACGCGAGATTGTTTTCCAAAAGGAGGAGGATTACAAGCTTAAAAAAATTATTGGACCGAACAAAGTTGACAACCCGAAACCTCTACAAGCGCAGAGGAGAAGAAGGAGGAACTGTAAGAAAACGGGAATTTGTTTTCTGAGTGTTTGTGGCTGTATAAGTGACAAATCAACTGTTTTTCGGCGACACGTGAATAAACATCAGCTGTGCAGCAGGTTAACGGAGAGGAGGTCTGGAGGAAGGTGATGTTCTGAGAAGAGACGAGATACAACCTGAACATTGTGTGTGTATCATTAACTCTCCTCCGGTCGCTCATGGAAATTTTCTTCTTCTTTTCTTTGACTGACTTTTGTTTTGATTTCAGTTCAACAAGCTTACACACCTGACAGCTTTGCACTGGCGCTTGTGCACTGTCTGAAAGGGAAAGCGCAAAATGTGAGTCTGACACACACACACACACACACACACACACACACACACACACACACACGTGTAGTTTAGAGCTTCTCGTGCACACCCCACCCAACTACTCAGGTAGCATTCTAATTCAGGCTTGACTGCACACACACACACACACACACACACACACTAACATTGCTGTGACACCATGATGCGCACTGGTCCCAGCATCGTGTACGAGTGGCTGAAAACGCTTCAGCTCTGCCAGTATGTTGAAGCCTTTGTCGATAACGGCTACGACGATCTAGAAGTTTGTAAACAGATCGGAGACCCAGACCTGGACGCCATCGGCGTGTTCATACCTCACCACCGACAACGGATTCACGACGCCGTGGCAAGACTGAAAGACGAGGAGAAGAAGACGACCACCTCAGGGCTTTATTTCACATTAGAGCCACTGATCCCCAACCTGAGACAATCCAGATCGTGGACAGAACAAATTGGCATGACCGGGTCACACCTGGGAAACCTGACCCTGAAAAGAAGGGAGCTTCTGGTCTACCCGAAACTAAAGTTGAAGATCATGATCAGGGATAAACTCGTTAAAGACGGGATTAATCTGGCGAGACCTCCATATTCTAATAAGGTAAGTTTAGGATTTCATTCTAAACAGCTGGGAGATGTTTGACATGCAGAGCTCAGATATTTTATATATATATATATATATATATATATATATATATATATATATATATATATATATATATATAACACACACACACACACACACACAGTTCTAGTTTAAAATAGTCTTTTCGATTCCATACTTTCAGCTGCAGGCAGATTAAACAGAATCATTAAAATGCTAAACCCTCCCTATTATTAGACTTAATGTACAAAAAAAAAAAAACACCCCCAATATTTCGTGTAATTTTGGTTTAGTCACTTGTGTATATAAAGCGTTTCTCAATTCACAATGCTTGTATAGTGAATAATTATTTTTGCCCAAATCAAGTCACTCTCAAGTGGTTCGAGTTTGTGGACACCTGACCCTAAACATCCATATATACAGTAATTCTTCTCCAACACATGGACACAACATTTGAAGTACAGAGTTGTGTAGAATGTCTCTGTGTGTGGATGATTGTGAGGAATATAAAAAGTGCTTTCTGTTAAAATATGTTGGTGTTATTTGTTGTTCAATAGTGTATTGGTTTCTTTGCCTTTTACTGACATTTATATATCTGGTAACAGGTACTACCTGCTGTAAGCATCTATTAAGAAATTCTTTGCTGTGTTTGTAATCTGGGACCGAATTGCCCAGAGTGGTTGTGTGGCATGTTAATTTTGGCCCAGAAGTTCCCTGGCTGCAAATTCTGCTTCAGATCATGCCTGAGACATGTTCTCATCAAGATTGACTTGCAGCTATAGTTTGGCAGCCAGATTCAGAGTTAATCACTGTCTTTCCATCGACTCATGAAGAGGCAAGTATGAGCCAGTTTTAGACCATTACTCATTTGCTATCATGTTTACACAGTGATTTATTAACAGAGCACCATGTTTTTTTTTTTTTTAACCATCTTGGACAAATTTAATACAAACCCTTCTCTAACAAAGTATTCTGCTCTGCCTTTTTTCCTGTCAACTCCTGAGGAGGAGTTGACAGGAAAAAAGGCAGAGCAGAATACTTTGTTAGAGAAGGGTTTGTATTAAATTTGTCCAAGATGGTTAAAAAAAATACTGATCAGTTTGTTTACAGAATTGTCTGTTCTGTGCACAATCCAGGTGCTGAATCCTCATTCAGAACACAGAACAGACAATTCTGTAAACAAACTGATCAGTTCAGCCTCAAGACAAACATTAGAACTCCTCATTATACTTATATATATATATATATATATATATATATATATATATATATATATATATATATATATATTATATATACCTATAGGGAATTAAGGAAATTTGTTAGTAATATTAGAATGTTTTCAGCGAATATAGTATTTACCATATACATGCATAGTGATTATAGCGACAAAAGCTTGTAAATGCTCATTATTTGTGGTTATCGTGATATTTTGGATGGTAAAAGCACTGTGTGGATTATTAAATAAAAGCGCATTGTGAGTAAACTGGTCTCTAATCAGTGATCACTAATCTAAACTCAATCTTAAACACACCTCATCACCATTTTAAATAAGTAGTCTTAAAGCTGTTTGAAGAAAGTACACATTTTGACAGAGATGGCAAAAGCACACGCATCCTTCACTCAACTAGAAGTAAAAATACTCATGTTTTAAAAGACTCTGGTAAAAGTTGAATTACTGACTACACTTTTTCACCAAAGTTAAAGAAGTTTGGGCTCTGACATGTACTTCAGTAAAAAGTTGCCATTATTACTACCTGTTTTAGTGTCACGCTAGAAACTCAACCTCACATCATATTAATATATTAATACAAAAGAATTTCAAATGTTACATAATGAATGTATCCAGGCTGAAGATCCACTATATGGATCAGTGGTCCCCAACCCCCGGTCAATTGGCCACACAGAAAGAATACATAACTTACATTATTTCCGTTTTATTTTATTATCTGATTCTGAACAATGTTTTATTTTGGAAAATTACCAGATTCTCTCCGCCACATCTGTCTATGACTCACTCTTGATTTATGTCATGATGCCTCAGTCACATGCCTTACCTCCATCCTCTACCTTCTTAAAGGAGCTGCTCCGGCCGCTAACATATAATACATTACTGCTACATTCAAACCCCCAAGCGAGCAAAATGAACAAAAAACAACACAGTGGATTCACATTTATTATTATATTTAGAAAATATGATTTTATTTTGTTGTATTTTTTTTGCCACACCTTAAAGGCCGGTCCGTGAAAATATTGTCTAACATTAATCCGGTCCGTGGCGCAAAAAAGTTTGGGGACCACTGATATAGAACACAAGAGTCCCTCTGTCTTATCCAAGTTACCCAGACATCTTGTTGCCTTCTGTCTTGCTTATTTTTATCTTGGAAACTAGCCTACATCTGTGGTGTGTAAAAACCATGAAATGATACACCAGTGGCAGGTTGAAAAAGCCGCTTAATGACTAATAGTTTGATAGGCTGAAAATGCCATGTAATGAGAAGAAAAAATATTGATCATGTCACAAAATAGATTAAAACTTAAATAAGTACAGATATTTGTCTAAAAAAATTCAATAAATGTGAAAAAGTAAAAAGTTGTCAGAAATAAATAGTGAAGTACAGATATAAAAAAAATCTACCCAAGTACAAGAATTAAGTATTTGCACTAAATTTTCCCACTTCTGGTCACAGATAACAGTAATCAGTAAACAGTAAAAACATAAAATGATCAGTTATGAGTTAACTGTTAACTAATAATTATCGGATTCACCATTCTTTACAAGCTTCCAGAATCTCTGGTAACAACCACATACCCACATCGAAACTGAACAAGCAATCACATTGTTTTAGGGCTGTAACGATTACTCGAGTACTTTGATTACAAAAATTAATCGAGGCAAAATAATTTGCGGAGAAAACTGGGGGGGTGGGGGGTGGAGAGGGCAGAAAGCTTCCAAAGTTTGCTAAACTAAAACAAAAAAAACACCATACAGTTGTTTAAAATAGATTTTTATATTTTAATTTATATACATTCTTTTCAAAAAGTCCCTCTGCAGTGGAGACTAGTGGAGCAGGTAGTGGAGCATGTTTTTTTTTTTGTTTAGTTTTTTAAAGCTGGCAAAAAAATCCACAGATTTAGTGTGTGGAAAATTTCATGCAGCTTTATCGGAGACAAATAAATACATTAATGAAAATAATAATGTTTCATAATAATATTTTTCCATAACTTATTATAACTTTAATAAATGCACTAAATGGGTTTCGTTTTCACCGATATTCTTTTATGCAATTTTGGCAATTAAATGGAAATTTTTCTAAAAGTAAAACAAATTACTTGTTCATTTTAAGAGACCCATCTTCTTTTCTCTTTCTAATTTAGTATTGCTTTTTAATAAAGAAAAAGTACTTCTTACCTGTTTGTTTAATTAATCGATTAATTTATTAGATAATCTTTAGAATACTTGATTACTAAAATAATCAATAGCAGCAGGCCTACATCAGTAAAATGTTAGTAACAAACTGACATGAATGCAGTTGATCCACTGTAACCAAAGCAGTTTTTGATCACCTTTAAAAAAAATTCAGTGTCACTCCTAATAAATACAGTTAACTGATCAACAGGCAGTGGACAAGGAAACCCGAAACACCAGATTTGCAGACTGCAGCAAATTATGAAAATGGAAAAGGGTTTCCTTTTGTGTCAGCATTAATTTCTGTAGGGAATGATTGATACAGGTCCTGCACAGTGGCCAAAGTGATTTAAAATCATTCCTCTTGCAGAACAGTGTCTATGTAATGCGGCTGCAGGAAAACATTTCCTGACTCATTTCTCCAAAACACCTTAAAGGTTCAATCATATTCTGACCTTGTGATTGTGCAGGGAATGGAAGATGTTTAACTTTCATGTTTATTGAACCACTCTGTCACTCGTCTTGCTTGTGTGTATTGGTGCATTGTTGTCCTGATACATGGCATCACATTAAGTGTACAATTCTTGAACACTGGGTGCATATGGTCATCCAGAATGGTTTGGTAGTCCTTAGCAGTGACTCACCAATCTAGCATTATAAACAGTAAGAAGTAGGCCAAAAGAATATGATATTGCAGCCTAATCAATCACTGATCTACCCCATCCTTCACTATGGGCTCACAACAGTTCAGGTAGTAAGCGTCTATGAGGCTTCTTTACACAATAACTCTCACAGATAATTGGCTATAGCAGCCAATCATGAATATTGACTCTTTGCAGCTTGCAACACCTGTTTTGGTGGTAACAGAAGATTCAAGGCATACATTTAATTTAGCATTTAGTTGGGCAGCTATGGTTTAATGTCTTTTATTTAATCTTTTTTTTTTTTTTTTTTTTTAACACTCCAGGTTAGTAATCAGGAATAAAAACTTATAAAGGTTTCATTAATGCTAATCCATTCCATGTTCTAGTAGTAATGATTATAAAATCCAGTCCATTTAAAAGTAATAATAAAAAAGTCTTATATTTCTTCAGTTCTTTTTAGTACTGTTATGACCTGTGCTAACTAAAGCCATCATTTTATTATTTAAAAAAAATCACCAAAAGCATATTATCCAGTATTGCAGTGGCATGATCCAACTTTGAGTGGAGTGGCAACTAGTAGGAGATTGCAAGAGACTAAAACTGGAAACTGAATTGTCCCAATTATTGTGTCATTTTCACGCATTTCCCCCTTGAAATCCCGAAGGTGTTTGCAGGTTACCCCAGATCTCTTACAAATGAATTTCTGTCAGATGTCTGCTCTATCATATCTCCTCTACAACAGCCTCTGGTGCTTCTTCTGCCTGATGGTCAGCAAGTGAACTGTTTTATTGCCTCATTGAATTTTTACCATGTGTCAATCAACACTTTCTTAGGACACTGCAAATGCAACATTAAGACTCAGCATATGATTGACAGTGTGTGTAATAGGACCTTTATGCTTTTAAGAAGTTTTTCTGTGTGATATAGGTTTTTTTATACACCCCACTGTAGTCTAAGATTATTCTTCTTGGCTGACAGGAGCAGAACCTGATGTGGTCTTCTGCTGTTGTAGTTCATCCACCTCAAGGTTTGACATTTTCTTTTGTTCTGAGATGCTTTTCTGTTCACCATGGTTGAGGTACTCTTTCATTTGTCAGCGCAAATCAGACAGGACATTCTCCTTTGACTTTCTCTCTTTCTCTCTCTCTCTTCTCTCTCTCTCTCTCTCTCTCTCTCTCTCTCTCTCTCTCTCTCTCTAATTCTGTAAAAAAAAAAAAAAAAAGAGGCAGTTATTTGTAAAAGATCCATGACACAGACATTTTTCCGCATTCTGTTTTATGTTGTGAATATTAATTGAAGAGAGTTAAAGGCGAGTTTCAGTTTATATTTTTGTATGGATTTTGATTTGTGTGCAGTTCTCTTAACACACTGATAAAATACAAATCAAACATTTAAAATCATCAATATTTATACTAAATATACAAGTAAAATAACCTTTTCTCAGATCTTAAATAAACATAGTATGCTTTTTCTTCTGTTTATAAATTCACAGCAACTGTGTCTTTAAATTAGATATGAGTGTAAGATCAGACATGTATGTGTGTATGACACACGTGTGTGAATGCAAATAGTGATTGAAATTTTGCATCCATCTGAAGTTCATTTCTTAACGAAGCCCATAGAAATTCTCACTTTGATGTTGTTCAGTTTAATAAATCTGACACAAATTCATATTAAAATGCCATGCTAATTTCTATATTGCTTTGATTAGTAATTGGTTTTATTGCTGTTTTTTTTAGAAATGCTGTGAAAAACTAAATTTAGCACACCATATAAAAAACACTGATTTACCAACAGTGTTTACTTCTCTTTCTGTGGTCCCAGACTTATTTGTAAATGCACATGATTAGGATTTTGTTTCCATAATGAGTTTTATATAAATAATATAAAGTTTATAACTCTACAGTAACCCCCTGTCTGGGATAACCCGGTGGTTATGTGGCAAATGCAATTCTGTGATAAACTGCTGTAAAGCGGGAGATTAATATTAATGTATTGCAGTTACTTTTGATTCAATATACTGCTGAATGGCTTGTCAGAATTATTCAGAATCAGTTTAAAAGATTGTTTTCATATTTCGCTCTCTTTCTCTCCTTTCTCTCTCTCTCTCTCTCTCTCTCTCTCCTTTCTCTCTCTCTCTCTCTCTCTCTCTCTCTCTCTCTCTCTCTCTCTCTCTCTCTCTCTCTCTCTGTGTTCGTGTGTGTTTCTGTCGATGATGATGGTGTTTATACTGAATTCTATCAGTCTGTTGGAAAAGGGGAGCAGTTGTCATGGCAACGTTGGCACGTACATTTCAGATCAGAATGTTGACTCTGCTTAAAATGAACCAGGGCCAGATCACTTCTGAAATTCATTTCCACAATGGACCAAACATTTTGTCAGTTCATTCAGAACATGGGTATGTCTGCATCTGTTGGTTGTGTACAGTGTCGTCTAATAATATTGGTATCTTTGGTAAAAATGAACATAGAAGACTGTAAAAAAAAAAAAAGTCAGTTTTTAGAAAATAACACAAATCTTTGCTAAATACATAAATATGGCACAGTTGATGTCAAGCATGACTTCCTGATTTACACCAGTATAAATACGAAGTAACACATAGTCCAAAACTCCCTTTGTCATTCATCACCATGGAAAATGGACTAAGGAAAAAAATTGTGATGTGCGGTAAAAGGTTCTTAAGCTATACTTAACAGCAGCATTGAAAATGCCCCCTTTCAATATCAGGACAATAAATAAGAAGTTAAAGTTGACATTTGTTGAATTAACCAAGAAGAGAATGCATGTCCATATTAGACTACTGTGAGAAGAAAATGTAAAAAAAAAATTCCAAAATCACAGATGGATAATTGCAGAAGTTGCATCTTAGGGTCATAAAGCCTTCAAAACTGCACAATTTCAATTCAATTTATTTCATTTTTATTTGTATTGCACTTTTAACAATGAACATTGTCTCAAAGCAGCTTTACACAGATAATGTGGTGATAAGAATGAATAAGATGTTCTTTATAAGTCTAAGTTTGTCCCTGATGAGCGAGCCGGTGGCGACTGTGGCAATGAAAAACTCCCCGAGATCTAGTTCACCCAAATACCTAAGTTGTTTGTATCGGTTTCAAAATAAAAATCTACTTTCATCCAAAAGGAAAATCAAATGTCTTTAGTTTGCCAGACACTTGAGGGTACTATGGTCAGATGAACCCCAAATAGAGTTTTTTGACATTAAATACCAGAGGTGGGTTTGGCACACACAGAGAGGAAGCCATGTTGAAAAGTACCTCATGCCCACAGTTAAATATATTGTTGGCTCTTTAATGTTTTGGGGCTGTCCAGGTTTCTGCCAGATGACCTGCACAATGATTCCAGCAGGACAATGATCCACAACATACATCAAAATCAACACAAAAATAAACTACTGACCACAAAATCAAGGTCCTTCCATGGCCATCCAAGTCTCCTGGTTTCTGGAGAATTATTTTATGGAACAATGGTCAAAAGTATTGCATGTGATAAACTTGCATAGTAATCTGAAAAGCCCTGTACCGAATACAAATACGTTTTAAAAACACCCCGAATATATATATATATATATGTGTGTGTGTATACACATTTAATATAACTAATATAACTGATTAACTGAAGGTTAAACAATTCATGTGTTGTCCGCATAATAACTCTACACTGACTTAAACTTGTATCTGAATCCAGAAGATTTCTATCTCATAATTTTACTCTACATGCTCTACTATTCTGGACAAAAATTGCACCCATCAAAATAAAGATAAGGAGATCATCACAGGACCCATGAATAAACATAAATATTCATACTCTAAAGAGAGACTGCAGGAAAGCAGAACGTAAATAGAGAAAGGACAGGGTTCACATCTGTCTGGAAATGCTTCGGAAATCTCTGGCACAGTACCAGGAAGCCGTCAAAATCTGAGTACTTGTCGAAAATGGTATACATAATATATATATATATATTATATATATATATATTTACTGGAAAGTGCCTTGTGCTCCTTTTGGCTGTTGTAAGGCGCTCTATAAATAACATTTATATATATATATTATAATGGTCACAGCCCACAAGTGCTTTTTAATGTAATATGTTCTGTAATTCACCCTAAACTTACTGGTCCTGCCATAATTTCCAAAGATTGTTGTAAAACATTGATGAATTATTTTGTTGACAAAATCACATCACTGTAACAGGGCCTGATAGGACAGGTCCCTGAGAGCACTGAGGCTTCTGAGTGCTCAGCTATTTTAAAATATTTCAATCCTGTTTTTCTCTCCACTCCATTGTTTCTTCCTTAAGGACAACATCATCTCCTCTAGATGTAGTACCGCCCAGACTACTAAAAGAGGCTTTCAGTTGCATGGGTCCCTGCCTTTTTTTTAATGATTGTCTTAGGTTGGGGGTATGTGTCAGATGCTTTTAAACACGCTGTCGTCACTCCACTTACAAAAAAAAAAAAAAACTTATCCTGACCCTTATAAATTGACACTCGGTGCCACCCAGATAAGGATGGGGGTTACCTTCTGAGTCTGGTTCCTCTTAATGTTTCATATAGTCTCAGGGAGATTTACCTTGCCAAAATCGCTGCTGACTTGCTCATCAGAGGTAAACAATTATAAGGAATTAACTTACTGTATTTTCCGGACTATAAGCCGCTACTTTTTTCCCACGCCTTGAACCCCGCGGCTTAAACAACAAAGCGGCTAATTTATGGATTTTTCCTGGGTTTTCCCGGTTTCACAAACTTCAGGTCAAAAAACTGACCGACATAACATTAGACCAATGAAATTGCCGAACGGGTTCAGGTGAACCAATTAAAACTCTTTATATTAAATCAGATGCGCTCCCACTGAATCGGGCCGCACCACATCATAAATATGGATGAGGTTCCTCTGACATTTGACCTGCCGCTCACTCGGACTGTCTACAGGAAATGCAAATCATTCATCACGCTAAAAACAACTGGGCATGAAAAAACACACTTCACCTGTGTTCTGAGCTGCACGGCATCGGGAGAAAAACTTCACCGGTGGTCATTTTTAAACGCACGACGATGCCAAAAGAAAAACTCTCGAGAATAATAGTTGTGAAAGGAAGGAGGAAGACAGTGAACAATGACTTCTTGGCTACTGTTTAGATACAAGCCGTTGTAACGCGTTGAGTCTGGGTGAAGGGAGAGCTCACTAACTCCAGTTGCAACAGAAATCATATAAGCACAGACAGGTTTCCAAAACTTGTGCTTTTTTATTTTTCTTGGCAACAGCGTTACGGGTTAGTCAAAGAAACTTAGAAATGAGCATCAGAAAATAGTAAGGACATAATCCTTGGTCTTGCACACATGCAGTAATAGCGGAAAAATGCGGCGGCAGGCTGTTCCCAAAATGCCGCTCTGCTCTTAAAGGAGCCACAAGATATTTCATCCGTTACACCGTGTAACAGACAAAGTTCATTAGGTTCAGTGTAGGTTAGGTTCGGCTTATTTATGTTCAAAATAAAAAATCTTTGTCAAATTCAGTGGGTGCGGCTTATATTTGGGTGCGGAAATTACGGTATACACAATAAACATACACATTCTTTTATATAACCATATTACCGCTTATTTGTTAAAAACTGCTTTGAGTTAATGTTCATTGTAAAAAGCGCTATACAAATAAAATTTTATTGGAACTAAATTGTTTTTTCTCAGTCATACCAAGAGCAGAGAAAATGTGTAATTGTTCTGTGAAGGCATGTGAATAAATCAGACCATAAAAAAACAGCAATGAATATTAATTAAAGTAAGTGATATCAAAGTATAATTTTCTTTTAGCACTCTGGCTGTCAGTTCTGTGGCCATCAGTCGTGACCTTGTTCTACATCACAGAGAAAAAACATGTATCACTATGCATGAAATAGCGTAACAAAATCTGTAATTATAATTAGGAAACTTAATTAAGGGTGTCCAGCAAAGACAAATGGTTGGGCCCTTTTATTGTGTTATAAATAATATAATTATTTAATATTGAATTGTCAAGTATTGTATTTATTAAGGTCAAAAAGGCCAGTCAATTTTTCAGGTCTTGATCATTTCTATACGGCTCCAATGGTGTACACACACAAGCAAAGGATGTCTAGGTTTTCACAACTCAAGTATTAGGTTAATTTACTTCTATATTATATAAACATATTTTTTTTATTTGACAAGTCAATTAGGGCAACTTTTCTTATCAGAGGGCATTTTAAAGTGAAATAATAATTTCAGCTTTAATTCACTCTGTTAGAATTCCAGGTCTCCCTAAACCGACTGGAGACTACAGAAATTGATGTAAAGACTTTTTAATGTAGTGATTAAACAATTGTAATGATTATAATTTGTATTTATTTGGGGTTGCATCTTAGTCTGTATATGAGGGCAGTAGCTTTTATCCTTTAAGATTGTGGAAAAAATTAAGCAAATTAGATATGATCTAAGACAATTGTTTTAGGCCTCCACAAGTCTAATCCTTTCTAGGACCAATTTCCAAACTATTTAGAAATATCACAAGCATCCGTACAAACACGGGGACTGCATGACATTCAGGTATGAGCGAATCGGTTCAAAGGTTTAAACTTGGACCCAGGTGTGTTTGTGGGGATGTGTTCAAATGCCAGTTTGTGAATGAACTGTAAAGTCAGGAGAAGTAAAGTATTAGCATTATGCACAGTATAAAGGGAAAAGGCTGACTGTGGTGGCAGCATCATGTTGTGGGTGTTATCATGTTGTGGGTGTCCTGGAAAAATAATTAATATTTAGTGAAATGAAGCATAACCTCAAGACATCATTCTGAAACCTAGGCATGATTGAATCTTCTAGGATGACAAGGCATGACAAGGATCCTAAGCAATATTTTAAGTTAGTATTAGAATGAATATGAAGTTGTTCTGGAGTGGGCAAAAAAAAAAAAAAAAAAAAAGTGTGAAAAAGTGTGTCTGTGCTCACTCGATGAGTTTTAGCATCATGTCAACAAGCCCCACATCCTGTCTGTACCCAGCAAGTCATTGGTCAGTGTTTCAGTTATGAGTATTAAAGTTTCATTTTCATATTGCGTGTAAAAATCAGAGTCAAGGCTGGTTCATTTCTATATTTCTCCTTGATATAATTTACCAACAGGCAATTGTGTATTGTACTATAGTGCAAAGCTGGATGTAATCTATTTTTTCCCTCTCTGTCAGCTAGGATTTTCTTGTTAGCATTGCTACCACATCTTGAATTGATAATGTTTACTTCATGCAGAGTAAAAAAGCAAATGAAAAATGCTCATTAACTTGCAGTCAGTTAGTCAGATGATCATATACTGTACAGAATTTGCTTGCAGTGTTTGATCTGAGAGTCAGTTCAATCTGTTCTTCTATCTTCTGTCTTCATTTCTGAATCACACAGAGGAATAATAAGAGCCAATAAATGGTACATATTAGACAAGACAAACTTGCCACCAGGATTGATACTGACACATTTAATAACCACAGGCCACCAAAGTCTCCTGTGATGACATGGGTCACACTAAATCATGTTTAAAATGACTGATTAGAAGTGTCACCTACATTTACAGCATTTGGAAGATGCTCTTATCTAGAATGATTCGTATTTATTTTATTTATACATCTGAGCACTTTCGCAAGCGGCTGTGTTATCTTGCCGTCACGCAAACCCGTAACTTGAGCAGCCCAACTAATCGATAACGCCATTCGTTGACAACGATAAGCGATTATTCATAAGCGATTATTATTATTGATTAGTTGTTGTAGCTTTACTGTGAAAACAGTTTTCTGTGTCATCCACAAACGCAGGTTAAATTTCTACCATGTAAAGAAGAAGCCATAAGTGGACCAATCCACTGCAGCTGATTTCTCTGGGCCAACTGAAATTTTAAATTCTTTTTGGAAAACATGAAAGTCAGAGGGACAATGTGGCTTTTTAACAGTGCTCAATTCAAAAGTCTGCATGAAATAAGTGGCTTGCCTTTGAAAAGGCACCATCAATGGTGCACTACAGACCTTTCACCAACTATAAACACTGGGCACATCATGAAATGAAATATAAAACAAAGAAGACCATAAACTGTTAAGCAGGTAGAATTTTGTATCAGATATAGATGGACATATTTTGACGATTCCTTTCCAAAACACTCCTCAGTTCTCAGAGTAATACAGACTTGTTAAAAGAAGAGAAGATGCTAGTAGTAATCATGGCCCTGTCACAACGGTTTTGTGATCTTACCATCAATATCAAAATGACCTTTTTCTTTTTTTTTTTATTAAATTTATGTTTTCTATGGTCTATTGTTTATGGGTTTATGAGATTTGCAAACTGCTGCATTCTGTTTTTATTTACATTTTACACACTTTAGAATTAAGTTTGTGAAATGGCTTCCTCAGTAAATCTATTAATATTGTTAATGAGCAACATTTTATTAAACAATCAAAAGATTTGATCCTGTTATCAATGCATTGCTGTGAAAATATTTCGATGACATGCACACTATGCACTCTCTCACACACACACACACACACACACACACACACACACACACACACACACACACCCCCCTACCTATCTGTGAGAAAGTAAGGTTTTATAATAAAATAATAAAAGTAGTCATTACTACTAACTGTTTCAGGGTCACGCAGGTAACTGAATGAAATTGAAGAATTTTAAATGTTACGTAATGAATGTATCCAGGCTGAACATCCACCATACAGAACACAAGCACAGAAAAGATGATGACGATCAGGTGAGGAGAAATGTCTCTGTTCTCATTAATGACTCCCTCTGTCTCATCCACCTTAACCCCATACTCATTGTAGTCTGTGGCTAAACTGTGGCTTTTTCCAACTTTCTCACTGAAATTGTGGTATCCAACTAAAGAGACACTGGGACAAAACAGAGCAGATGTTAAAATTGTTTATTTAGACATGATTAATTAAATATTAAATAGCTGCACCAAGTACAAAAAGTATATATATAATATATATACATATTTATATATAATAAATAGTCTATTCTTCTTGTAAAATACATTGACAGTGTATTTTTGTTCTATTTACGACGTTTCTTTAATTTGATAAAAAAAAAAGATTTTATGTTGCCAACTGTCAAAATAAGCAAAATTATAAATTGTGATTAAAAATTTAAGCAAATTAATAATGATTTTTCATTTAAAGCATTATTGTGTAAAGCAACCTCTATGGGGGGGGGGGGGCGGCCCCCAAGTGACCGCCAGCAGCTGATGCCGACATTGTGTTGTGGCATTTGTACACCAATGTATATTTTTTCTTTTTTTACTCAAGCCTGTTAGCATGCTGTGCTTTTCCGTTCCATTCTCTCTTTATAGCATTTGTCTACTACAGCAGTTAAATTATCTGTTTTCAAACGTGATTTACAGCAGCGTTACTGCGTCCAAATGCTAAAATGTCTAAATTAAAGATAGATAAACTCAATGTGTGGCTTTTGCATTTTTTGAAAGAACACTTTTATACATAAATACCATGAATTAGGGTTTTATATACAGTAGTTATAATAAGCAAAACCTGTCATTTTAAAAATGTTTTTTGATCTGAATAATAATAAAAAAAAAAAAATCATCTGATTAATCACT
The DNA here is from genome assembly GCA_039877035.1 of Silurus lanzhouensis. Classification (NCBI taxonomy): domain Eukaryota; kingdom Metazoa; phylum Chordata; class Actinopteri; order Siluriformes; family Siluridae; genus Silurus; species Silurus lanzhouensis. The sequence continues at coordinate 2,195,277 of JBCEWE010000097.1, read as the reverse complement.
TACTGAAATTTCATTGGTTGCAGCCCTGGTTTACAGACAATGATTTCTGGAGGTGTTTCTAAGCTCATGCTGTGATTTCCATTACAGAATCATGCCTGTTTTAATGCAGTTCTGCCTGAGGGGATACAATATTGATTTTCCCCCTTGTCCCTTGCACACAGAGATGTCTCCAGATTCTTTGAATCTTTTGATGATATTCTGCACTCTAGATGAAATATTCAAAGTCCTTCCAATTTTCTGCTGAGGAACATTATTCTGAAATTGCAACACAATTTGTATATGCATTTTATTTTTTATTTTTTATTAGTTAACCTCTCCCTTCTTTACTTTTGAGACTCTGCCTCTCTAATATAAACCTTTTATTCCCCAAAATGCTACTGACCTGCTGTCAATTAACCTAATTATTTGCGAATATACTCTGACGGATATAAAGTTTACAAACGCAGTCAGATTTCTATTTCACGTCTCCTTGTAGAACCCGCATTCATCCATTTGTATGATGTTTCCTATGTTACTGGCCATCACACAACCCAAAACAAGTCAAATTTAAGAAGCTTTTATTGTAATTTCTACCATATATGTACACAGTGAAATTAGACAATGTTTCTCCAGAACCCTGGTGCTACATTTAAACATCACACAACATAAAGCTACATAACAGAACATAGAGTTAAGGACTAAAGTGTCCCCATCACATAAAGTGCATCGTGTGCAACCGAGTGCGGACAAAAGGCAGTGCAATCAGACACAACACAAGACAGTGTCGGACAAATACACAAAACACAAAATAGCGCAGACTAGTAAATCTACTGTATAATATGTTAGGATGATAGTCATTGAGGCAGGAGACTGTAGACTTCTTCGGCACGGAGACGATGGTCGTTGTCTTGAGGCACCTAGGAACTACAGTGCTGCTCAGGGACATATTGGTGAAGACATCTTAAGACATCTTACTAGCTGTTCTGCACATTCCCAAAGCACTCTATCACTTCACTCTATCACTTCCTCACTTCAGCCATGGATAGACAAAGCACCTGGTCGTTGGGAGGAGGGGTGGTCTTCCTCACCTCCACATTGTTCTGCACCTTAAACCGGGCATAAAACTCATTAAGCGCATCTGGGAGAGAGGCATCATGGTCACAAGCAGTTGAAGTTGTCTTGTAGTTCGTGATCGCCTGGATGCCCTGCCACATTCACCGGTGTCTTCACTGTCCTGGACGTGGCCATGGATTCGATTAGCGTGTGCGTGCCTCTCTTATGGCACGGGACCGTTTGGCCCTTGCTGTGCTTATGGCCGTCTTGTCCCCCCTGATCTGAAGACCAGATTTTATTAGATTTATCCCAAACAACACATGAAGCTGGATGATTTGTATGAAGGTATTAATTAACACTAACTGGAAACACCTTTTGTTACAATAAATGGAAAATATTTAGAGTTCATCATTGTACTGTGTGTTCTTTTTGACACTGCATGCATGGAAAAATCATAGAAGTCCAATAAAAATATGAAGATTTGAAGTTGGCCTTTAGTGAACTGGTAATCAACTTGTAATCACTGATCACATCATTAAAAACCATTAAGGATTATCATAATTATGTAAAAAGCAATGCAGGTGCAGTAAATATTACAATATAGAAACATGATTCAGATTAAGAGCAACTAGACAGACAGCATTGCAGTTCTTAGAGTATGCTGTTCTGCTGAGTGCATGGCTTTGTGGATTTGTGTAAATGACTCTATTGAGCGTCTCATTGTTAGCAAATAGCTTATCTCAGCAGGAAGCCTTGTTAGCTGTGCCAGTAGCATTAGCAGCAGCTCAGTTGACATTTGTGCATTTGTATTTGTCCTTGTGCTATGCTATGATGGGTGTTTTGTTTGCTTTGAGGTGTTTGAAAGTTGGCATGAATCTTTTGCCTTTCCATTCTTAAAATCCCTTTTTGTGTGCTGCCTGCTGGACACAGGAAGTGGAAGAACATCGATCCAGTGCCAATCACTCAGGTGAATCTACATTTTTCTGATGGCTCACTGAACAAACAGTACATCAATAAATGTATTGAACAACATTATCAATTATACTATAATCTTCCTTTCTTTAAAGTAAGTAGGCAGAACCACTGTCCTACATATCAGACCTTGTTATTTAAGTACCCAAATTCCCTCAAACAAAAAGTACCCAAATTCCCTCAAACAAAAATAGAATACATGCCTGTAAGTATGGAAACACTTAGTCTCTTATGGTTTTTGACACCTGCATTTTTATTTTGTTTTATATGCAAAAAAAAAAAAAAAAAAAAAAAAAAAAAAAGAAATGCAAAAAGATGCACAAGAATTAGACAGTGAATGACTGGAAGAAAGTTTTGTGAATGGAGGAGTCAAGATTTTTTGGTTCTAGGACATTTTGGATCCGCCATAATATTAAAACCACTGTCAGGTGACATGAATAGCATTAATTGTCATTACAGTGGCATCAATCACATGTGTGGAATTTATTATATACTCAGTACTTCTTATATTCTCCAGGTCTTAGAGCACCCAGTTGTTTAAGTAGCACAAAGGGAACTACACAATATAAGGCAGGTGGTTTTAATATTTAATGGTTGATCTGTGTATTTATGACGATGGACGGGAGAGATGATGTAACCAGACTACCCAACGGTCAAAATCAAACATGGATTTTAGCCGTCAGCCCTGAACACATCATCTCTGCAAAGAAATGAATGTTAAAAAAATACAGCTTTCATCGCAGAATAAAAAAGCAACATCACACATATTACCTGCATACACTGAACACTTGCGCACATCTTTGTACCTGATGAAACTTCCTGAATTGTGCAAGAGCAGCCATATGAAACTATTGTTCACACACAGTAAAAGCTGATAATGATTAGGAATTTGTTGCTATGATTACACCATGCTTTTTACAAGGTGACTTTGTCCAAGGTTTGGCATCATATCTTAAACAATCAAATATCAAATTATCTGATGCTGATGCAAGGGGCCATGAACTCATCCAGGAGCCCAGGACTGAGCGTGCTGACAAGGCAATAATAATAAGATAATGGGGATAAGGTGATGATGCTGTAAGGAGCATGTTGAGGTCAGCCAGGGTTAAGTGAGACACACAGAAAGGAATGTGGAAAGTATTGGGTGACTTACCGATTTGATTGTGTTGTGGTTCCTTCTTTAGTACCAGTCATTTTATATGCTGGTGTTCTGGTTTTCGACTGCTTTTTATGGCATGCCTAAGGGTTATTTAGATATGGCTTTATGGCTCAGAACTGACCACCAACATGATGGTGCGGGTTTGGGACTGTCAGCCAAACATAAAATAAAGTGCTGATTATAGAATTTAATTTTTTTGCCTTTTTTTTGTTAAAATAACATACATGTGTCTCCTCTCTTTATATTACTCTCTCTCTCTCTCTCTCTCTCTCTCTCTCTCTCTCACAGGTTTTTCTAATTTTTATGTATATCTGCATCCCACAATTAAATATTGATGTCTGGGAAAGAGTAGTGGAAGCCAGGCTGTGAGAAGAGGTGACCATCTGTAAACAGCAGTATGGTTTCATGCCTAAGAAGAGCACCAGACACATTATTTGCTTTGGGAATGTTGATTGAGAAGTATAAAGAAGGTCAGAAGGAGTTGCAATGTGTGTTTGTGGATTTAGAGAAAGCGTACTACAGGGTGAGAGAGAGGAGTTGTGGTATTGTATGAGGAATTCAGGTGTGTCAGAGAAGGATGTGAGGGTGGTGCAGTGAAGTGTGCAGTAGGAACGACAGACTGGTTCAAGGTGGAGGTGGGATTGCACCAAGAATCGGCTTTGAGCCCTTTCCTGTTTGCAGTGGTGATGGACAGGTTGACGGACGAGGTCAGACAGGAGTCTCTGTGGACTATGATGCTTGCGAATGATATTGTGATTTGTGGTGAGAGTAGTGAGCAGGTTAAGAAGAGCCTGGAGAGGTGGAGGTATGTGCTGGAGAGAAGGGGAATGAAAGTCAGTAGGTGTAAGACAGAGTACATGTGTGTGAATGAGAGGGAGGCAGTGGAGTGGTGGGGTTGCAGGGAGAAGAGGTGGAGAAAGTGGAGGAGTTCAGGTACCTGGGGTCAACAGTGCAAAGTATGTGTTAGAGAAGTGAAGAAAAGAGTGCAGGCAGGGTGGAGTGGGTGGAGAAGAGCGATAGCAGGAGTGATTTGTGATAGAACAGTATCTGTGAGAGTGTAACTGAAAGTTTATAGGACTGGTGAGACCTGAGATGTTGTATGGTTTAGAGACAGTGGAATGGGATAAAAGACAGGAGGTGGAGCTGGAGGTAGCAGAGCTGAAGATGTTGAGGTTTTCGTTGGGAGTGACGACGATGGACAGGATTAGAAACGAGTTTATTAGAGGGACAGCACATGCAGGACGTTTTGGAGACAAGGTGAGGGAGGTGTGATTGAGATGGTTCGGACATGTGCAGAGGAGGGACATGGGGTATATTGGTAGGAGAATGTTGAGGATGGAGCCACCAGGAAGGAGGAAAAGAGGAAGACCAAAGAGGCGGTTTATGGATGTGGTGAGGGAAGACATGCAGTTTGGTTTGAAAGAGGTATGTATAGATGTATAGGATGGGGGGGAGAAGGATGGTTCGCTGTGGCGACTCCTAATGGAAGCAGCCGAAAGAAGAAGAATGAGAGAAATAAACACAATCTTTACATTAGACATTTGTGTGCATATGTTGTAAATGCCAGTAGTCATAAATTACCATTTGCATTTGGTGACGCCCATAAAACTTAATGAATGCAGCAAAATGGATAATTATTATACTTTTAACTATATACCAATAAAAAATATCATTACGCAATATAAATGAACGTGTTAGCCCAAAATATTATATTTTTTAGAAGAGGTCTTCTATAATTATAGAGAAGGGGAAGGTGAAATTATAAAAAAGGTGAATGAGATATGAAATAAAAGTGTTGAAAAGAAAATGTTTGGACATGAAAATAGACGGCACTTGGAAACTTCATACTGGAAACTGCAAACAAATTGTGTCTTGGTGGTTCTGAGTGAAAACATTTTTCATGCCCTCCCTGATGAAATGTTTGAAAATCAAAAGGCCAGTGAGACAGTGGTGTAATGCTGGGGATGCTAATAAGTGTACAATACATAGCAGCTTGGTACCATCCAGATTGGCCAAGTATCATTCATTTATTTCTGGCTTTAATATAGTATACCTAAATTACACATTAGCAGAGGCCACTGTTCTTTTATACAGCAGCACACTGTATAGCTCCTGGTAAGGCTCGAAGGTGCAGGTATTAAACAGATACAAGGTACAAGAGAATTTATTGACAAAAATGCATGTATTATTTATTCTTACAGGTAAATCATGACAATGACACTTCCTTTAACAGACCAATGCCTGCTTTTCCAACTTCTTTTAGAAAAGGAATATTGCATATGAAGCTTACAGCATTATGAATTATCATCGTAGTTGGAGCTAAAAAGATATCACAAGTATCTCATTAATAATAATAATAATAATAATAATTTCAGGATTTTTTAAAAAGACTTACTGAAAAGGCAAAAATGAATTTCCATATTAAAAAAATTACAGTATATCTAAACAAGAGAACATAAAGTAAAAGAAAAATGTTTTTTTATTCATTTTAGAAAAGACATATAGAACATGTGAGAAAAAAAAGAAAAAAAAATTCATAATTTAAAGTGCAGTAAATAAAGTATTTGGCCAGTGAGCGTGTGTGTGTGTGTGTGTGTGTGTGTGTGTGTGTGTGTGTGTGTGTGTGTGTGTGTGTGTATATATATTTATACTTTGGTGGTAAAAAAATCACACATTTAGAAAAAAAATAAAAAATTGAAATCATGTGTGCCACAATTATTGGCACCCCTGATGTTAATATTTTGTACAACCTCCTTTTGCCAACAAGACAGCACTTAATCTCCTCCTATAACATTTCACAAGATTGGAGAACACAGAGAGAGGGATTTTTGACCATTCTTCTTTGCACAATCTTTCTAGATCATCCAGTGTCCTGGGTCCTCTCTTATGCACTCTTCTCTTTAGCTCGCCCCACAGGTTTTCGATTGGGTTGAGGTCTGGGGACTGAGATGGCCATGGGAGGACCTTGAGTTTGTGACTGCTGAACCACTTTTGTGTAGATTTTGTCACATGTTTTGGATCATTATCCTGCTGAAAGACCCAATGACGACCCATCTTCAGCTTTCTGGCAGAGGCCATCAGGTTTTTATTTAAAATATCCTGGTACTTCAAAGCGTTCATAATGCCATGCACCCTAACAAGGTTCCCAGGGCCTTTGGAAGAGAAACAGGCCCACAGCATCACAGATCCTCCACCATACTTCACGGTGGGCATGAGGTGCTTTTCGGCATACTCATCTTTTGTTTTACGCCAGACCCACTTACAGTGTTTGTTGCCAAAAAGCTCAATCTTAGTCTCATCTGACCAAAGCACACGATTCCAGTTGAAGTCCCAGTACCGCTTAGCAAACTCCAGACGTTTACGTTTGTGAGTGTTAGTGAGAAAAGGCTTTTTCCTTGCATGCCTCCCAAACAGCTTGTTGGCATGTAGAGAGCATCTGATGGTTGTTTTGGAGACTCTGTGACCCCAAGATGCCACTCTTTGATGCAATTCTGTGACGGTGAGCTTGGGAAATTTTTTTACTTCTCTTACCATCCTCCTCACTGTGCGTTGTGGCAAGATAAACTTGGGACCTCTTCCAGCCTTGTTTGTCACTGTTCCAGTTGTTTTAAACTTCTTAATGATTCCTCTGACTGTAGATACCGGCAAGTTAAGGCGAGTGGCTATTTTCTTGTAGCCATTGCCTGACTTATGAAGGTCGACACACATCTGCCTTACTTGAATGGTGTGTTCTCTTGTCTTTGCCATGTTGACAAATGGGTAAGAGAATTAGGCCTCTGTGTCACGTCATATTTATACCCCAGGGAAACAGGAAATCATGAATTACTAATTAAAAGTCCCTAGATACCCTGACCAACCTTAGCAACTACAGAAAAATATATATAAAAAAAAAAAACAATTAAATTTTTCAGAGGAATTGTTAGGGGTGCCAATAATTGTGGCACACATGATTTCAAGTTTTTTTTTTTTTTCTAAATGTATGATTTTTTTTTACCACCAAAGTTATGTACTTAAATGAAAGGTTGGATTTTTCTCTTTTTTTGCATTTGGGTTCTATGTTGTTTTAAAAAAAAGGAGAATTTTTAGAAGTCCACGACCACATTTTAAACAGGGGTGCCAATAATTGTGGAGGGCACTGTATATATATATATATATATATATACAGTGGAACCCGGTTATGTCGATGTCCTAGGGGGTTGCCAAAAAGCATCGAGGTAACCGATGATCGAGATAAACGAAAATCAAAATGGCGGCAGTATATTAACGTGCTTGAAATTTCTTTATGTACATGATGTGCGTTAATAAATGAGAATGTGCATGCACGTGTTTTTGAAGGGGTTTTTTTTACACAACAGCGTTGCCGCAATTTGTTTGATGAAGGCATGCTATAAAAACACATACAGTACAAGTTTATCTGTCAGGAATCCACCTGCCACGCCCCCTTCGGCCCCCTTCGGCGTAGCAGGTGCTTTCTCGGCCGCTTTCTCTGAAGCTCCGCTTCAATCGCGCACATATGGTGCTCGTTTATCATCATCACCAGCTCTTATTTAAACTTCCACACTCTCACTGTCCGTTATTGTTGGTATATGTTGGTTCACGGCAGTCGTTGTTATCGCTCATGTGTATCCCGGTACGTGTCTTCCCACCGGCACTCTCTCAACGGCTGCGCTTTTCTTCCCAAAGCGCATCGCGGATACCCCCCCCCCCCCCCGATCCTGCCGGTGTTCATTGTATGAATTTGCTCATCCCACGCTCCGCGCCGCCAAGCGCGGCTTTCGCCTCCCGTTCATCGCATAACATTTAACAACAAAAGGCATATGTGCACTAACTAACAGCAGAGATTCACCAGTTGTCAGGAATCCACCTGCCACGCCTCCTTCAGAGGCTGTCATTGCCTCCGCGCACTCCCAAGCTCGCAGCGCAAATCATGCACAGCTGAAGCGCGTTACTCACTCACTCCTGGCTCCCATATAAACCGCTCACTCACCCACACTGGAAGTCCGTTATTATATGTGTTCATGCGTGGTCGTGTGTATGCTGCACCCGCTACATACCGTCTCCTCGCTCACTCCACGGCTGCGTTTTCCTTCCCCAGCGCACCTCGGACTTTCGACGCTTCCCCGTCGCTTTCTCTGCGCCGCGCTTCCTCGATAACGCACCGTGGATGTTATTATTGGACTGCCGTTTGCCGCATTATCCCGATCTACGCGGGATGTTGGCTCTGCCTTTGTTAAATAAAGTTTCTGTTTGCCGTTACTCCGGCTTCCGCCTCCGCACCACGCCTAACACCAGTATACAATACAACACCTGTAGCAGCTGTAAGACTTGATTTTTCCGCCACTTCCGCGAGTTCTTCTGCGGCTGCACCGAGATAACCGACGTTAAATGGCAAATTTTTCCCCCCCTTGTGCTCGAGATATTAGGGTTCGGCGACATAAAAAAAGTCGACATAACCGATAAAAAATGCTTAGAAAAAGCGAGAATTTAACGTCGACTTAATAGGGTTGTCGAGGTAACCGAGGGCGAGATAACCGGGTTCCACTGTTTTTATATATATATATATATATATATATATATATATATATATATATATATATATATATAAAAACGTTTACCATATTGTGTTTTTATATTGGCTTGATCACATTCTAGTCTGAATTTAAGTCAAAATAATAACTGTGTATATATATTTTTTCTTTTTTCTTTTTCTTTTATTTTCAACAATGTAGCATTTATCAGAAGAATTGCTTAACCATTTATTAGTTAAATGGCCTAAATAGCTTTGTGACTGGATAGAAAACATTGCATAATGCACAAACTTTGTTATATGAACTTTTGAAATGAGTGGGGATTTTAGAAAATGCTTTTTTCGATTTGTAAATTTGAGACAAAATTTAGTCATTTGTAGCTCAAACTAATTACTGACTTGTTAGTAAGTGAAACAATGCTCTTCCTTTGATTTCCACATCTATTCCCAATTTTATTATTGTGGGATAACTATCCTTTACCTTTATAACCTGCTTTCCTGCTCAGTGTTAATCTTTAGCCATCTAAGTGTGCTTACTGTTACACCACAGGTCTAGAAAAGTACAAGCTAATCTTTCAATTTAGTCAGAACTTGCTAAGCATGTTAGACACAAGTATGTTTTTGTGTATGGCTAATTTAATTAAAGAAGTTTATACATATATATATATATAATTGTGGTAAGCATGCTAACTTCAGTTGGACCACTTCTGGGGGTGGAGCTTTGTGTACATAAATTGGGAATAGGGAGTATCCTACTTGGTCTCAGATCTTTTGGTTTTAAGGGAATCAAGGAATTAAAACATACACAAAATTTGATACTTTTTTATATTTGCTGATTAATCTGATTGGATGCCATAAATAAATTGTATTGTAAGAATGTTGTTACTTTATTGTAAATGTTTTATAAGGACTTTCAAAACCCCAGTAATATGATAGACATGCAAAGATTTAATGTTTGTAATTTTTATAGGAAACAGTCTGTTACACCATAGAATGATTTTATTTCTTACTCTTAACCTATAACATAAAAGAAGACCATTGAGGAAAAAGATTAGTTACTTTAAACAGGTGTATATGTGTGTGCAGAATATGAAGAGGTAGTCTGTAGTCAGTGCTGATATTTGCAGTGTGTGTGTGTGTGTGTGTGTGTGTATGAGTGAGAGTGAGTGTGGGAAGGATTTGGGTAGTAGACACCTCAGAGTCGAAGGGTAATCTGTGTCTGCAGTGATCGGGGAGAGCATGCATTGTGTCTGTGGATGGGTGTTGTTCACAAGCCTGATGACCTGTAGGTAAAAAATGTTTTTCAGCCTGAAGTTCTGGCTTTAATAGCATCTGAGGATTCAGCTTGCCAGATCTCCTTGGCAAATTTTCTCAGCCTCAAGAAGTGCACATGCTGATATCCTCTGTGATGTGAACACCCTGGAATCTAAAGCTGCTTACTTAACTCACTCACCTATATGTAACTTGGACAGTTGATTTCTAGTGTTGATGATGCATGGGTAAAGCATGGAGCTCAGCACACAGCGCTGCTGAATTTCTGTGTTTATCATTATGATTATATATTTTGCCAAATCTAACAGTATGGGATCTTCCCGTTAGCAAGGTCAACATTTACACTTATCCAGAGCGACTGAGCAGTTGATGGTTAATGGCCTTGCAGTACCAGCAGTGGGATTGGAACACATGACCTTTAACCTTAAAGTCCAATGCCTTGATCATTAAGGTACCAATTCGCTGAAACCAAGATTGTACAGCTTGTTGGGTAGCTTTTATGGTACCAATGTGTTAAATGCTGAGGTATAATCAATAAACAGCATTCAAACATACGTGTCTTTTGTTTTCCAAGTGTGTGAGGGCAGTGTGTATTGTAGTGCTGAGTCTTCTGGGGAGCTTTTCAGTCTGCAAACTGGTGATGGTCCACAGTGTCTGGAGTGCAGTGGTGTAAAGTAACGAATTGCAAATGCTCTTATTACTGTAATTGAGTAGTTTCAGTTTTAAAACAGTGTAATTTTATTCGAGTACATTTTTAGTGCTGTATCTGTTCTTTTACTGATCTACGTTCCTGCCGTCTCTTTTTTTATCCACCTGTTTCCTGGGGGCTCTGCTGCAAAATCGATCATGGATATAACTTCCACCAGAAATAGTTGCAGCGTTGACCGGCATGTTATGTTTATGTGCGGATTGTTTTTCAGGCGGGAATATGTTAAAATATCATTAAAATGTTCAGGAACAGCAAATGCTGTCGTTCGTAGTACTTATAACCAGAGAAAGCTTATTTTGTGGCTTAAAGAGCAGTGCTATATAAAAAGCCTAAAGTGAGACGTGGATATTCCTGCCTTTCCTTGCCTGATAGTTGGTGATATTCTGCAATCCCTGGAACACATGTGTCGGGTGTCAATGTCGTGGCTAACTGAAACAAGAATGAACAAATAAAATATAATAGACTAAGTGCAGAATCCAGGGTTGTGATGTCAAAGTATCATGTTTTATTTCCACAGAAACAAAGTCCATGTTCCATGGTAGTGTCCAAAGTCACAGCAAAAACACAGCCTTTTTATACTCTTTCTACCAGCCTAGATAACACCTTTTTATTTTTTTTTTATTTATTTTTTTTTTTTTATGTCCAACGATTACATCATCTGCCACCATTATCGTCAAAGTTTTCGGTACTTTACATTTTAATAACATAATGGTGGCAAGTCTTTTCTATCTTTGTTTTGTTTTTTATGACCAAAAGTAAATCAAAAGCTGATGCTTTGTAAAATCATTACTGATGAGCTTTTTCAACAAACATAGTATTAAAAAGGAACTTCTGGTAGACTTTTCATTGGAGGTGACTTCTGTCAAAACTGCCTTCTACAAGGAAAAGCTTGAGGCCTCTGCACAAGATCCTCGTAAGCTTCACAACATCTTCTCTTCACTACTCAACCCCCCTGCTGCACCTGCTCCATCCTTCCTGACTGCTAATGACTTTGCCTTCTTCTATGATAAGAAGATTAAGAAAATCTGCCAGACCTTCACTTCCTCCCCAACAACGACTGCACAACACAGCCGATAATCCACTACGTCTCTGTCAAGCTTCTCAACCTTAACAGAAAATTTGATACTGCAAGTCATCCAATCTTGCAATCCCACCACCTGTCTTCTGGATCCAATTCCTTCAACTATGCTTCAGACCATCACACAAGATCTCCTGCCCTTCATCTCCACAATCATCAATGGGTCATTAACATCTGGCTATGTACAAACTACCTTTAAGCAAGCAAGGGTCATTCCCATCTTGAAGAAACCTGCTTTGGATCGATTAGACATCAACAACTACAGACCGGTATCACTTCTCTTCTTTCTTTCTAAATCTCTGGAATGCACTGTTTTTAACCAACTGTCTGTCTATCTTTCACAGAACAACCTCCATGATCCTAATCAGTCTGGGTTCAAAGCAGCACATTCCACAGAGACAGCACTTTTGGCTGTTTTTGAGAAACTGCATGCTGCTCGGTCAGCCAAGCTGTCATCTGTACTTATCTTCCTGGACCTTTCAGCAGCATTTGACACAGTCAACCACAAGACACTTTTGTCAACCCTCAAAAGACCTCGGTATCTGCAGGACAGCATGGGAATGGTTTGCTTCCTACCTGGAAGGTCGCTCATACCAGGTAACATGGAGGGGATCCACATCTGCCCCGTGCAGACTCACCACTGGTGTCCCACAAAGCTCGGTACTTGGTCCCCTCCTTTTCTCCCTCTATTCCCACTCCATTGGTGAAGTCATATCCTCACATGGGTTTTCTTATCACTGCTATGCAGATGACACTCAACTAATCTTTTCTTTTCCTCCATCAGATACCACAGCTTCCGGTCGGATATCAGCATGCTTGACAGACATATCTTCATAGATGAGTGCTCACCAGCTAAAACTCAACCCCAGCAAATCAGAACTGCTGGTCACCGCAAGTGATTCATCTCCAGGTCAAGATCTCCAAATAACACTTCATGACTCTCTGCTCTCCCCTTCAGCCACTGCTCGTAACCTTGGGGTAACTATGGACAATGAACTGTCCTTCTTTCCACATGTCGCTAATATTGCTCGTTCTTGTTGATTTCTTCTCTATAACATTCGAAGGATTCAACCATTTCTGTCCATACAGGCTGCCCAGGTGCTTGTTCACTCTCTTGTCATTTCAAAACTTGACTACTGCAACTCTCTGCTGGTAGGTCTTCCCCTGAACGCTATTCGTCCACTGCAAATGATCTAAAACGCAGCTGCACGATTTGTGTTCAATCAGCCCAAGTTTTCTCACACCACCCCACTGCTGCGCTCCCTTCACTGGCTTCCAGTAGCTGCACGTATCAGATTAAACACACTGATGCTTGCCTACAAGGCCAAAAATGGACCAGCACCATCTTACCTCAGTGACCTCATCACATCTCGCACTGCACCACGCTGTCTGAGATCCTCCAGCACTGCTCGACTGGTACCTCCTTCTCTCAGAATGAAAGGTAAGTATACTTCAAGGCTCTTCTCTGTTCTGGCACCGAGGTGGTGGAATAAACTTTCCCCAGATGTCCGTACAGCAGAGTCCCTATCTTCAAGCGACGAACTGAAGACCTACCTCCTCCTGAAATACTTAAATTAGCACTTCCAAGCCTGTGGAATTCAAGGGTTATATTTATATTAAGTTTGTAATCTTGCGTACCAGTGTAGATTTATTCCTTACTAGAGACTTAAATCACTTTTGTACGTCGCTCTGGATAAGGGCGTCTGCTAAATGCCGCAAATGTAAATGTAAATTGTAGATCAAATTAGGCCAGTTAATTGTCCACTTACAATGAATCATTCACATATAATTGTGATATTTTTTAATTCCATCATGCACTTTCTCAACTGGTTGAACTGTTAATGTTTAAATTCCAAATTTCCTTTCAATAAATAACAATAAAAAAGTAAAACCCTCAAAAATGCATTTGCAATAATTTACACAAAGAGATTGTGAGATGAAATGCTTTAGTGTGCAGGATGTTTCCCCCTTAAAGCCTGAGCACCTTCACAAACATCATATGTCAAGCACATCTCTCTGGAAGTACTTTGCTGAATACAGCATTCCAACATAAAGAGCAAACATATGACAGATAAACAATAACATGGTGATTAAAAAAGCAGGAATAGTGAGGGGAAAACTGTTATTAAAATGCGAATGATATTTTGTACATTGATGCTGGTTGCATGGAAGGATAAGATTGTGATGGGCTTTGGTCACTTAAGCAGAGGTGTGTGTGTGTGTGTGTGTGTGTGCGTGCGTGCGTGCGTGCGTGCGTGCGTGCGTGCGTGCGTGTGTGTGTGCGGGTCTGTGTGAGAGCAAATATGGAGGTTCAGCTGCATTATATCTACAGTATGTGAGGTTGTGCATGTGACAGGTTAACAATAGTCTGGGAAACATTTTCTCATATCAAGAAGTATAACCTGGTTATTGTCATTAAATGACTATTAGGTCAAAAGTAGCCTGGGGCATGTTGCTTTTATGGTTTGGGGGAATGATGGGTTGATGGATACAAACATTTTGTTTGTAGAGCGGGTGGTGTCAAGCTTATAGTTTGACAACATTTATTACATTGGAATTTTAACTGCCATGTTTATATTAAACTGTAGGCTAAAATAATTGTATTACTGAATTAATTGACCAATTAAAAGGCCCATGAAGTATTAAACTTTTAAGCATTACACCTACGAGTATTTTCATTTTGAGCTGAGAAATATGACTATATTTAGTAACATGTTTTATATTAATGTTTGTTATTGTGCCAGTGTTTGTTTTACTAGTTACACTATTCCTCCATGGCTGGTAGAATCGGCAACAAACTATGAAATTGTGTTTATATTTAATTGGTATAAGCACAAATCACAGTCATCAAATTAGCACTGTACCTTGCATACCAGTTGCTGGAGTTTTGGGAGAGTAATCTTGTCCCATTCATGCCTGATACAGGATTCCAACTACTCAACAGTCTTGGTTTTTTTGTGTCATGATGCACTAAATGTTTTTATTTGTTTATTTGTTGAAAGGAATGGACTACAGACAGGTCAATTCAACACTAGGACTTCTCCTATGAAAACATGCTGTTGTACCAGATGGATTATGCAATTTAGCATCGTACTGCTGAAATACGCAAGGCCTTCCTTGAAAAACATTTTGTTTTGTGTCAATTAAAAAATTATATGATTATTTTTGTATGTAGTTGCATTATTGTGTTAATTATGAACTTTTATAAAAATAAATAAATAATAGAAATAAGCTCAGGATAATCGAAAAAGAATGAGTATGAAAGGTGAAGCAATTTGTGTAAATCAACATGTTTTTAATGGTAATTGCAGATAGCAAGTTGACAGCCATGTTTAAAAAATCTATATAAAATATAATGCAAAACTGTTTTTGACAATTACTTTTGGGAAAAAAAAGACATTTTGTTTAGTTGTGAAGATATTAGCATCTATAACATATAATTCATGTAATTTTGTATAATATTTAAATGATATATGCATAAATTAAATATACAAACATTTAAAACAAGCATTTGAACGTAGTAAACCCACAGTAAATCACGTTTTAATACAGATAAGTTACTGTTGTAGTAGACGAATGCTATGTAAAGAGAATGGAATAAAGAATTGCAGCAAACTAACAGGCTTTAAAAAAAAAAAAAATTAAAATATTCATTGGTGTACAAATGCATAAACATTCTCTGAAAACCACAAAAGTGACTAAAATGTAATCATTTACTGCTGCTGCTATTTGCTGCTTTTAGATTTAGTGTTTGTTCGCACCGGTTTAATTGAATCATCACGATGTTGCGAGTGAGCTATTTGCGCAACCTGATGCTCACGAGTCACGACAAAACAGATCCAGTGCGATTTTCCCGCAGTTAGCAAACAGTTTGCACAGTAGCACTTCATTATACTGTACCATTTTTCACGTGATAAGGATTATTCAGTTTCTGCTCACCGTGCTGATGTTTCACCTTCATCTGTGACACCAGTGGGTTATCTTTTCATGTGCTTGTGCATCACTGTTTCCCACACAAGCTCTGCTTTGCATAACTTACAGGTTACAGCCTTCTCTGTTGTGTTTAACCTCTTAGTCGTCAGCACCGCACCAGCGTGATCGATATCCCATTGTTCTCAGTTGTTCTGAGTTGTTTAGCAATAGATGAAATAAAAAGGGAGAAGAGTAACCATGACTAACTATACATCATTGTAAAGCTCTAAGCCTCAAGCAGTGATTTCAGTGTGTAATTGAATGTGTGTAAGCAGTACACAACAACAACATGCATTAAAAAATTGCACTACTTACATTATTATTGTAATAACAAGTCACAAACACATCCACTGCTGCTAATCTCGGTTTATTAGGAAAGATAAGGGTCCAGTTAACACCAATGGATGTTTATGGATGTGGTGAGGGAAGACATGCAGTTGGGTTGAAAGAGGCAGATGTAGAGGACAGGGGTGTATGGAGATGGATGATCCGCTGTGGCGCCCCCTAATGTGAGCAGCCGAAAGAAGAAGAAGATTAAAAAATGCCATTATTGTGGCATAATTTTATTGGGGATGTAATTTTGAAAAAAAAAAAAAAGCAAAATGTTATCTAATCTTTTTTAATCTGATCACTTCATACTACTACAATGCAGAATAGCAAAATCTCCTAGAATGTTTTGAATAGCTGGCTCTCACGACTGTATGTATGTGTGTGAGACAATGGCCATTGTTAAAAGTGTGATACAAATAAGAATTATTTTAATAAAATTGTATTTATTGTACAATTCCTAATCCTTCTATTCTATTCCTTAATTCTATTGCTGTTAGCTTGTAGTATTGCTTGTACAGGTGATTCCACCGAGTGTGTTTAGAGACATTCATATTTGGTGGTCTTGTTTGTTTTGTATTGATAAACGTATAGCTCATAGACAATGTTTTTTTACACATCTACTCAAACACTCTCACATGATGCCATTGGTTAGTCAATTACAAATTTAATTCAATTTGTAATATCTTACAAACAAGTGGACGACTGCAGGATTTATTTAAAATGATCACTCGAGACAGCAAATGAATTGATTCGATTTTGGAAGTGATCCAAATAAGATTAAGGTCACAGTAAGGTCAAATGTCTACTAAATCCCAACAGCTTCTTTGCTGTTTGAAATATATTTTAAGGGTATTTGAGGCAGTAAAATTGATACCAATAAGGACTAGACTTTCATGGTGTAGTCTTTCATTGCGTTCTAATTGTATACTTATTTTAAAACAATGTTGTTTTTTACACAGCCAGTCTCTCTCTGTGTGCTCTTGGGAACATTAACGAAGGCCTGTAAAGGTTCTAAAAGACTTTCTCCTGCAAATAATCTTACTGGATGTGATCTGGGCGTTATTACCTGTTCTGTAAATGGTAATTGCGTTATAGAAAAGCTGTATAGTTTATAATAAAGTCATAAGCATGATACATGGCATGATAATTTATTATAAATGTAAATATAAGAATCAATGAGCATGTAGTCCATATAGAAGTTAATTAAACAAGAGACATTGTAGTTTCTTGATTAATGCCCCAATTTTACTTTGGAATTAACTGTCTTACTCCTGCAATGAACTAGACCTTAATTGTTTGTAAGGTATTTACAATTGTTTGTGTGTATTTATATAATAGATTAGTTGCTCCCATTACTGTAAAAATTATTCAGAAAATGGAACAGCTTGGGTGGGTGTGGAAAAAGTCTATTAGCTGGTAATTATGCATAATGTAGGAGCTAAACGCCAGATGTTTTACATGCTTTATTTACAGTATAATTATATGTTGGGTAAATTTTTTAAGGCAAATACAATAATTTTCACAGCTGGAAATAAATAACAAATGTATGCACTCATGGTGTTTGTTTTTACTCCCCTTCCTCTAATAGTCTGCATTTTCATTCAGCTCTAAAGATTTTGTTCATTATTTAGCTGCTATCTTCAAGACAAAGAGGCCAATTCTGATTTCTAATATTTTTAGTTTTTGCTATTTTTTGTTTGGTTTTACCGTATTTTCCGGACTATAAGCCGCTACTTTTTTCCCACGCTTTGAACCCCGCGTCTTAAACAATGAAGAGGCTAATTTATTAATTTTTCCTGTGTTTTTCCCGCTTTCACAAACTTCAAGCCAAAAAACTGAGCCCCGTAACATTAGACCAATGAAATTGCCGAACGGGTTCAGGTGAACCAATTAAATTCTTTATATTAAATCAGATGCGCTCCCACTGAATCGGGCCGCACCACATCATAAACATGGATGAGGTTCCTCTGACGTTTGACCTGCCGCTCACTCGGACTGTCTACAGGAAATGCGAATCATTCGTCACGCTGAAAACAACCGGGCATGAAAAAACGCACTTCACCTGTGTTCTGAGCTGCACGGCATCGGGAGAAAAGCTTCACTGATGGTGATTTTTAAACGCACGACGATGCCAAAAGATAAACTCCCGAGAGAAATAGTTGTGAAAGGAAGGAGGAAGACAGTGAACAATGACTTTCTTGGTAGGCTACTGTTTAGATACAAGCCGTGTAATAGACACTGTCTTTCATTAAAGCCTGTGTAAAGTTCATTAGTTTCAGTGTAGACACCTGCGGCTTATAGACAGGTGCGGTGTATTTATTTTCAAAATAAAAATCTTTGTCAAATCCGGGGGGGGCGGCTTATATTTGGGTGCGTTTAATAGTCCGGAAATTACGGTAACTTAAAAACCAAACAAAGAAAAAACAGCTAAACTTTTCTATGTCGGGCTTGGCAATATGAAAATCATACTGTATCAGTGCAATATGTCATGACAAACTTTTCTATGACATCATTAGTTTCGCTAACAACTTTCGTTTTCACTTTCGATTAGTTTAGCTTAGCAGAGAGTTATGAAGAGTTATTCTGAGATCCTGACCTGGAGATAAATCACCTTGGATGACCAGCAGTTTGGTTTTGCTGGGGTTTAGTTTTTTTTTGATAAGCACTCATCCACAAGATATGTCTGCTAGGCATGCCAAGATCCAAACAGAAGCTGTGGTATATGAGGTAGGGAAGGAGAAGATGAGTTGAGTGTTATCAACAAAGCAGTGGTAAAAAACAATGTGATGATTTGACTTAACCAAAAGAGTAAGTATAGAGGGAGAAAAGAAGAGGTCCTAGTATTGACCTTTGTGGGACACTAGTGGAGAGTCTGCACAGGGCAGATGTAGATTCCCTCTATGTCACCTGGTATGAGTGACCTTTCAGGTAGGGTGCGAACTATTCCTATGCTGCTCCATGTATACCGAGGCTCCTGAGGGTAGACAAGAGAGTCTTACAGTTGACTGCTGAAAGGTCTAGGATAATAAGGACAGATGACAGCTTGGCTGATCAAGCAGCATGTACTATAGTTTCTCAGTGATAGCCAAAAGGGCCGTCACTGTGCCACTTTAAAGCCAGACTGTTTAGTCTGTTAGTAAAACAGTTAAAAACAGTGCGTTCCATAGTTTTAGAAAAAAAGATAAGTAATACTGGCCCGTAGTTGATGTCTGATTGATCCAGTGCAGGTTTCTTCAAGATGGGAATAACACTCGCTTGCTTGAAGGTAGTTGGCACATGGTCAGATGCTAAGGACCCATTGATGATCATATAGTAATCTAGTAATAGAATGCAACATTTACACACACAAAAGCATTTACCTCAAGCAATGCACTGTATTTGCTATGTCTTCATTGTCTCTCGGCCTCTGCCTCAAGCATAGGTACCAATAATTATATAAGTCTTTAGTTAGTTAGTAGTCTTTTGGGAAATCACATTGGTTTGAAAATGTAAACCTAAATATGACTAAGCCTATGGGAAACACTAGGCTAGAAAGGATTTCACCGTCTCTAAGGAATGAGAGAGAGAGACACAGAGCTCAGACACCCAGAAGCAGCTCATTCAGCATAGTGATGCATAGAGAAATGACCGCTGAAAAAATGGCGTACACATTTCTGTGTACATCATCTACATAATAACATGAAAAGATTCTGAGAACTTGAAAAAAATCTCTGTGCGCAAGAAACAAGGGCAAAAATCAGTATGAGATGAATTTGATCTTTGGGCCCTTGGGTGGTGCTGCATTAAAAACAGGTATGATTCTGTAATAATGATCCCTGCATGGGCTCAGAAACCATTGTCTGTGAACATTGTTTGGCATGTCATCTACAAAGGCAGGTTAAAGCTATATTATTCAAAGAAGAAGCAATATGTGAACATGATACAGAAACTCTTCTCTGTCTTCCATGGATGCTGCCTCCATTTGTCTAAAGAGGAGAGGGACCATTTGGCTTATCAGTGCTGTATCTGATGGTATGGGGGTGTGTTTGTTCCTATGGAATGGGCAGTTTGCACATCTGGAAAGGCACCATCAATGCTGTTAGGTATTATACAGGTTTTAGAACAACATATGCTAATATCCAGATTATATATTTTTCAGGGAAGGCCTTGCCTATTTCAGAAAGATGATGCTAAATCTATTACAACAGCATGGCTTCATAGTAAAAGAATGTTAAACTAGTCTGCCTGCAGTCCAGACCTTTCACCAATTATAAAATGGTTGGTGCATCATGAAACAAAACAATTGAAAAAAACACCCAGGACTGTTGAGCTGTTAGAATCTTGTATAGGACAACATTTCTCTCCAAAAATTCAGCAACTCGTCTCATTTTCAAGTATTATACAGGCTGCTGTTAAAAGAAGAGAAGATGCTAAATAACATTTTTAATATGTGTTGCAGCCATCGAATTTGAGATTACCTTGGTTTTTTTATAATTTGTAGAAAAACTGTGGAATTTATCAATTTGAATGTGTCATATAGTTTACATCCCACTCGTAAGGATTTAAAGTGACATCCTTTAGTTGGCAGAGACCAAACATACATTTGGTCTCTGCCAACAGTTAAATATTTTAAATATAATAACAGTTAAATTTTTTTTTTCAGTTAAACATTTTTGTTTGCAATTTCATGTGTAATGAAATAAAGTTGTAAAAAACGATTTACACTAGCCTTCCCTGTTTATATTCCCTCCAAGAATTCCTTACCCTTTTATACAAAGATATAGTCAAATGTGTGTGTGTGTGTGTGTGTGTGTGTGTGTGTGTGTGTGTGTGTGTGTGTGTGTGTGTGTGTGTGTGTGTGTGTAGATTGAGTTTTTTTAGGAGTTTTATTAGAGACATTTATAGGCTATTTAACTTACAGTAAAGTAAGTGTGTGTTTGTGGCCCAGAATAGCAGATTCACTTGTTTCATCAACACTCTCCTATAGAAGGACTTTTTCAGAGGTATAGAAGAGGACTGCTTGAGCAGATGTGTAGCACAAAGGAACATTATGTAGTAACAAGTGTCCATGTCATGTTAGTGTAAATTTTGAGCCCTGCTGCTGCTGCTGCTGCTGCTGCTGATGAACAGATGTACAGCAGGGACATTTTTCTTTAAATATAAGTGAACCTGGAATCCATTGAGAAAAGCAATTGTTTTGTATTGTATTTTTAAATAATCGGCTGTCATTTACTGGCCATTTTACATTAAGTATCCGAAATTTTGAAGGCAAGCTCAGGTACGTCAAAAACAGATGATAAAAACACAAGAAAAAGTCTTACCCCCTGCTGTTCCTCTCAGGCTGTCATTCTGCATGGCGTAACTGTCAACTGTCTTTCTCCAAACTTCTCCACATTTCCGTCTCTTATACACAGCCCCTAGACATCCCGAGACATAATGTCTTGTATTAATGGTGGCAGCATTTATCACTGATAAAAGAGCAACATATAAGAGTGTTAGTTACAACCAAGAAAAATGTTTTAAAAAATCTATACAAAAAGACAACCAAAACATCACCGAAAGGCTATAAGGCTGCTGAGTATTTTAGAGTATAAAATGGGATAAATTGAGAGAATCAATCTATATGACCACATACTTATTTTTCTTTTTTTGCATCTAAGACAATACAGATACATTTTTGAATCTCCTGAGGTCAAAATTTCCCTTCAGATTGTGCAGTATAAAAAGAAAATCAGGCAGACAACAGTGGCAGTGCTGTAGAAGGTCAGACCTTTTTACACTACAATTGTACCACTACACACTACCTGATACAAACTGAATCTATAACATCATACAAAATAAACACAACAGTATTAAGACTCTATACAATATTTGAATACTTCATCAATTTTGGACACAAGCACTGCTAACTTACACATTTTCTTTTTCATGATTTACTAAGATTGGAGTGCTTGTTGGGTGCTTGCCTTTACTGTTAGGTACAACTCCTCCCAAACCATCTCAAGTGGATTTTGATTGGGTGATTGTGGAAACCAGGTCATCTGATGCAGCACTCCATAATCCTTCTTGGACAAATAGCTCTTACATAACCTAGAGGTGTGTTTGGATTCATTGTACTTTCGGAAAAATGCTTTACAAATGCTTTAACCATTCGTTCACCCTCTGTACATTTAACAAGGACACAGCACTTAGAACCAATAACCTCAAAGTTGGACTTTTCAGACCAAATTACACTTTTCCACTGTCTATCCCTTGTGCTTCTTGGCCCAAGCAAGTCGCTTCTGCTTGTTATTCTTCTGAAGTTATGGTTTCTTTGCTGCAATTTGTCTATGAAGGCCTGACTTACAGTCCTCTAAATAGTGGATGTTGGAATATTCCTGCCGCTTGAACCTTGAGAAGTATTTATGTAAATTGGAGGTCATTAACATAAATTCTAAATAAACTTGCAGCAGAGGTAGCTCTTGGTTTTCCTCTTTTGAGACAGTCCTGAGAGCCTGTTTCTTCATAGCATTTGATAGTTTTGGAGACTTTCTTGAGATTGTTTGGATTGACTGACCATTTCTTTAAGTAATGATGGACTGTCTTTTCTCTTTACTTAACT